>JAMWYP010000039.1:0-537582 GCA_025563575.1 Acacia pycnantha
CTGTCTTGTGAGCCCCAAATCCCTCTCAGGCAGATCAGCTAGAAGCCCAACAGCTGCTGCCTGCTCTTCACTAATTCCTGCATTTTCTGATATGACTTTAATTAGACTACCCAGTTGTCCAACTGAACCACGTAATGCATCAGCTAATTCCTGGCCCATGAGGGGAGACAAATTCTGAAGGAGTTTTATGGATGCAACACGCAAATCTTTCTGTGGAGCCTCAATAAATTGGACGAGACTGATAATCGCACCAGAGCTTTTGATAGCTGTAACAACACTCAGAACAGTAGTTGGAGTACTAGTAAGTCCAAAAAGGACTTGTAGAAGTTTGCATTCAATAGCTGGACCAGTGTTGCTTATAAGATGGAGTAGATTATGAACTATGTCCTCAGAAACCAGAGTCTCGTGATCTGGTCCAAACGGGATGGAATCAAAGTCTTCTCCTGAGTTCACAACATTGGCAAGAATAGTAGCAGAGACTTCTTTTAGTCGCATTGGAAGCTGATTAGGACCCATAGAGAAAAGGTCATTGACAAGAGGTGAAAGTATTCCAGCCTCTATCAAAACCTTTGCACTTGGGTCACAGGATGATATTTGATTAAGAGCTTTCAGCGAAGCTTCCCTGGACTGCATATTACCACTTTTCATTATATTGATCAGAGATGAACCCACGGTTTTGGCTACAAGGACCTTTACATCATTATTCAAAACCAGCTCACCAAGGTATCCAGCCATGGCCAGTTTGGTTTCAGGTGGACCTGCAACATCCCAACAAGAAAGCCATATTATCGCTTGATGCTTAACAGAGGAATATAAAATTATTCCCGCACTTGACAAATCTTACTCTCCGACATTTGAGGATGATAAAGCTAATAATTAAATAAAATTTAAAACTAAGTGGATACACTTGAGTACCCCCCACAATACATGTTAATCATCTACATTCTATTATATTTCATGTTTGGCAATAAACATTCTCCATAATAAAAATAAATGCTAACTATTATAAATCTTACAACATATATATTCATTTTTAGCAACATATATATTCATTTTTAGCACTAAAATAGGCCCCAGCTTGATTATAATGTTGGCAAATAAACTTTAAATCTTAATACTTTACCTTCCTAAGCTATCCAAAAAAATGAAAATATTACATATTAGTCGAAACTGACATCTAAAGGATACATGATTGTCTTACCTTATGTCTCCATCATCTTCCCAATTTCTCTCAAATACATTTTCTCACCTGCATTTCCCCAAATTCCCAATTTCTTTTAACTAAATGTAATGATTTTGCTGCTGATAGTGTAAGGGGTAAACTGTTATGCTGTCATGTTAAAGTTTGTATATAAAAATTGTAGTTAGGCTATAGAGGAAGAAACAGCCATAACAAGAGAAAATATTTTTATCAGTCCTCAATAGGACTTTCATGACATGCGCCACTAACAAAAATAGTTACCATGATCATATTACGATACCCAATCTGAGATAATCATTCATGCCCATAGCCATCAAAATAATTCTTATAAAGAAAAGAAAGCTCCAGCACACCATCATTAAAATAATGCATGATGGTCCAGCAGAAAAATAACAAGCACTGTGCATAAGTTGACCACAGAATATGGGTTTAATTTGAGAAAAATCTTGGGGAACATGAGCACCTTCAAGCAGTTGTGTCAGAAGAGGCTGCAGTCGACCATTTTCAGCCATCTGTCGCACATTATTCTCACACTTTTCCAGATTCTCCAATGTTTTTTCAGCCTTCTCAACAGTCAAAATATCTTCTGATTTGCTGCTTGTCATTCCAACTAATATAAGAATAGCCCCATTGATTGAACCTATCTTCTCACACAGAGGTTCTGATTTTGAGAGCTCATAAAGCAAAGAGACGGCTTCCTCTCTTTCTTTAGAGAGTTCATGAGAAAGGAATTTTACTATTGTACGCACAGTGTCCCCTTCAGCCAACAATTCCTTTGGAGAAAAGAAAAGATGTTATCAAGCAGCCTCAAAGGCAATCATCCTGATCATATCAAACTACAAATGAAAAAGAAAAGATAACCAGCAAACCTGTGACAACCTTATTCTCATTGTCTTCCTTTACGACAATTCTAAGGGTTCCCAAAGCTGTACAACGAACCTTGCGGCTGCTGCTCTTCAACATGTCAACAATCATAGGTATAAGCCCCGCACTACGGACATTGTGCTTATTAGACCGACTTCTTTGGCAGATATGTTGGATATAATGCAAAGCCTGTAGTGTATCATTTTCAGGACTACCCATATTCAATGACCTACGAGCCATGTCCAGCTGTGCTGCTTCGTTCCTTGCAGTCCACTCTTCAATGGTGTTACGCAAAGCAATACTGGGATTTAGTTCTGTGCTTTTTAGTTCTTTCAGAGTCAAAGGGCAAACTAGTTTGCGCCCACTCTCCTTGCATTCCTTGAACCATTTTTCAATTGCTTCACGTTCAAAAGTCTGTCCAGTTTCTATCGTAACAGGATCACACATGACTTGCTTTGTCAGTGGACATACAAAAGCATCATAAATAGGCTCAATATGCAGCCTCTCAAAATGATAGCTCTCATCTGACTGGCTGCCAGGGTCATTACTTCCATCCCAGCTTGCAGCCATCATATCAAGCAGCCCACTGCAACAAAGAATATCACATAAGAAAATCAGTGAAACTTACAATTAGTCATACTTTATGAGTATCATGGTAGTCATATCAATGTCACGAAGAAACTTTGATATGAATAAAATCATGCAGTAGCTAAGAAACAATATTTGAAATTATGACTTCGCCCATTGAAATGCTTAGAATACGGATGTAAATCTTGACCTCGCTATATAATAGTACCAAACATCCGAAATGGACTTTATGATCAACTAATATTAGAAGCTAATTTCAAAATTTTAAAAAAAAATCGATGAATTGTTTACCAGATGAAGTCAGAATCCATTTAAATGCCATGATTTTCCAGTACAATGAGAAGTGAGATCATGAAAAATAACATAAAAATTCGTCAATACTTCGGTGTTAATAATTATGTATTGTAAGTTAAAAATCTCCCGGTGTTATAAACAAATCGGTCCAACTTGTTTTTCAATTGAATTATCTTGATAGCTGAGGGCTATTCCAAGTAATTCAGACTGAATCAAAACTAATATAGAGCAAGTATTAAGCTCGGCCTTAGTCAATAAGATACTGAAGTGATGATTACCGAACAAGGTAACGAATTAAAGGAAGAATCTCTTAGAAGAACTCTAAAATTGACCATAAGAAGAAGCAGAGAACAAGGAGAGGAAAGAAAACTTTAATATTGATATTGAAAACAACACTTAGCTCACGAAGAAGTGTACCTTTCCCAACTTGTAAGAAACAGCAAGGCTCCTTTGGAAAACCCTACTTTTAATTTCACGATTAAACACAAATATCAAAATTGAATTCTGGAGGAAAGTTGATCACACTACGAATATTTTCCTGTCCCATGGTACTAAATAGTGGTAATTGGGAGACTGGTGAAGGACGGGGAGATGGGGTTGAGGGCTTGCAGCTGATAAAACGAGAAAGAACTAACGGAACAAGAAGCTGCAGTCGCGAAAGCTTTCTTCGAAATAGGTGAAAAATAAAAATCAGCTAGAGGGGGGGTTGACTCATTGCGAATAGTCATCGAGTGATGGAGAGAGAGAGATGGTGGAACCACGTCATCACCCGCCATTGACCCCACCAGGCTTTCCAAATCCAGGCTGGCTGGACAGCTTCTAATCATTGTGGCAAAGCAGGAGAGAAATAATTACTCGTATTGGCTTAATTATAACTTTGTGACTGTGTGTCTAAAAAATAATTTGAAGTAAATGTTTCAAAAAAAAAAATAGTCTAAAAGTATCTAAGATTTATTTAAAGGCTGGTATAATTTCTATTTAAATATGTGTAGAATGAGAAACATTTGCACATAATTAAACATGTGTGGCACACAGTTAAATGTGAGTTGCAATTAATGGTAAGAGGGGAAAAGCACCAAAGTAGCAACTTTTAACAAAAAATATACCTAAACGGAGCATTTTGGATAAAATTTTCCGAGTAATGCGATCAAAGGCGTCGCTGATCGACGCCTCGACGGCGTAAAACCGACGCCTTTGACAGTGGCGTCGGTTAGAGGATGCCACTGAGCATAAGGCGTCGATCAATCGACGCCTAAAGAGGCGTCCGTTGACTGACGCCTTCAGAGGCGTCCTCTGACTGACGCCTTCAGAGGCGTCCTCTGACAGACGCCTCTTTAGGCGTCAGATCCCTGACGCCGTGGCCCCACCCCCTGCACCCACCCAAAACCCCCCCCCCAAAAAATTCTCTACCCGTGACCCCCCTCCTCTATTTAAGTGATTGCTGCCCCCTTCCCTCTCTCACACCATTCACCCATTCTCCCTCATTCTATTCTCCTTGCTTCATCTATCTGCGGTTCCCTTCGTCCTCCATCTCCCTCATTCAGTTTCTTCATTTTTGTTTTTGCAAAAAATGAATCAAATTCGGTCATTTGTATACTATAATGGTTCTAAAAATATTGTTGCAAACGGATTGAGCTTTGGTGGTGAAAGAAAAGCAAAGTTTATTATGCGAGGCATGTCTGTTGAAGATTTAATTCAAAAGATCCGTCAAAAGTTAAAGCCGGAACAAAATCGGGTAATATCTTCGGTGACGGGTAGAGTTCCGTGTGGAAACCGCAAATATGCGGGTTTTGAGATATCGATGATGAGGATGTGGATGTTTTTGTGCAAACATTCGAGGAAAACCCTACGTCCCAATTTCTTTGAGTTGTATGTGGATATTGAGACGTCAGAGGAGGCTGTAGCAACACCGACTCAATCAACCGTTGTGCATGGTGAAGAAATTGGCTATATGGTAGATGAAGAACCTGACAATGAGGAAGAGGATGAAGACACTTTATTGGCTAATGACCATGATCACAATGATAGTGATACAGATGACGAATATCATGATAATCTCATGCCACAACAAACCGGTATGTTATCTAAGTTAGTTACGTAGTTTTTTATTATTTAAATTATTTTGTTAATTTCCTTGTTTTCACATAAATTGTATTATGTGTGAATATACAGATGTTACACCGTTTTGGAATGACATTCCCTATTATGAGGCTGTTGATGAAGATTACCCGCATGAGGATATACTGGCTATGGAAGGCTTGAGCCAGGGTCCGTGGGCAAAAGGAGATGGATTATATTCGAAACAAGAGTTCGGGTCCAAGAATGATGTGCAAGCCGCAATAAAACATTATTGCATGAAGGAACATCATGAAGCTCAAGTGGTTGAGAGTACTACAACCAAGTTCTCAATGAAATGTCAGAATCACGAACAAGGTTGCGATTGGAGAGTAAGAGCAATTAAACCGAAGAATAGCTACGGTTGGGTGGTAACTAAATGGGTTGGAAACCATAGTTGTGTGAGCACAATTCTCTCACAAGATCACAAACAACTTGATTCTAAAATTATTTCCGAGGCCATAATAGGTACGACGCACAATACCATTTGATATTTTGTGAATTTATTTGTGTATTAGTGAACATAAGTAACATTCCTATTGTACACTTTTTGCAGACATGGTCAAGGAATCACCTTCGGTACCTGTGATCATGATACAAGAAAGGGTGACTGTAGTGTTTGGTTATCATGTTTCGTATAGAAAGGCATGGAAGGCAAAACAAAAAGCAATAGCTAGGATTTACGGTGATTGGGAAGAGTCATATGCCTTCCTGCCAAGATGGTTTGAGTACATGTTGCAATTTGCCCCGGGATCTGTTTATAATATTCAAGATGGACCGTATATTGTTAATCGGTGGGTTATTAATGGGATTCGGGTGTTTCAACGTACATTTTGGACCTTTAGTCAATGTGTTGAGGCGTTCAAATGGTGCAAACCAGTCATACAGGTGGACGGTACACATTTATACGGTGAGTATAAGGGGACATTATTGATTGCCACCGCCCAAGATGGAAATAATGAGATCCTGCCGATTGCGTTTGCAATTGTTGAAGGCGAAACTAAGGAAGCATGGGAGTATTTTTTGTCTTCCATACGACTATATGTGACAAATAGGGTTGGTCTATGTCTTATTTCGATCGTCACAAAAGCATAATATCGTTGTCCGCAATGAGGCCGTTGGTTGGCACCCCCAATGCGTACCATGTGTTTTGCATTCGTCATATTGCGAGCAATTTTAATACCCGCTTCAAGGACCAGGGTTGAAGAAAACTTTAACGAAATTAGGTAATATACTTGAACTGATGTACCAGTTTTCGTTCATTTCTTGATTTACTATTACCGTATAATGTTGTGTCTTTCTGTCTCTTTTCCAGGGTATGTTCCAAGCAAAATTCACTTTGATGCTTTGTATGCCGAGTTCTGCATTACTGATCGTGAAGTGGCTGCATGGATTGAAAGAATTCCAAAAGAGAAATGGTGTCGAGTTATGATGAGGATGGACGAAGATACGGTCATATGAAAACCAACCTGTCCGAATCAATCAATAAGGTTTTCAGGGGAGCGAGGAACATGCCCATACCTGCGTTGGTCAAATGCACGTATAGTCGACTTGTTCGTTACTGGTTTAATAGAGGGACGAATGCACAAAAAGATGCAATGAACGGAATGCATTTTTCGAGTGTCATTGGAGAAGCCATGAGAAAGAATGGAGAGCGAGCCTCATCGATGCGTGCTCGGGAGTTCAATGTGGCGCGTACCACATTTGAAGTTGATGACCAGGGCGATACATACTCGGTGAACTTGGGCGAGAGGAAATGCCAGTGTGGCCAGTTTCAGGCCTTCAAATTCCCATGTTGTCATGTAATTGCTGCATGTTCGACGGTATCCCATTATGCTGAACAGTACGTGGATCGAGTATTCTCAATCTACAACATTATGAATGTTTACTCTTCATCATTTCAGCCGATCGGTAGTGAACAAGGAATACCGTCCCCTTCCGGACCTGCGATTATCCCTGATAGATCGAAATTGCGTGCTAAGGGGCGCCCTAAAGCTACACGCATTCGCAATGAAATGGATGAGGAGGAGGTCCAACCTAGCTCCAGTCGAACTAGATGTGGTATATGTAAACAGTTCGGACATAATAAGCGTTCTTGTCCTACGAAGCACATAGCTAATTAGTTCAATATTGTGACCCTATTTGCTACCTTATGTGTGTTCGAATAATATGTAGTAATTTCAATGAAAAATTAACCTTCAAGATGTCATAATTTTAAGTGATAGCTTTTATAGTTATGTGCTTATTTATAGATTAGGTTATATGACATAATTAAGAATTTCGAATTTGGGTAAAAGTTGATTGTTCCATAGAAAACTAAACAAATACATTCAACTACAGTAATTCATGCAAATATGACCAAATATAACATCATCCATGCAAATATGACATAAATACAGTAATCCATGCAAATATGTCCGAATGCAGTAATCCATGCAAATATAACTGTGTAGAGGCTGATAAGAACTGAAGCCAGGGAAACCATATGGATGCTGGTAGGCCGTAAAAGGCCGTTCAGGCTGAGAACCCTGTGATTGCCACTCATATGTGTAAGGGACTTGTGTCTGCGGACCGTACATCGTCCCTGGCGGTGGGTAACAAGGCCTTGGTACATGTATCTCTGGACGCACTTGTTGAGGAATCTCTGGAGGCACCTCTGGTGGCATCTCCTCTGGGTACCACGAAACCTCAGTATAGGTCATATCGGGCCACATGGGTGGCCTATAGACACCTCCGCCACGTGGACCGGCCGGGGTATCTCATATGACTCCAACTCGTGCCGCGGCCGTCGATGACCCAGTCCCCGTCCCTCCCTCTCACCGGGCGGGACCTCTAAAGCTGGATCTGGTACACCGACTAAGAGTCCAGTTGGTGCGCCAGGACCAGGCTCCGCAACTCGGCCAAACTCTCTAAGAGCTCGAAGTAGCTGGTCACAAATGGTTTGAACATGCGTGCTGTTCAATTGGGAACGAAATTGTGGAGAATGCATCCACCAAATCCACTCTACATCATCTACCTGCATTTTTCCAGTAGAATTAAAAACAACAATGAAACTAAGTTATTGGCCTTATCTAAAAACGAAAGAAAGATCAATACATACCACATGCCCGATCCTGGCGACCTGCCTCGTCATGTACCGTCTAGTGTGTGTGAAAAACCAAGTCATGTACTCGGAGTTTGGGGAAACCGACCCCTCTGATGGATATGTAGTCTCAATGAAGTCATGTCTTGTGTTCCACCACTGAATAAATGGATGCAGCTTGACCTACCAATCATCAGTCATCTTACCACGTAAGGTAAGATCATGTGCACCCTTAAGCTGTGCAGCCGGGTGAGGGATGTGTTGCTGCATGCCAAATTGCCGCATGTACCGATCGGGCTGGTGCATCTCAACAATGTGGAAAGCAAGTACGGGTGCCACCGACCTCCACATGTCCTGTCTGTGAGCATCTGCACCCATAAACTCATATCCGGCGTCTCTATATGGCTCCCAGATCACCTGTACATGCAACCAAATGCGAATTAGTTTACTCTTTGATAAGGATAGATTTTATGATTAAATAGGTATATATTTTATGATATAATTGGCTGGATTTATTACTATTTTACCTATTTAATTGTAAGATATATATTTTTCTATCTTTTAATTAAATATAGGATAAAAGACTATTATAACAGAAAATCAATTGATATCCTATTTTATTGTGCAGGAGATATTAGAGGAAGAAAGAGATAAAAAGAAATCATATATATATATATAAAGCAAATAAATGAAAGACGTGGACCCACACCAATTAAACGAAAAGGCCTGCAATAATCATGTGTGAGCTGGAAAGATAATAGATGTATTGTTATAATAGATATGACAATATATCATATCTGATGAAAAAGAGATAAAAGCCCAAGCAATTATATATATTAGGACGCAGAGCACACAACGGACACGCACGGAGAGAGTAGAGGGAGCCGAATACAATTGAAGAATCAGAGACACAGCAAAGACAGACACACAGAGGCGCTACGCACACGAGGAGACCTAAAGGAGTCTTTGAGAGTCTTGATTTCTCTTCTCTTTTCTTGTCTTCTTTGAATCTGAATTTCTTAATTTTATTATGGATTTGGTTATAGCCATGTGTGGCTAATTTTCTTTTCAACCTAGAGAACCTATGAACTTGTTTGGGTTCTAGTTAGTATTCCCACGGATTATTTTTTATTAATTTTATGTCAGTTTATTTATTCTTGTGTTTATTGCTATTGCTTATTAATTGGCCACTAGTCAGCATGTTTTGGGGATTTAGGGTTGAACTTGGAAGAGGGAATCCTAAATTGACCATGGGAGTAAATAATGTGGAATTAGATTTAAATTTAATGTGAAATTAGGTTTAATCTAATTTGCGTCTAGGATAGGCATATACCTAGAAGCTCTGCATAATCAAATTAGAGTGAACCCGTTCTAGAAAACGCCTTATTTAGTTGTGTGAGGAATTGCATAATTAATTAAGATAGGTATATAGATGGACCAGAAGGCATCTGTAGACATTTATACTCTAGATTATCTGATTAAGTTAAATCAAAAGTAATTTAGTGGGGATAAAATCTAAGAAACCAACAAGGGATTAGTGACTCTAGGTTGTACTTCTTGATATTTGAATTCATTCTTTTGTTACTATTAGTTCTTATTGATTTTCTTTTTTATTCTTGAAAACAATTATGATTCGCTCAACTTAAACGAATTAAGGGAATTTAATATCTAATCGCTAGTTAGATTGAGTCTTCGTGGGAACGATAATTTTATCATCACTTTATTACTTGATACGACCCGTATACTTGCGGAGTTTTAGGCTTAAAGTTTTGCCTTATCACTCTTTTAGGGTTTCCTACTCTCAAATTTATTATACATACATCGTCTCGACCCATCTGGTCAAGCTCTATCCGATATGTCTTTAGATCACGTCGCAATAACCGCACATTATTGAACCTGCGATATGTAAATCAATAACATTAGTGAAACGACTTGCAAATATTAATTACATCATACGCCTTCCAAACTGCGTCCGTAATGATCATCTGCGTCATCAAGGTGGAATGGGAGGTGATATGGCCGGAATTCGGGACCATGCCCATATTCGCAATAACAACAAACAACCCCCAATGTTTGTTTGTGAAGGCGACGTGGCCCGACATAACTCACGAAATAGCATAGCGAGTATAGCGTAACCCCAATCGTATGTAGCGGTTCCTCGCAAGGTCACCACCCAATAAGGTTATAAATCGGCAAGGGACCTCTGCGCTAGACTTGTCACACAAGCAACAATCCACCGAATAGGCGCATGAGGTAAGCGCGCGTGTACACAAGCCGACCCTCAACAAGTAGGCGAGTGCTCCTCCCGGTGGGCCCAATGAGTCTCAAACCGGCTCAACCTTATGTTCCCGCCTGGTCAAATGAGTTGGGAGTGGAGTTCGACCCATGTATTGCCGCATAATCTTCGCTTTGCCGATTGTTATGTGTCCGACCAGAAACTACTTGACCCTCAGTGGACAAACCTAAAATGCCCTCTACATCCTGTAGAGTAATAGTCATCTCACCAACCGGCATATGGAAGGTGTGAGTCTCCGGCCTCCACCTCTTAACCAAAGCAGAAATAAGGTATTTATCAATCTACACCAACATAAACGTACAGAACAAATATGTAAGGGTCTTATAATATCTATAATGTACAAACAACTAAATGCTTATAATTAATTAATGAAGAATTTTAAAACATACCGGGAGTCTCTTCATGCGAGACACGTGCCAGAAACCTGCACGCATAAGGTGTTGCTGCAAATCTACAGGGATGAGATTTGGGTCCTCGACATCTCCCAAAGACCCGTGTGAGGCTCGCCTAACCCTCAAACAATTACGGTCTCTGTGTTCCACACAACTTGTGATCGGTGTGACTCGTTGCACTTCCTCATTAAGAACTCCCCACTCTTTTGGGCCGGGCTCGATATTGTGAACGTGTTGGTCATCCATTTGACTAATAAAAATTTACAATAACACAACACATTATTAAGTCACTAATTATGATTTTCTATTTAAACTTATCTAACCGATCTTAGGGTACTATAAACAATAATATACCACATATATTTCAAAAAATATTTTTATTAATTCACTAATTATTCTTCTCACAAATTTCTTACATCAAATTTAGCAAAGCATAGTATTTTACATTTTATATATGAAATGATTAATTCACAAAATTTAAATTATTAGTCATCTATCTTAAGGTTTATAATTAACATACAAAATCACTAATTAATTAATTTACAAATTAGTCTTGTATCCTAAGGTTACTAATCAAATGCAAATATTTTAATTTCCTAAAAATTATTAATTATAATTATTATTTGGTCATTTTATTATTGATCATTATTAACCATCTATCCTACCCTTAAAAATTTATTAAGCATCTATAATAAATAAATGTACATAATTAAATTTACATCAAATTGTTAGACAATAAACAAAACAAAAAAAAATATTACTTGTGCAAAATTATTAATTATAATTATTATTTGGTCATTTTATTATTGATCATTATTAACCATCTATCCTACCCTTAAACATTTATTAAGCATCTATAATAAATAAATGTACATAATTAAATTTACATCAAATTGTTAGACAATAAACAAAACAAAAAAAAAAAATATTACTTGTGCAAAATTATTAATTATAATTATTATTTGGTCATTTTATTATTGATCATTATTAACCATCTATCCTACCCTTAAACATTTATTAAGCATCTATAATAAATAAATGTACATAATTAAATTTACATCAAATTGTTAGACAATAAGCAAAACAAAAAAAAAATACTTGTGCAAAATTATTAATTATAATTATTATTTGGTCATTTTATTATTGATCATTATTAACCATCTATCCTACCCTTAAACATTTATTAAGCATCTATAATAAATAAATGTACATAATTAAATTTACATCAAATTGTTAGACAATAAACAAAACAAAAAAAAAAAATTACTTGTGCAAAATTATTAATTATAATTATTATTTGGTCATTTTATTATTGATCATTATTAACCATCTATCCTACCCTTAAACATTTATTAAGCATCTATAATAAATAAATGTACATAATTAAATTTACATCAAATTGTTAGACAATAAACAAAACAAAAAAAATATATTACTTGTGCAAAATTATTAATTATAATTATTATTTGGTCATTTTATTATTGATCATTATTAACCATCTATCCTACCCTTAAACATTTATTAAGCATCTATAATAAATAAATGTACATAATTAAATTTACATCAAATTGTTAGACAATAAACAAACAAAAAAAAAATATTACTTGTGCAAAATTATTAATTATAATTATTATTTGGTCATTTTATTATTGATCATTATTAACCATCTATCCTACCCTTAAACATTTATTAAGCATCTATAATAAATAAATGTACATAATTAAATTTACATCAAATTGTTAGACAATAAACAAAACAAAACAAAAATATTACTTGTGCAAAATTATTAATTATAATTATTATTTGGTCATTTTATTATTGATCATTATTAACCATCTATCCTACTCTTAAACATTTATTAAGCATCTGTAATAAATAAATGTACATAATTAAATTTACATCAAATTGTTAGACAATAAACAAAACAAAAAAAAATTAAATATTACTTATGCAAATGTGAAGTCAAGAGTGTGAGAGAATTTGAGCCTCCTTCTTCTTCCTTCCAGTGATTCTCAAAGTTTCCTAGCCTCTCTTAACATTTTCTTATCTTCAGCAAAGGAGTAAAAAAAAAAGAGAGAACGGAGAACGGAAGAAGTTTTTAGAATGAAGAAAATGTGAGGAGTGAAGAGGTAAGGAAAATGAAGACAAAGAGAAGGAAGAGTAAATGTAAGTGAATTAGATGAGGAAACGGAGAGAAAAATGAAGAGGAAGAGGTGAATTGATGAGTGAATTTGAGGAGGGGGCGTGTGTGTTGTATATGTGTGGTGGGGGTGTGTGTGGAGAGAGTTGTGTGTGGGGGTATTTATTTTTTCTTGGGGGACGTGTCTCGTTGGGATTTGGGGGAGGCGGTTGGGGCTGGGAAACGTGTGTGGGGTGTGAGGGGGTGGGGCCGGTTGGTGGGGGAAAATTGGTCGAGAATCCAGAGGCGTCAGTCAACTGACGCCTTTGACTGCATTAGTCTAGAAATTTTTTTCGAAAACGCTCCGTTTAGGTATAATTTTTGTTAAATGTTGCTACTTTGGTGCTTTTCCCGAGCCCTGAGTGTAACGACTCAGGGATGTAAGGTTTATATATATATATATTGGTTAATATTATGCCTTTGAGAAGGACTGTATTGGGGTAAGTCTTCTACCTTTTACGAGGCCATTTTGTTAAGCTTGAAGTCCTGCTATGAAATGCTATTTTTTAGTGGGGATAATGAACTCAGTGTTCATCTACTTGACGAGTGTACTGCAACTACTTTGCTTAAGATTGAGTTGCTTCAGATAAAACCAGGGGTTCCTATCATTGTTTAGTATGCTGCAGGAAAGCCCAACAGGGAACATGGTGAATGTTGTATATATTATGCTTCCCCCCCTCTTTTTTATATATTTTTGATATGTAGATGTTGTCATTTTGTATTAGATGCTCAAATTATAATTTCGCTTTGGGATGGTACACAGTGCTGTCTGGGAGCCAACTAAAGTGGTGGCGTACTCTGGCTTTGAGCTAGAGGCCATGATTTTACGGGATGAAGATGAAAATATTTGAACTTATGACTAGTCTACCCGAGTATTGTAGACATTCCCGCATTTACACCCCCAAGCATTTTTACTTTCCCCATTTATATTTATTGAAAATATCCCACTATTTGCCCATTCTTTATCGAATCATATGAAGCGATTTAGAAATAATGGAATTTCTATATTTTTTTATTGAATCACATGAAATTTTACCTGTTTACACTTTATAAATGTTTTGTATTAAATGTGAATTATACTTAAAAATATATATATAATATTAAAACGTGTCCTAACGTATCGAAATTTAGATTTTTTTAAGATTAACGTGTCGGAGTGTCGTGTCGTGTCTCGTGTCATGTGTTGGTGCAACATAGGTGGCGTATAAGGGTTCTTCTGTTTTTTTATGTGTTAGCTGGTTCGTTGAGGACTATATTTATGTTATCTATTGTTTTTGTTAATATTTTGAATGTAAAATTGCTAAGTCCTCTGGTACAGTGTTATTCTCTATACACTATTATATTTCATCACATTTTTCTTATATATTTATTGGTTTTTGAACTCAAATTATGCATAAAATTTATACATATCAAGAAAAATGTGATATGATGAAAAAGTTTTGGCACTTATCAAATCTCTAGCTAAATGTATAGAAATTTTGATTTAATTGAAAATTTTAGAGCTTGTGGCATAGATGCAGAACAAAAAAAAGGCCTAGTGGCAATTAAAAAAGCCCGATGGAAAGAAAACACATAAGTGTATTCTGCATGGCTTTAAGTTGTGGTGGACTCTTAGAGGAAAAAAATGGCTTCTTGGGTGAAAAAGGGACCGAGATAAGGCAGAGCTTCCCTCTCTAACCTCCAATAATACTCCCTGGCTCAAATGTTCACTAATTGTATGTTTGGTTTGAGGGAAAAGGGAGGGGAGGGAAAAAAATTCAAAATTGAGTGTAGTCCAGCCCACAATTTTCCCGCTCCCCTCCTTTTTTTTTTCCCCCCCTCCCTCCCTTCCCTCAAACCAAACATACCCTAATGATAACCCACCAGACATGCAAAAATCTTTAATATTTAATAATAATTTAACTTTTTTATTTTATCAAATTTGAATTTAAAATTTTCATTGCAGACTGCCCCATCAGTAGGGGTGGAAACAGGCCGGCCAAGCCAGACTTCACCCTACGGAGCCGGGCTGTTATGCAAGAAGTAGTCCGAGCACGGCTGTGGCCCGTCACAAGCTAAAATTTTGGCTCGAGTAGAGCTGTGGCCTATTAAGAGGCTGTATTTTTACTGGCCGAAAACAGACCAAATGCAAGCAGTAGGAAATAGGCCTACACTGATACAGGCCGATAACAGGCCTAATGTAAACAGGCCTACAGTATACAGGCCGACAACAGCCTTAATGTAAACAGGCCGGAAACAGGCCTACAGTATACAGGCGGACAACAGGCCTAATGTAAACAGGCCGGAAACAGGCCTACAGTATACAGGCGGACAACAGGCCTAATGTAAACAGGCCGGAAACAGGCCTATAGTATATAGGCCGACAACAGACCTAATGTAAACAGGCCGAAAACAGACCTAATGTAAACAGGCTGTAGGGGTATTAATTAATGTTTTTTATAAAAAAAATAATAATTCTTAACAGGCCGGCCTGTCAGACCTAACAGACCTATTTGGAGGCCTAGGCCTGGTCTGTTAAGACAAAACAGGCCTTAAAACAAGTCTTAGCTTGGCCTTTTAGCCTGACAGACCAAGCCTGACCAGGCTTTTAACAGGCCAAGCCACAGGCCCCTGGCCTATTTCCACCCCTATCCATCAACTATCGAACTTTTTTAATAATGATTTTACTATTTTGTAGCAAATTTAAATTTAAATTTAAATTTTTATCTTCAATTATCACATAATATACAACACACACGTATATATTATATGTAGTATTCAATAAAATTCATGCTATTTTCAGTCATTTTTCATCTCAATTGACTTTTTAAACGTTATTCTAAATAAGAGCTCATCTAGAAAAAAGTTAATTCTGTCACCACTATCTCAAATACAAATTACTTCTACAATTTTACTTTTTTTTTTTAAGCAAATCTGGAAAAGCCAAGCAGAAAAAAGTCATTTCTGTCACCAGTATCTCAAACGGGAGAAAGCTCATAAACTCATTTTCTTTGTAGGGGAAGAGGTCAGGATGTTGAATCTTACAAAGATCATTGGAAGTGGGAATGAACAAAACCTACAAAAAGAAGAAGATCAAAGAAGTAGCTTGAAAGTATTCTCAATTGCTTTTGATTCACTACAACAAAATAAAAGTGAAAACGCTCTCAATCGCTTTTGAGCTTATTTCAAATTATGTCTAGCTAAACCTTTGATTTAGATTTACTTTTACTCATTGTGTGGATGGAAACTACTATATTTTTTTGCTTTTGCTGGTTATTGAGAATATATGCTAATTTTTCTTTATGCCTAATAGTATCTCATGCTTCTTGAAAAATAGTATCTTATGCTTGATCACCACATGATTATATTAGTTCAATTGAATGATGCTAGAGAGCTATTTTGATTGTGGAACTTGAGAAAAATTATGTTACACTTAGGTTTATGGACTAAATGGATGCTTTGTTGTTAGAATAGAGATATATATAACAACCTAGCATAGTCTAATGGATGATTGTTTTGAAAAGATGGTTTTCATGAATTACAAACAAGAGATTGAATATTTTTAATGAAGATTAAAAATCAATATTGACTCGAGAGAGCTTTGGTTGATGATTTTATAACATTTGACTAGCATATGGACTAATTCAACTAGCATAAGTGGATAATTGCATAATGGTTCCATGAAATAAAATAGGGAATTAGTAATCCTAAGCTTTAATTTTCTTGAAGTTAGAACCAATTTTCCAACTGTTTCCATCAAAATCCTTATTTGATTTACCAAATTTCAAAAGATTTCATTTAACATAGTTAAGAACATAGTGACATTAATTAGCTCACTTTTGTTATAGTTTCTGCAGAACAATACTCTTTTTATTACTATACTATTACTTGTGACCCGTGTGCTTGCAGTAAGTTAAATGGCGTTGTTGCCAGGGATCGAACTCGAGTCCCTGCGTGACAGGTGGGAAAAACATATGGTGCTTGACATACTCTGAATAAAAGTTTTTTAGTATTTTCGCATTTTTACCATTTTGAGTCGGGGGCATTTTGGTACTTTCAGAAAAAATAGAATGGGCCCCACTATAAACGATGGAAGTTAGCCCATCTTAATGGACATGTCATTTTTGCTCTTGTTTTGAATGTTTGTTGGTACTTTTGCACCCAATGAGAGTTTTTGGTGTTGGTTGCATTTTTAGTGGGTATTTTTGTATTTTAACCCTAAAATAAAAAATATTTAAAATATATAAACTAAAGTACTATTAAATCAAGACTATATAATCTCGAGAACCAGCTTTCCCTCCTATGCAATTGCCATCATTGTGGTGAAACATTGCCGTTTTGGCTCAAAAAGCTGAATATGTGGCCCTTTTTGTAAAAAAAATAAATAAATTAGGTACTGATTGGTACTATAAATATACTGAACGGTCCTAAAAAAACACTTCATAATCTTGAAAATTATTTTAGGATCCTTAAAAAGAATATTTCGGTAACTGAATGATACTAAAAAGATACTTTATGATATTGACTAGTACTGAAAAATGCTTCAGGATCTTAAAAAATTATTTTAGGATTTTGAAAAAATATTTTAGGGTATTAAATGACATTAAAAGGATATTTCAAGATACTAAAAAAGTATTTCAGGATATTTTTTTAGGGTACTAACTGGTTTGGGTACTGACTGGTACTAAAAATATACTTCAGGATATTTTTTCATGATCTTAAAATATTTTTTTAAAATCATCAAGTATTTTTTAGGGAAAATGAGAGATAAATACCATTTGCAAAACCCCCAGAAGTCTCCCGAATTTGTAAAAAGACTGAGGTACCAAGGACCTATGAGAAATATGCAAAATTGGGTGAAATTATTCTTTTACCCTTAGTTTTAAATAAATTTTAAAAAATAAAAATACCCTCGCCAAAAATACAAAAATATTTAGTTTATATATTCAAAAAATATATTTTTTTTAAAACAAAACCCCATCCCCCTCGCCGGTGGCCGGCAACCCTCCGGCGAGAATGTTTTTATTATTTTTTAATTTATTTAAAACTAAGGGCAAAAATGTAATTTTACCCGAATTTGCATATACCTCAATCCCTCATAGGTCCTTGGTACCGGCTGATCTTATAAAAATTGTTAGTATATATATGTATTTATTATATGATATTTTATTTGGCCACAAATTTGGCCCCAGCTAATTTTTTATCTTCTCTATAAGGATAATGTTTGTTTCATTACTCATTGGGTTATGAGAGGAAAGTAAAAATTTTGTTTGAGATACCGAAAATATTAGTATTATCTTATATATTGTTTTGATTTATTATTATCGGTTATTATATATTTGTATTTTCAAGGTTATTTGATACTATTTAGTAAATACTTCCTTTGGTCCTTATTTAAGGAACCAACTAACAATTCTCACAAGTCAATAAAAACAATTAAAGTCATTAAATTTGTCCTAAAATTTAAGTATTTTTCATTATTATCCCTATTAATTACACTAAACTCTAATATTATATTAATTATTACTCTCTTTTTTCTTGAAAAAAAGAGAGTAATAATTAATTTTTATTAATTATTATTTTCACTCACTACCTTTTTAATTGTGGGTATACATGGGGAAAATATATAATGCAATTTGGAAACAAGCAAGTGCCTTATAAAAAGGATCAAATATAATTATTAGTTAATACTTTATAATAAAACTTAAAAGAAATAGTTCAGTATATTTATTTTTTGGCCCGGACTAAAAAAAAAATCTAATTCCGCCACTGCGTTTCACCCCAGCAGATGGTAATTGCATAGGAGGAAAGCCGGTTCCCTTATAAATTATAATCTCAACCATGATGAAGTGTGCTCGTGCTTGGTTTTACACAGTAATTATTATTTTAAATAATAAATAATTTCTTTTTTCATGTATTATATTAACAATATCAGTGGGAATCCGTCTGATTTTTTTCATCATTCAAAAATAATTTCTGATTTCAACCAAAATCATGATTTAAACAATTTTTGTCATGAAACCAGATACATGGGTGAAATTCACCTGCTCACATTTAAATAAAAAATTTACCCGGAAGAGGATATTTTAGCGAAACTTACCTTTAACTTTATTTACCAAGAAATGTTACTTGGACTGAAAAAAAAAAGTATTTTCAGGAAAAAGAAAAAGTATTTCCGAGTCAAATTCCTCACTATTTTTGTTAAAAATATTCATATTTAATAGATATATATCATAATTTTATTACAATCAATTTTTGTAGGGAAAATTCCTATATACTAACAGAGAGATATTGAGTACAACAAAAAGATATTACTTGCACATAAATATTTGTTGAAGGATCCGCTGGCAAAAGAGAAGGTTGAAGGGAATTTATTATCAAGTTTTAAAAAGTGCAGGGTCATTTTGTGCGCTGCTTAAAATTTACTAGTTGCATGATTGTTAGACTATAAATGGTTTCATGAACCTTTTTTTTAAGCTTACCCACATTTGAAATAATGATTGGAGCTTCTAAAAGTGACTTTTCATTTGTGATTTACTGTATATAAGGCAAATACGTAATAAGAGTTTTGTCTTGATATGTAAATAAGCATTTTTTGGATCGTCAAGAGTGATCTAAACAAGTGTGACTAGAGGCAAACCTTAGTTTTATAAAAGATTTGTCAAACACTTAAAAAAAAAGGCCAAAAGTGACAAAAAAGCCAAAACCATGGTTTTGGAGATAGTGATTTTTCTCACATTTTCATGTGGGCTCTAGTAACCTTTTCTCTCTCCCTCCTTTCTTATCCTTCTTCTTCCTACTCTCCCTCCTTCCCCTCATAATCTCTATTCCTATTTTCTCATTTGCACGATGTCAAGTTTAAGCTTAGCAATTCTCTTTCTCTACCCTTTTGCTTGCACGAGCCGAGCAAGTTCTTCAATGGCCTCTTCCCACTTTCTATGTTTTCTCTGTCCCTTCTCTTTCATCATCCCCTTCACTTCCTCTTCATTGTCATCTTCATCTTTATCTTCATCATCTACACCTGACATATAATTACTATTTGGGTAAAGGAGCAAAAATACACATGTGCTTTACCCCCGGGAGCACCCAGCACCATATGCTTTTTTTGGGAGCAAAAATACACACGTGGTTACCATTTTGGAGCAAAAGTCACATCGCACCGTTATGTTACTGTTCACCATGATGAGAGAGAAATAGCTAAAGTGAACAGTAACATAACGGTGGGATGTGACTTTTGTTCCAAAATGGTAACCACGTGTGTATTTTTGCTCCCAAAAAAAGCATATGGTGCTGGGTGCTCCCGGGGGTAAAGCACATGTGTATTTTTGCTCCTTTACCCTTATTATTTCTCTCTCTCCACTATCCACCACACATCTCTCTTTGAATCTATCGGAGGCCCTTCAAGCTTTATCCTTTGCTACTCGAAATAGAGCCCACCGCCCCAAGCACCAACACCCCAATACCAAACCTCCCCTCATCAAAGCACAAGCTCATCCCAAAAGCTACGGTGGATCCTCCATTCATCTTATTATTATTTTTTGGGTTAATGTACAGATTTGCTAACCAACTATTACCTGAGGAGCGTCTGACACAAATAACAATTGAGGGGACCAAAATTGCCAATCAACAATTAAAAAGTGAAAAAAAAACACAATTTGGTACAGATTCGCCAACGAACTATTACCTCGTCATTTGTCTTGGTGCCTCCGTCTTCCATTGATGTCACGGTGTCGACAACGTCGCGTCTCCAAAGCTTCCATTGTTCTTTGGGTGTTCCACTCACCCTCTTGAACTCATCCAGCAGTCCACAGCTTTCGACCGGCATGCACCTTACACTATGGTTTCATCCCTCCGATGCCACAAGCAGCAACCGCCACTGCGACAACACCTGCTCCCATGGATCCCATCTTTGTTGGTGTTTGCCTTATCCAACAAGAAGGCTTAACCGCTCTTTTCTCCAGCGTTTCCGCCACCGTCCTACGCCAGTGCCTCATATTTTAACTTAATTGTGGTAGTTGTTTTTTTAATAGTTATTTGGTGTTTTTTTTTTTCACTTTTTAATTGTTGATTGACAATTTTGGTCCCCTCAATTGTTATTTGTGTCAGACGCTCCTCGGGTAATAGTTGGTTGGCAAATCTGCACCTTAACCCTTATTTTTTTTTTCAAAATCTCTATTCCTATTTTCTCATTTGCACGATATCAGATATGTATTAGAAAAACAATTATGTCAAAATGTATTACTCCAATCAGTCTATAAGATAGAGTTGATTTTTTTAAAGAGATTGAGAAAACTAATAAAATTACTCTAAGTATCTATATTTTAATTTTTCCCTAAACCAATTATTCTGTCTAATAAACTATATATAATCTATAGATACACAACATATGATATGATTAAGTAACTTATTTAGCTTTCTTAATCTTTCCAAAAAAAGTCAACTCTGTCTTATATTAAGACCGGAGGGAGTACTTATTATCTAAACTATAGTATTATTTTGAATAATTACAGTTTAAAATAAAATCTTTAAACATATATCATGTTACATAATTGACTAATGTTATAATTTAGATACACAACATATGATAATATTTGTAACTTATTTGAGCTATTTTTTTTATCATGTTACATAATTGACTAATGTTATAATTTTAATTTTGTAGACAAATTTATTTAATTTTTAGTATTTATTTTGAAATTTAATGTTACAAATATTTAAAATAAAATCTTATCTTTATATGCAATTATCACAAAAGCTAATGTCCTTTTTGGTAATTTGAGCATGAAAAAGCTATTTTGATAACATCATAGTTTTGTTGCCTTTTTTACCAAAATAATTTTTTGAAAAAAAATAATTACCAAAATAAATCACATTCCAAACTATTTACCAAAGTAATGCAGTTGGTGGCGTTTTCTGACACTACGTTACAAGTGGCGTAAGAAAGGTCAGCGGATTTGTGCAAATCTTTAATTAAACACGTGAGAAATCCTCACGCCACAAAATGGCGTGAGCATTTCCCACGCCATTGGTGCTAAATGGCGTGAGGGAATCTCACACCATTCATCACCAAATGGCGTGGGAAATCCTCACGCCATTTGGTTAATGAATGGCGTGAGGGTTTCTCACGCCATTTGGTTAACATGCGTGAGATTCTGCTCCCATCCTTTCGTAAAAATCAGAACGTACCATGCTTTTTTCCCAGTGAATTCGAATTCGTCCGTGACTCTTCCTCCATCATATAATTATAATCACTCCTTCACTCCCTTTGCTTCCATCCTTACTCTTTCGCTCTTCATTTTGCTTCCAGCTCTTTCCCTTTCATCATTCATTCCTTAACTCTTTGGAAATTCTCTCCGTTCTGTCCATCACCATTCACTCTTTATCATTTGGAAACTCCCTCTATCCTCCATCTTCATCATTCTGTTTCTTGAATTTTTATTTTATCTAATTCCATTTATATAGTAGTGTGTTTCTTCTTCTGCTAAGTTACAATTATGTTGTTGTCATTTGTTTTATCTTAATTCAATTAATCTTCGTTTTCATAATATAAAATAAGAAAAAAATGAATCAAATTCGTTCATTTGTATATTGTAATGGTTCTAGAAAGATAGGTCCAAACGGTTTGAGCTTTGAAGGTGAAAGAAGAGGAATGTATATTGATCGAGGCATGTCTGCTGAAGATTTACATGAAAAGATCCGTCGAAAGTTAAAGTTGCAACCAAATAAGGTAATATCATCAGTGGTGGTAGAGTACCTTGTGGAAACCCCAAATATGCGGGTTTTGAGATATCCGATGATGAGGATCCGGATGTTTTTGTACAAACATTCGAGGATAACCGTACGTCCCAATTTGCTGAGTTATATGTGGATATTGAGACGTCAGATTATATGGCTCATTACAGTACACCTCAGCCAACACAATCAACCGTTGCACATGGAGAAGAAAGCGAGTATATGCTAAATGAACCTGACAATGAGGAGGAGCAAGAGGAAGAAGATGAAGACACTTTATTGGATAATGACCATGAACAGAATGATAGTGATGCGAGATGATGAATATCGAGGTAATGATTATATAATTTATTTTTATTGGTTACCATGTTTTCGCATAAATTGTATTATGTGTGAGCATGCAGATATTACACCGTTTTGGAATGACATTCCACATTATGAAATTTGTAAATGAAGATTACCCACATGAGGATATACTGGATGAAGGCCGGGGTCCGTGGGTAAGAGGAGATAGATTATATCTTAAACAAGAGTTCGGGTCCAAGAGTGATGTGAAAGCCGCAATAGAACATTATTGCATGAAGGAACATCATGAAGCTCATGTGGTTGAGAGTACTACAACCAAGTTGATAATGAAATGTCGGAATCAAGAACAAGGTTGTGATTGGAGAGTAAGAGCAATTAAACCGAAGAACAACAACACTTGGGTGGTAACTCATATCCGGCGTCCACATATGGCTCCCAGTTCACCTGTACATGTCAACAAATGTGAATTAGTTTACTCTTTTGGTTCCCAAAAGCCAAACTTATTATACATACATCGTCTCGACCCATCTGGTCAAGCTCTACCCGATATACATGCAGATGACATTTCCACAACTTCAGTTCAACATTGTTGAACCTGCAATATGTGAATCAATAACATTAGTGAAACGTCCTACAAATAAGAACATAATCGCTCCACTACTCCATACCTGCGTCCGTAATGATCGCCTGCGTCAGTAGAAGGTGGAATGGGAGGTGAAATGGCAAGAAATTTGGACCATGCCCATATCTGCAATAACAACAAACAACCCCCCATGTCTCTAGCGTTCGCTGATGTGGCCTGACATAGCTCGCGAAACAATATGGCGAGTACATTAGACCCCCAACTGTATGTAGCAGTCTCCGCAAGGTCACCACCCAGTAATTGTATATATCGGCAAGGGACCTCTGAGCTGGACTTATCACACAACAAAAATCCACCGAAAAGGCGCATCGAGTAAGCACGTGTGTACAAAAGCGATTTTCAACCGTAGTTGAGTGCTCCTCCCAGCCCCAATTACGGTCAAACCAGCCCATCTTGATGTTTCCGCCAATCAAATCCTGCGGGGTGGAGTCACTCCCATGTATTCTTTGCATAATTGCGCCCGGTTGCCATGCGTCCGGCCAGGAAACTACTCGACCCTCAGTGGACAAACCTACAATGCCCTCTACATCCTGTAGAGTAATAGTCATCTCACCAACCGGCATATGGAAGGTGTGAGTCTTCGGCCTCCACCTCTCAACCAAAGCAGAAATAAGGTATTTGTCAATCTGCACCAACATTATCCGTATCATGCACAAACAACTAAATACATATAATTAAATTAATTACATAAAGAATTTTAAAATACCGGGAGTCTCTTGATGCGAGACACATGCCAGAAACACACGCATAAGGTCTTTGCTTTGCAATCGGTGGGAAGAGATCTGGGTTATGGATATCTGCACCAGACCCCTGTGAGGCTCGCCTCACCCTCAACACATTGCAATCTCCATCGTTCCACATAACTTGTGATTGGTGTGACTCTTGCACCTCCTCTTTAAGAACTCCCCACACTTTGGGGCCGAGCTCAATCGTGCGTGGACGTCGGTCATCCATTTGACTAATAAAAATTTACAATAACACAACACATTATTAAGTCACTACTTATTATTCTCTAAATAATAAATTACTGAATTAATTATTTGAGTAATTAGTATTCTCAAATTAATCTTATCTTAGCTATCTTCGGGTACTATAAATAACAAATATTACAACATATTTCACAAAATCGGAATTAATTATTTTAAAAAATATGAAATAATTAGTGATTTATCTTAAGGATTATAATTAACATACAAAAGAAATAATTATTTGACTAATTAGTTAATTTACTAATTATTAGTCTTCTATCCTAAGGTTAATAATAAATTTTAAATATTTTAATTCCATAAACTATTGATTTTAATTATTATTTACTCTTACAATTTTTATTATTTATAATCATATAATAATTTGTAAGTAATTAAGTATCTATCCTACCGTTATATATTTATTAATCCTATTATTAAACAATAATCCATGCAAAAAAAAATAAATGTTTAAAAGTTAAATCCCATTATTAAACAATAAACATAACAAAAAAAATTAAATGTTTAAGAGTTAAATCCAATATTTATTAAACAATAATCATAACAAAAAAATTAAATGTTAAGCATCTATCTATCCTACTGTTATACATTTATTAAAAATCTATAATAAATCAATGTATCTAATTAAGAGTTAAATCCAATATTTATTACACAATAAACATAACAAAAAAAATTAAATGTTACCTTGGACGTGAGGTAAAGTTAGTGAGAAACAAATTGAGCCTCCTCCTCCTTCTTCTACAGATTAGGTGGAGATTGTAAGGATGAGGAGGTGTATGTGTGTGTGAATGTGGGAGAGGGAAGGAGTGAAAAAGAATGAAGAAAGTGAAAATGGCGGACGAAGGGAATGAGGGAGAGAGTGAATGAAAAAAAATGAAAGAGAGAAGGAAAGTGGAGAAGAGTGAAAAAAAAAATGAAAGGGGGGCTTTGTGCTTCAATGGCGGACAAAGAGGAGCTGTGATTAAGAAAAAAATGAAAGAGAAGGGGGTTTTCGGGAGAGGTTCAGCGAGAAGACAAAAATGAAAGAAAACGAAGAGGGAGGGGAGAGTGTCGGTGTGGGGAGGGGGAGGGTGCGGTCAAATGGGGGCGCTGGTCTCTTCTCTTGCACGGCGAGCTGCACTTGTGCGGCGGAGTTTCACGCCACAAGGTGGCCTGAAAGTTTTGGACGCCATCAGTGACCTCGATCACTAATGGCATACGAAAGCCCTACGTAACTCACCTATGGCGCAAAGCTTCCTTACGTCATTAATGACGTAAGACTTACTTTGGGAAATTGTTTAAAAACCGCTTTAGTTTGGTAATTATTTTTTTTAAAAAAAATTATTTAGGTCAAAAAGCCTAGTTTTGTTTGTAATAACGATGAGAGCTTTCAAAAACAACTTTTTAATCATGATTTAAGTTTAAGGTATACAAAATAAGCATGTGAGATGAGTTTTTATCTCGATTTACATGAATAAGCATTTTGAGACTCCCAAAAATGATTCTAAACAAATTTAAGTATCATTTTATAAAATCATTTTAAAAAAAAATCTATTCTAAAAAAACATTTTTACTATTTTTTAAAAAACTATACTCTAAAAACTAATTTAAAAGACACTGCCACTAGAATTGTTACTACCTGCGGTACTAATTATAGGAATACTTTTGTAATACCAATTAGGGATAAGATATTGTCACTACCAAGTCACTACCACTTTTTCACCGTTGGATCAGAATCTCAATAGGAGAGAGAAATGATAAAGGTAAATGAGATTATGATCCAACGATGAAAAAGTAGTAGTGACTTGGTAGTGACATAAAATTGGTAGTGACAATATTTATCCCTACAAATTATACTATAAAAGTGGGTATAAGTAATATGAAAATCCTGCCGCCTTCCGCAAATTCACACAGCTCAGATTCCCTCCAAAAAGACCCGGGGGCAAGAGAGCATTTAATCACGAATTAGCATCTCGCGCACATCCCACCTGATTCTGACATCTCCCGTAGTCTGCTGAACGTCTCTAAGCTAAAGAGTCCCTGCAAAACCGATGACTGCCAAGAACCCTAAAAACGTGTATCACATCGGAGGCCTCCAAGTGGAATTTCCTTACCAGCCATACGGTTCTCAGTTTGCATTTATGGGTAGAGTCGTCTCTACCCTTAACCGGGCTCAGAGAGAAGGCCATTGTCACGCATTGCTTGAGTCTCCAACCGGTACTGGCAAGTCCCTTTCGCTTCTCTGCTCCTCCCTCGCTTGGCAGCAGAACTACAAGTTAAATAAACAGCCCAAAAATCTCTCTTACCTGAAGCCCGCTCCAGAAGCAACGACAGACCCTCTTGTTTACGGTGGTGGATTTGTTCCCGATGAGGTTCCTCCGAGTAAGGGATTTCCGGCTGACTGTATTTAAAACTAATGCATAATCATCATTTAAGTTTCAGTAGGTCTAAAGAAAACAGAGGGAGATCCATAAGATAGCGCATGTTAGCATTTTTACTGATATACACGGATGTATATATCTCACCAGTTCAACTTGTTAAGAAATAAGGAAAATTGTGTAATACCATGGAAAAAAGTAAAGTAAAAAAAATTATTTGGAATTTTGCTTTTTCCTTCCTCCTTTTGTACTGGTATGTTCTTGTTTTTTTTTTTTGGGGGATTACAACCAGAGCATTAACCTACCCAAATTAACGTATTAGGGCTCGCCTACTATGCCTATGAAGATCGAATTACTATATTAATAATTAACGTCCAGGGTCTCACATGCTTGGTATTCTATTGTCTCAAGCAATGTTACTTGATTTCAGCATCAGAAAATATGGAGCTGCCAGAGACAGAGGCTAACAACAAGATGCAGAAGAAAAAGGCTGCACCAACCATATATTATGCTTCGTAAGTTTTACTACTGTATTACCAATTGAATAATTTACATAAATAATTATTGGTAAATATGTGAGAAAATTGTGAATGAATGGAGTTTTTTAGACTTTGCTGCATTCATTTATGCTACCAGTATTTCTAAATCATTAGCAAACAGTTCATTTCTATGTAGCAATGATACATGTACATGTAGCTTATACAAAATTTTAAGATGCTTGTGCATTACAATGTTACATTCTTGTAAAATTCTAGGATACTACTCCCTCCGGTCCTAATTATAGGAACACTTTTGTAGTGCAAATTGCCCTACAAAAGTGTTCTTATAATTAGGACCGGAGGTAGTATTGTATTATATGAAATACCTTAGAAAGTGTTCATATACTAAATTGGTCAATGATTAGCATTAATTTTACACACACAAAATTTGTGTTGTGCTTGTTCATAGCAGAAGTCACAATTTTTTTTGGCAGAATTAGATCAATTGTATAGGGAAGAAAGGCAAGTACATGAGGATCATCTTTATTAAAGTGAGCAACAATTAAGAGGACGACCAATCCTTTCAAAGACATACGAATACTAGAAAGCAATTAACAATTAGGTCCCAGTTATTTCTGAATTGAAGTCAGCAAATTACGAAGCATAGTAATATAAATTGGTAGATGCCATACAAGGATAACTACTGCTACATGTTGGTGGCAATTTCTAGCCAATCTTTATGCTTTTCGTTATTTCACCAGCATTAGATGACACCTGAGTTTTAACTTTGTAACAAGTTTGGAGTAGAATTGACACGTATATTCATTTGATATTTTACTCCTTGCAATAAACCATCATCATCTTGACTTGACTAAATCTTTTGTTGTCTCTTGTCTATATAAGGAGGACACACTCACAAATTTCTCAAGTAATTCGTGAATTGCGGAAAACATCTTATCGGGTGCCTATGGCTGTGCTGGTAGGTGGAATCCATTGCTTTGTATCTCTGTTCTTTAAATCTAAACTGCCTTCATGGGTAAAGTTTTCTGATAATTTATGGTTCTTATGAGTAATTTACTTTTATTTATTTGTTTTTAAGAAACCAACATACCTTTTTATGGTCTGCTCCAGCAGCATTTTGTAGCATGTAAACACTCTTCACATATTCAATTTTGCTTAGCTCTTATTTGTAAGGCAATATTTTCTTGTGTTTGTAACATGTTTTATATTCATTTTTAATAAATATAACAAGCATCCAGTCAATTCTCAATTTGAATGAAATATTGTGGTCATGAACTATATATTGAGGGTTCTAATGCAAGAAATTTTTTGTAACAATGTACCTACAAGGTCAGTATTCCAACTAGTCATCTGTGGATTATGAAGCTACGTGATCTTCTAAGTGTCATTTGGCTTTGCGTTTTGTAATGGTTGGCTTTTAGGGATTTTACTTTGTTAGTTATTGGCATCTTATGGCTATGTAAAGGGTGAATAAGTAAAGGAGTGCCTTGGAAGTCCGTAATAGAATTCTTCATTCCTTTATTCTTTTTAGAGGGCTGTATTGTTTTGAAATAAATTGCTGTGAGGGATTTTCTTTTGCTAGCTAGTTATTTAGTTGAATCTTATGGATATATAAATGGGTGAGGGGAGGGGTGTCTTGTAAGTTGATAATAGTATCCTCATTCCTTTCTCATGCTCTCTCTTTTACATCTCTTTTTAATTCTTCCTATTTTTTCTTATCACTTTGATAATTTGTTTTTGCTTTCTTTGACAGGCATCACGGAAACATTACTGTACCAATAAACATATACTGGCCAAAGACAGTATTGATGAAGAATGGTTGGTTTTTCCTCAAGGATGTTCTACTTCATGAGTGTGTTGTTAATCTGCTGATTTTCATACTGATATATTTTATCAAATGATTCCAGTAAACTACTTTTGAAAGACCAGGAAACAGGATGCCCAGAATTCAAGTGAGTATATGCTTACCTACACACCCTTCCTGTTAACTAATATACATCTCAATCTTTAATGAAAGTAGCAGCCATCATAAAGTTTATGATTAAACAGAAATGCACATAAAGTCAAAAGTCACCCATCCCTACAAAGAGGAGGATGTAACGAGGTACATGATATAGAAGATCTTGTGAAAGTTGGACAAGCAGTGAAAGGTTTGGCTTCTTCTTATTGCATTCTTTTACTAATTTTTTCCTGAAAGACTTCATTGTTTTATCTTCTATATACCCATGTTATCTTAATAAATGACACACATATTTTATATTTTCAGGTTGCTCCTATTATGCAGCTCGCTCTATGTCAGATGATGCCCAATTGGTATTTTGTCCTTATAGTTATATTATCAATCCGGTCATTCGAGGAGCAATGGATGTAGATATAAAAGGAGCCATTGTGATTCTGGATGAAGCCCAGTGAGTTATCTTTTTCTCTTAGGTTTCTGTCAAGTAAGGGTGGAAATAGGCTAGGCTAGGTTTTACCTAAATAGGCTTAGGCTTGCAACAGAGATTTAAAGCTTAGGCTTGTATGTAGGCTTTTTTTAGGCATAATTCGGGCCTTCAAAAGGTCTAACAAAGCTTGAAGCCTGTTTAAAGGCTTACTTAAAATGTAGGCCTTTAAAATCTATGCCTCTAAATTCATATATAATCCTTTACGCTTATTTACAATCCTACATTATGTCTTAAAAGCCTAACATCCATTCTCTTCGTAATATAAGGGCTTAGTAAGGAAGAAAAATAATGTCTAGTTACAACAATTGTCCAATCAAATAGGAACAAGAAAAACTAATCATCTGTTGACTAGTAAGATATATTTTCTAAAATTGGCCAAGCATAACAAGCAACATGTAAAACTAGATTTTACTTCTTTTACTATTCCCACATAAATTGGGACAAACTCTTCCTACTAAGATTATAATATTTCGTTTGGCACTAAAATAAACTCATAAGTCATAGCAATTATTATGCATTAGTGGACGAAGCAAGTCAAGGAAGAGGGAGTGAGTTAGCATTGCCATCTCAAGCGATCAAAGAAAATAGAGGTAAGGGTGAATGATTGATGCGAAAGTAAGGGTTGAGTGTAATGATGATGAGATGTGAAACCTAGGATTAAGGTGAAGTTGGTAAATTTATAAAATTATTTAGATGATATTATATATATTTATATTATAGCATAAATTAAAAAAATTTAAATAGGCCAGGCCTATAGGCTTTTAGGCTAGGCTTTATGAACATAGGCCTAACCTGTTTATCTAAATAGGCTTGGTAATAGGTCTAAGCTTGAGTCTGACCTATTTACTAAATAGGCTAGGCCGTAGGTCCCTGTTGGGGGTTTGGCCTATTTCCATTCATACTGTTAAGGATCATTTCATCCTTAAAGCTTACACTTGTTGACTGAAGGTAAAAGGCCCATGAATAGTTTTGTTTGAATTTCTAAAATGCCCTCTATTAGAGTTCAACGTCCTCTTCTAGTTTATTCTAGGAAGCAACGCATGGACAAGGGGTCGTTGTATGGGGTAGTTGCATGATGATTTAATTATCTTCAGTTATTGTATGTTACTAGATAATTATTTAGTTACCTTGATAGTTATCCTATTTGGCTATCAAAGCTTATCATAAAAAATACTATGGAGATGTGAAGTAATATTCAGTGAATTATTCTCTCCTCTCGTCTTGAGAATTGCAGATTCTGGTTCTGGGGTATCTCTCCTACGTTTTCTCCTATCACTCTCCCTATTTTTTCCTATCACCCCTCAGAAATTATCACCCTCTTTCACAAACACTTTTTAAGGTTAAATTACTGATTAACAAAGCACAGGCCCACCATATCTTGCGCTAAAACTTAATTTTTTATTAAAGAATGTTGTTAGTCAATCTTGATGGCTTGGTCATAAAGTTTTTAATTCTATGTCAAGGAGTATTTCAATTTAGAAGTTTTACTTTTTAAGTGGAGGTCCATGAATAGTTTTATTATAATTTATAACAGCTTCCTAGAAAATGGGGCAACTTAAGAAATCTCAAAATTCATTTTTCTTTCATTATTTTAAATGTATGTGGTCGTTCAAGATGTCTTTCACACAGCATCAGGTTCATGCTAGTCCATCCAGATATGGAAACTGCATCCTGCTAACCTGAATGGATGACTTGTTTAGTTGCTTTGAAAAAGACAAAACTTACGTCAAGTTCTCCAAAAACACGTGTTATTTTGCTATTACTAGTTGTTAAAATGCCCATGCGCACTTGTAAATTTTTGTATCAACTCCTATAATATAAATTAGGATTTGTAAATTTTCATATGGGTACTTGTTATCTTGTTATTGCTAGTTAAAATGCATATATGCACTTGTAAATTCACCTATGAAATTGGACACTTGTTATTTTGCTATTGTTTATTGTTAAAATGCCTATGTGTACTTGTGATAGAGTACCGATTAAATAATAATAAATATTATTCAGAGAAGAATAATATCAATCATTATTTGCTGGTTATTATTTAATTAATTGAGTTTGTTTTTATTATTATCTTTAGGAAATTAGGAAATATGTGGAATATCCCTCTAGATAGATTTAGTTGTTAGAATCTAGGATTATTAGTTATCTGAATCTTATATTTGGATATATTTTGGATAGAGTCTTTCTCTCTGTAAACTATTATAAATAGGCATAGTGCCTCATCAATAAAGCATCGAATATTCAGAGAGTAAGTTTTAATAGTCTGCTAAGTTATAGATTCTGATTCATCTTTCTATTTGTAATTTTGGCTGTTTTAGAGAGTTCTACTAGGGATTTTGGGCCGTTTTAGAGAGGAGGTGAGATTCTTGCCTACTCTTTATCTCAGATGTTCTCATTGTCTTCTCAACTTTAGCTATCTCTCTTTACATTCTCATTCTCATTTAACCTTCCCATCGGATTACCCAAATCGGTACCTAATCAGTACCTAATCGAATTACAAATGATAAGGTACCGATTTACCCAAATCAGTACCTAATCAGATAACAAATGATAAGGTACCGATTTGGGTAATCCGATGGGAAGGTTAAATGAGAATGAGAATGTAAAGTGAGATAACTAAAGTTGATAGGAGAAAATAAGTTGAAATGAGAACATCTGAGATAAAGAGTAGGCAAGAATCTCACCTCTCTTTAAAATGGCCAAGATCCCTAATAGAAAGATGAGTCAGAATCTGTAACTCAGCAGACTTTTAAAGCCTAGGAGAATCTCCGATGACAAATTATATTCGATGTTTTATTGATGAGGCACTATGTCTATTTATAATAGTTTATAGAGAGAAAGACTCTATCCAAAATATAAATACGAAATCCAAAATATATCCAAATATAAGATTCAGATAACTAATAATCGTAGATTCTAACAACTAAATCTATCTAGTGGGATATTCCACTAATTTCCTAAAGATAATAATAAAAACATATTCAATTAATTAAATAATAACCAGCAAATTATGATTGATATTATTCTTCTCTGACTAATATCAATTATTATTTAATTGGTACTCTATCAACTTGTAAATTCACCAATGAACTTGACTTAGTGGATATAAGCAACTTGACCTAAGTTTTGTTTTTGTTTCTCTTGTTTTGTAACTAGCTGTTGGATATCACTCTCCTAGTTGGTATACTTGACAGGGCATTAATGACCCCAGCTGCTTTCTGGATTATGAAATCACATATTAATCTCTTCAGATCTGGATGATGATCACACATTACCATGTGATTTTATCCCTATTATTGCCTAATGGCTCATTTCCTTATTCATACTGGTCAACTACTTATTTCTGATTTTGTCCCGTAGGTCTCGTTATTTTTGTTTTTTCTTGCATCCTTCCTTTCCTTTTCTCCTTCTCTCTAACGCCTTATGCCTCTTATGAGTGGCAGACTTCTTGCCTCCACTTTTTATATATTAATGGTTTATTTCCAATAAAATACTGACAAATATATTCAAAACATTCTTTATTGCCTTTTCTTGTTTTATGTGGGGTTTTTATTCACTAGCCTCAATTGTTTACAGCAATATAGAGGATATCACTCGTGATGCTGGTAGTGTCGATATTGAAGAGGATGTTTTGGATAGTATGTTCTAAACCTTGCAGCTTTTGTTTTGATTCTTGGTAATTATGATTATAAATGATTGTTATTATCTTTTGAAAGAGCTGCTAATGGAGCTTCAACAACTGTGTCCTGTCAATCCTCTGATATACCAACCTTTGTATGAAATGGTGCAGGTAATTAATTCTGACACTGAATTTGAACAAGAAATGTCTGACTTTTAAATATGCCCTCAATAGCTGTACATGTTTAATGAGAGTTACAATTGTGTAGGGTCTTACAAGCTGGATAGAACGTAGGAAAAATAAACTAGAAAAGCGTGATTTTCAGCACTATGTATCTTGGTAAGTCAAGGATTTCTTCCTTTTCCGTGACTGTCCGTTGTTTTTATTCATGCACCATAGATTATATCCCAAATCCAAATATTACAGAGATGTTCTGTAAAAATGATATAATCATGCTTTTGGGGAGCAGGATAATAAGAATGAATACTCATGTTCGATCATATCAATATGCTAATGCGTACAGCTCAAGATACTTTACTGTTGCATGTCACAGTATGATTAATGCACCTTTCTAAAAGGAAGATATTATTATTAACTTTGAATTTGTTGAAAGCTATATCATTTCTATTCTTCATGAGTAATGCATGTCTTTCTTTTCTGCCCATGCTATCTGTGATTTTTAATATGTTCATGAAATTAGCAATTAAGTAATTTTATTATTCTTTTGAAGCCTGTGGAGGTAACAATTTTTTTAAAATCACTTGATTATGGTATACTTGGAGTAAATGCCATTTCACGCATATTCAAGCATTGATAGAACAAACTTTTGTTTTTCCCCCTATCTGATCCTTTATTTCTACTGACTGGACCATTTGGATGTATACTTTCTCTTGCATTGTTTAGTGGGTGAGAAGTGATGGATTGCTTTGAGTTCATACTTCTTTTTTATTTAATTTTTGTCTCTTCTTCTATCTTACCTGAACTGACAGTTTGAACATTAATGTCTTCACATCTCCAGCAACTTATAGCCTACAAATTGTGTGTGAGTTTTAACAATGTAGGTTCTTTGTATGTATAGTTGGACTGGGTCAAATGCTTTATCAGAACTCCAAGAAGCAAATATTTCACTTCAGTGCTTCCCTATCCTGCTAGAATGTGCTACCAAGGTATCTCATTTGTATTTGGGATAATTCCTGTGCCTGTCTGTCACTTATCAAGTTAGTCTTTTGTTGTAGGCAATCAAATTTGCTTCAGATTTGGAGTCAGATGTACCCCATTTAAGTGGCATGTCAGTGATAACACTGGAAGGTGTGGAATTATGGTTGTATGTGGTATTGTTTTATTTATAAAACAGATCATTATTGGTGTTATATGGCAATCTTGTTTCAGGCTTATTCTCTTCACTAACTTATTTCTTCTCAAGAAATGGTTCTCATATGCTGGATTTCCAGCTTGCTCTGCAGCGAAGTGTTAAGAAAGAAGCTGGTAAGTAGTCAAACTTTAAAGCTATCAAGAAGAACAGGCAGAACCCTAGATAGTAATGCTGTTTATCCATTGACATTAGGAAGGTTTATACATTGTATGGATTAATCGGAGAAGACAAACAATGACTTTTGCTCTTGATTTGGCAATAAAATGGACAGATAAATTGATTAATTGCATTATATTAGGTGCTGCTTGGACAGCCTTGTAATCAGTGTTGCATTACTGTGTCAGGAAGATCTTTTGGAAATTGGACCCACACTTTGAGTTTATGGTGCTTGAATCCAGCAGTTGTGTTTAGTGACATTGCCAATCTTTGTTTATCAGTCATTTTGACTTCTGGGTATGTCCCTGGGCCAAGTTTATGCATATTAAGGCTATAGTTCTTTTTGTATTCTTCAGTTCTGCTCATGAGTGCTTGTGGCTAAATAAATTTGTTGGAATGGTCAAACCTCCTAAGCGGCCTGTTTTCTGTTGCGATGTTCCAAAAGAAAGCACTTCTGCTGGAATACACATCTATTTATATGTAAGCATGCATGTATCAATTTGTACAACACCGAGAATATGGACCAGATATTGCAGGGCAGCAGGATCAGTTTTGCCTTTCATATCTTTTTCGATAACTCCATATGTAATTATTCCACAAAGTATTCTCACATGCATTTGTTTTGGTACTTTAGGACATTGTCACCAATGAATTCCTTTTCATCTGAGCTAGGAGTTCAGTTTGAAACTAGTCTGGAAGCTCCGCATGTAATTAATGTTGACTCTCAGGTCTTATCCCTGCACTTTGTCGTTTTACTCTTGTAAGTGCTATTTCAACAAATATTTGACCTCTTCAATACAGGTATGGCCTGCTATAATTTGTACCGGTCCAGGTAATTATCCTCTGAATGCAAGTTATAAAACAGCAGATGGATATGCATTCCAGGTACTCGTTACAGATTTTTCTGTCTCAGGAGTTTTTCTTTGCCTGTGCGAACAGACTATTATTGTATGTGCCTTTGTAGGATGCAGTTGGAAGATCTTTAGAGGAAATTTTCAAAATTGTTCCTGGTGGCTGTCTTGTTTTCTTTCCAAGTTATAAATTAATGGAGAAATTATCCAATCGATGGTCGAAACAGGTCAATGGTCTCGTCTAAATGCGGAAAAATCACTTTTTGTCGGTCAGTTATCCTTGTGCCCTTCTAAATACTCATTGGAATTTAGTGAACAAACAATGAGTTTCTCTTAGTATTGACAGTTTCCTTATTCTCATCCTTTTTGTGCAAAGCATTAAGGAAACTTTACTTTGGCATTTCAAATTGATCTTGTCTATTGAATTCATTTTTATTCTATATCTTTTGGGTGGGTATGCAGAACCTAGAGGAGGAAGCCAAGATGATTTTGAACTTGCTTTAAAAGGGTATTATGACTCAATTCATCTTCACACTACACCTACATTGGGCAGGAAAAGAAGGGTTAAGAATGTTGGCTTTAGTCATTTACATGCGGTCAATTCTCCAAAAAATTCTGAGAAAGGAGGAGCTGCTTTACTTGGTGTTTGTCGAGGAAAGGTTTATTATCACAATTGTACTCGTCTCATGCTTTATATTCTTCGTTTCTTATTTAAAATCCAAATAATGGCAGTTCGTCTTTCATTATGCTTAAGTAGCACTGAAATCAATATGTCACGGGAGAATAAATATATCTAATATATTATGTGTTGGTTGACATAGAGCATGACAAATGTATGTTAGGACTTTCTATACAAAAGTTGCACAGAAAAGACATCAAATTCTTTCTTACCCATTTTGCGAGAAAAATTGACTGCATTTGTGAAGTGTTTAGACTCATACTTGGTTGTTGATTAAGGTCATTTGTCATACAACTATGGTTCCACAGCTTCTCAAAATTTTTCCTTTCAATAATGGAGAATGTTTGGCGCTAATGCTATTATATTCAAAATTGAAGTTCAATACAAAATTTTCACCAAAGAAAAAGGTCAATAATAAATGGTTTTAGCATAGATTTACTCAAACTACTAAATTTTAAGATTGGCAGTATCTTAGTCCAAGACAAATGAAAACAGAAGGAGTTTCTGAAACACCGTTAGTAGTTAAAATACAAGTAAATGGAATCTATTTGATGTGGGCATATGGCCTTATTCGGACTGTTCTACTATATTCCACACTGGTTATTTATGAAATTGATCTAATTATGTTACTGTGTTCAATCATCATTTTAATGCTTGCAGGTCTCTGAGGGCATTGATTTTTCTGATGATTATGCTCGAGTGGTTGTATCCTTATTTCTACTCTAAAATGTTTAATCATCTGTGTTGGTTGATCTAGATCCCCCTTATGGCTGTTGTATTTGTTTTATGAGAATTGAGAGACGGTCCTTCTCAGATGATTAAAAGAAAGATTAACTATATCCTTTTTTTTTTTTGCTAACCAAATTGTAGCTCTTCTAAACCTTAGTCCTGTCATTGGGTTACATGCATTACAGATGCCAATATTAATTACTTGAATGTTTAATAAATATTGAATATTCTTGACAAGCTCAGATTATAGTCGGCATTCCATTTCCCAACATGTAAGACTTTAATTCATTAAATTTTAGGTTTTGCCAATGGAATTCCATCACGCACATATATTTTCTCATTGATTGATTTGTTTTGGCTTCTCACAAGAAATGATATTCAAGTTGCACTAAAGAAGAAATACAACGACACATACAAATCATCCAAGAATCTTTTGAGTGGAAATGAGTGGTATTGCCATCAAGCATTTCGAGCTTTGAATCAAGCAGCAGGTGCATCATGGTCAATTGGTCGTCGAATTTTTCCCATATTATGACCCAAGTTGATTCATTAGCTTCTTCTTCTTTTCTTTTTTTTATATTACCCTTTTTTGCCTATTACGCATTTTCACTTGTAGATATGAAAGTTCTTGTTATCAGTATGTTCTCTTTTACTTTTGTAGGTCGTTGCATACGGCATAGGCTTGATTATGGAGCAGTAATCTTATTGGGTAAGTATTTTGATTACTTAAGTTTTCTCTTTTTTCGACGTCCCTCATTTTCACGCTTCTCTTTCATTGCCTTTTACTCTAAAAAAGGAGGAGCTCACAAGATTATTCAATGTGCAAGAAAACTGAAATTATTTGGCTTAGAATAGAGTTTTCTCTCATTCAGTATGTGGGAATGATAGAGTACCGATTAGCGGAAGCTAATGGAAGTTGCGGAAAGTTAGAGATTTTAGGAATTAATATTTAATTAATTGCTTTTATTATTATTAGGAAATAAGAGGAATATCTTATTAGATATTATCTTTTATTATTATCTTTAGGAATTAGGAAATAAGAAGAATATCTTATTAGATAAGATTTAGTTGTTAGAATTATGATTATTAGTTATCTAAATTTTAGATTTAGATATATTTTCAGATTTCGTATTTATATTTTGAATAGAGTCTACCCTCTGTAAATCATTATAAATAGGCCTAGTGCCTCATCAATAAAGTGTTGAATATTCAAAGAGTAAATCAGTACGGGAGATTCTCCTTGGACTTTAAGGCTATGTTTGGTTTGACGGAGGGAAGGGGAATGGGGGGATTTTAATGGAGGGAAGGGGAAGGGAGGGATTTTAAAATTACCTTGTTTGGATTGATCAGAAGGAAAGGGAGGGAAGAGATTTTAATATTACCTTATTTGGTTTAGGAGGGAAGGGGAGGGAAATTTTTTTGACATTGACACCTGTACCCTTATATTATAAGAAGGATTTTAATGTTACCTTGATTGGTTCAGGAGGGGAGGGAATTATCTTCACTTGGACAACTTTTTTTATATTATAATTGAATTCCATTTTTTGAGCATCCTTTATAATCATTATCACAAAAAAATAATTGTTCTGAGTTTGCTCAAATCGTTCATGAGGAAGCAGTAGATGATAGATATCTTATCCTTATCACATCTACTCTCTCAAATCAACTTAAAAGTGTCCTCCCACAAGATGGTTAATATTAAAATTTAATTGTATTCCGATTCTTACAAAAACCCAGATTGAGGAAATTCAATCATCCTAGAATGTATTTTAAATCCCCGAGAGAACGGTCATTCAGTACCGGGAGACTCAAATAATTGAAATTGCACACTCTCAAGGTCTATGACTAATCCCATTTTCAGATCAATGATCTGCTACTGATCCACAAACAGACAGAAAATCAGAAAATCAAAAACCAATCGGAATGGAAAATTGATGAGTCAATTCCATGGCTTCTTTGCCAATAGAAACTCAAATTATTTGTGTGCCCAGGATACATGAAATTAAAATATCATATCATTAAAACGAAAATGGAAATTCCACTTCATCAATATGGGGCCTGACATCGATCAAGAATACAGAGCAATGAAAAATAAATCAAAAGCAACACAATAAACATACCAAAATACTTGCACGTACCTAAACAATAATATACTGCTGCTAATAAAAACTGAAATTTAAAAAATATTAATGCTTTCCACACACTAGCCCAAAACATACACCATTAGGTATAGCGTTGAACCATTAATTTTATGAGTGATCGATGTTCACATATGACCTAGAGGACCAATTTTCCCAAAACAAAGGAAAGCGTGCTCAAGAAGGAACCAACAGCAAGAGCAGGGAGAGCAGCAGAACTGGGCGTTGAAGGAGTGGAGACGTCGGAGACCACGTTGACAGCCAACTTCTGTCCCAGATCGCATTGGTCGCCGACTCAAACAATATGGAGTATTAAAACAGACAGACAGAAAATCAGAAACGAGGCCATACTCAGTTCTGGTATAATAGCAAAAAACTAGGGATATTTTTGTCCTCTCATAGACCCATTTTTATAAATCCCTCCGAATCCGTCCGATTTGGGGGGACGTTTGAGGGAAGGGAAGGGGAAATTTTAAAAAATATCCCCTCCCCTCCTAAAAAATATCATTTGCCAAACAAGGGGAGGGGACTAAAATCCCTCCATCCTCCTCCCCTCCCCTCCAATCCCCTCAAACCAAACATAGCCTAATAGTCCGATGAGTTACAGATTCTGGCTCATCTACTATTAAGGATGTGGGCTGATTTAAAGAAAATGTGAGATTCTTGCCTACTCTCTATCTCAAAGAGGCTATTCTTAAAGAGTTAGTGAGATCATTGCTTCTCTTTAGAAACAGAGTAAATCTATCTGTTTTCTTTTTATTTCCCGAGTTCTCTTTACGTTCTCATTCACATTTAACCTTCCCATAATCCGTACCCTACCAGAGAGCCACGGTGATACATATAGAACGTGAATTAGGGGTTGTTTGAGTACCCTATCACATCGAAAATTTGAACTAAAATCCCTAAGATCTGATTCTGTTATCCTAATATCATGAAAACAATAATTCAAATAATAAACTAAAGGTAAAATAAAATCTAACTAATCATGTGGGCTTGGGCCTTGCATGATCGGCGCTTTCCAACAAAAACACCAATATTTGCAGCAAGATTATATCAGGTGGACGGTGGTGCTTTTAATAAGGCAATCTAAGAAAATGATTGAAAACTTAACTTCTTCTAAGTATTGTTTCAATTTTTATGGATAACATAGTTTCTGCAAATATTTTTCTTTGTTACTTATAAATTGATGCAAGTCGTTGTATAGTGAGAATTCCAAATGGCTCAGTTAATTGACTTGTTTCATTGGAACAAGCAATTAGTGCTGGCGTCTACATTTTTGGTTTAGACATTCATTTGTTTTAATCTTCTGCTCTTTCTTCTTTCTTTCTTCCTTTTTTCATTGTCTTTGTTGCTGGTTATTCTTGAATTGTAGTTTATTAGAGATTATCTCGTGACCTTAGCATTGCAATACTCAGCTTGCTTTCGTTCATTCATTAATGTAACTGTTCTTGCGTAATTAGATGAACGCTTTAAGGAAGAGAGAAATAGAGCATTCATTTCAAAGTGGTTAAAAAAAACCTTAAGGATATACGACAGCTTTGACTTGTCTTTGAAGGGACTAAGATCATTCTTTGAGAAAGCCAAGGTATTTTTGGTGTATCCCACCCCCCAAAAAAAAAAAAAAAAAGGAAAAATAGTTTTGGTAATGTGATTAACTTGCTTACTTACTGCAGGAGCAGTTTGGCACAAATGTCACTCAAAATTTGGGTTTAAACCAGGAATGTGACCAAGACGAGGATCAGAATATGGGATTTATAAGAAAGACAAACGAGAAACTGTCTAAGTCTGGTAATGGTGGTGATAGAAAAGTAGAAAAGATCAAGGATGAGAATCAGCCATCTGTGCAAAAGGATAGTGACTCATACAACTGTCAAGACTGTTTTGACCCAAGGGACAGCAAACAGGCAGTATCACGGTAACTGTATACTTGTATTGTCATAATTATATTTACTACTTATGAAATTCAGACTACCAAATGATAAAGTTGTGTCAGATTTGTGCATATATTTACTTTTATGTGCTTTTGGCTTTGGGCACATCACAAGTGTGTAAGGAATTAATCTTCTTTTCAGCACCATTCTGTTGAAGTACTGAGTACCAATGATACTGTGATTGATTAAACTTAAAGCTTATTATCTTGTAAGCTGATATTTCTGGTATCATCCTATAAGTTGTTATGCTAAGTCTGAAGTAGAAACCGCTGCTCTGAGCTTTTGTTTCCATTCTTCAATTTTGTCTGGTGAGCATGCATAGCATACTACTGATATCAAGAACAAGGATCAACATTTTAAGCATTAGTAACTTCTTTCCAGTGACCAAATATTGAACTAGGCCACATGTATGAACTTTATTCTTTCCTTTCCAAGTAATATTTGAGAGAGATTAAGGGGTTATTTCTCTTCTTCCCCCCACCCCCTTTTTTTTGGAGAGAAGGAGGAATTTTAGGGTTTTAATGTTGTGATATAAAACACTGTTTATTTTTTTTTTTTAAGGCTGCATTTGTACTTCAAATTTAATATTTGCTACATGAATTCTTAGAATGTGGAAATTGGAGTTTCTTGTGCCATCAGAAATCAATTTGAATCTCAATAAAATAGTAAACATTCTTGATTAGTTGAGAGATTCTTTTCCCCCCTTGCAGCTTCACTGGGGTATCATCTGCGGCAGTTATACATGAAGAAGTCTCCCTTGTGAAGAAGTCTCCCTTAGATGGCGGCACTGTCCCTGCTAGCCCTGGTTATGGCTGCAAGGATGACGACTCTAGCTCTACCTTGATTGAGGCACCTTCTAAATTAAATGATCAGTCAGTCCTTCCAATTTCTTCAAGTATTGGAAGTAAAGCTTCTTCAACATCTCAGTGTTTAATGTCAGTTACTCCTGAAAAAACTGTAACTGCAAACAGCTGTCATACTGTGGAAACAGAATCATCTTTGGATAGGAGCGTTAATTCTCACACCCAGAAAAGGAGAAAGTCCATGGACATACCATTTATAAACCTTATAGAGGAAGAGAATTACATCACCCCCTGTGCCAGCATCCCTTCAAGGCACACTGTAAGCTTGGTGAATGTCAACGAGGTAACAAATGGAAATAAATCTGAATTTCACAAAAAATTGAAGTCAAATTCACTTCGATCACAGACAAGCAATCTGTCTAGTTCATTTTTATTGACTGATCCTGTCATGGAGAAAAGGTTGCAGATATTTTGCTCACTTTGCAAAAACCCATTGGGCCGGCCTGAGAATAATCTATATATTACATGTTCTATGACTTCATCTTCAAAAGTTCACTTAAGATCTCTTTTGAAACAGAGACTGAAAGCTTACAATGATGATGATTTAAGAAGTGTACCAATTATTATAACTTGCATTTCATATGTTGATCAACGTATCTGCGACAGAGTTGATGGAAGTGTTCCAGAACAGGGTATTTGGTGCCCAGAAGATGGGTGTGTTTTCAGGTCTATGTTTTGCTGCTTTTGCAGTAAACCCAACAATTTGCTTGGGGTACAGACCATGGCAACTGATGCATCAAATAGTCATTTACTCGACAAGGTGTGTTTGTGCATAAATAAGCATCTTTGTTGCACTTGTGCCTAAATCTTGGTCATTTTTTACTCGTTTCTTCTTTTTCTGATGGGTTTGATCCAGCCCTTGCAACCTTTCTGTTACTCATCTTTTACTTTTCCCCCCCTTGCATTTCTTCATCAGATGTTGTTTTACTTTGACTGTTTGGAAGTTAAGAATCTTGAGGAATCAAGGAGTGAGGCTTCAATGAAAGCGGTAAGCCTGGTTAGTATGGCCTTTTACTGTTTCCTTAGTGCTAGATGGCTGATGCTGGGCAAGTTTTATGGGGTAGGAAGTTTCCTAGACAGGTGCATTGGGCATGACTAGAAAAGAAGACGCAACAAAGAACTAAACTGCAAACTGGACAAATGGTATTTGCATAATTTGTGCGGACCTTCAAATGCTTAAGGAAAAACATTCAACCAAAAAAGTAATTTGTGATATTACTCCGTAGTCAACTTAAAAGAACTATGGATCCTATCTTTTTGAATGAAGGGCCAACTAACCATTTTCTCTGTACTTCATTTAAAGTCGTTTTTCACTTAGGCTTCTAAGTGTTGACTAAAAAGATAAACATTCCCAAGAAGTTTTCCGGAGAATATGTGATAACGCATTCAGCATGGCTGTAGGAATTGCTGCAAAATAGAGACTCGGGTGTGGATGAAATTGCTGTCTTGAATTCTTTTGACAAATTTGGTCTTCCACAGCTTGAGAAGTCAAGAATCTTGAAGACTAGAAAATCAAAGGTCAGATTTCAAGTAATTTTAAGGCATTTAAGTTCATGGGCACTCTTTCGTGCCAAAATTGACACATTTGTAACATGCAGCAGAAATTGCCAATATGAAGCTTCCAATGCTGAAAGCCAAAGTTGAAGGAAAAAGTTACAAGTTTTCTTGTGAATAATCAGATAGGAATTATGGGGACAAAGGAGGTAAAGATGCCCTTTTAATAAAAAAAAATTGAATAGTTTTTGTTTGCATTCTGTAGCTTAATTAAATATTTAAAGTCTCCGTTTGAGATTGATTTTACACAGGTTAACTTGGTTGCCTTTCATTATGTTCACTTCAGAAATTTTTGGACTGAGATGTAGCTTTCAGAATTTGGAACACGCCAGTCTGGGACTTGATCATTCTGTCCTGAGTTAGATATTACCCTCGGTTCTTTGAGGATGTAAGAAGTAACGTCGTCTCCTTCAAGGGGACTGCTAATGCCGGTAAATTATTTAATGAGATCTACTTGCAATTATAGCTTACTTGACAATGAAATCGTACCTTGGCTGTCAGAGGCACTTGTATTATAGCTGTTTGTTGTATTCAAAGATACGGAACTGGTAGTTCAGCTTATTGGCATCAAATTGCTAGTCACACAACCTCATTACATCTGGCCTTCTATACAGCAAGTTGTGCTGGTCCATATCGAAAGAGCTGCGAGCATCAAAGGGTTAAGGTGTAAATCTGTTCCGGTAGTTTTCGCTGAAGAGTAATGTTGGTTTAGAAGTTTTGTCAGGTTTAATGTCACCCTTTAAGTTTCAAAACATATAGTAGTGTTATCTTAATTCTATTAAAAAATCAACGTTGATTGATAAAAATTGACGTTTCGTTAACTTACAAGAAATGAATAATATTACTATATTTTAACACTTTTGGGTCAACATTAAATTTAGAAAAACTTATGAGATAACGTTACTCTTTAGTGTAAATTTTTGGAGCAAATTTGCTCTTTAACCCTATAACTAATAGTGGTAATTATAATGGTAGGAACCAATCACTGAAGCAGTCGTTAAGTAGGCCTTGATGACTATTACATTTACTGATTTGCATGACCGGTTTTCAAGACACCCAAAAAGTAAAAGAACACGATGAGCTTGGAATGGAAAAGGCTTGTTTGCTAGCTTGTTTTTAAGTTGATTTATTTTAAGATATATGACTTATTTTTGGTGACATTAAGATATCGACTTTAAACATACAGAGTAGTGTTGCGTGAAATCTAACACGATTCAATGGAATGGCTAGTACTGCCCGAGGCAAAAAAATAAATAGCGTTTGATTATGTTTGATCGACTGACTAATCACTTGTTGTACCTTAGAAGCATAAATCCTATATCCAATGTTGTTCATGGCTCACCATCAAAGTGTCTGTTTGGGATAGCGGTGACTTATTCTCACTCTAACTTTTGTAAAAGTAAGATAGGAATAAAAGTTATATTTTAAATGTGATTTGTGTTTGGAATGATGGTGGGAGAAGTTGCAATTTGTGATTTCTATCATAAGTGATTTTTTTACGATAAGCCTATCACAAACAAAAGCTATGTCAAATACCTACTTCTCTGTTGGGTTTTTGGACCCCCAAGTGCAAAAGCAACAGCGTAGTTGGAAGGTTTTGTTCTTTTTTATTCCTTTTGTTGTAGAAGATTGTGAAAAATATAAGAAAATACTACTGAATTTTGTAATTTCAAATCAATTTTACTAATTATAAGAGTATTAGTATTAATTATAAGAGTATAGCAATTGTCAACTCATTTAAATAAGATTCAAATGATATTTCTTTTGATCCTTAATATTAGATATATTTATTTAATTTGATTAGATTAAAGAAGTTAGTTAATATATTATGTATTTTCTAAAACATCTGAGTCATTTTCTTTATTTTCTTGTTTTTCTTTTCTTTGATTATGGTTGACGGAATATTAATAGGAATAAATTTAAAAAATATTGATGGATATGAAAAGTATATTTTATATAAGATTAAGATCAGTTTTTTAGATAATGAAGGCCGGTGGAGGTTGTTTTTTTTTTTCCTCTAGAAGATTTTGTTACTTTAACCAGTCGCTTCTTTCATAGTATTTATATTTTGCTGATCACTTTCTCAAATCCTGCATCGTCAAATCAATAGACATGGGCACGACGTTTACTTGGCGATTCAAGTTCTTGAACAGCACACGGATGATAAATAGTCTGATAGATTATGAAAGACACGCCAGCAATCACCTCAGGCACTTGGGCTTTGAAATTAGAAATTGGGCAGAAAAAACGCTCCGGTGCTTGGAGTCCAGTCCAGCGGTTTCCCGCCCCAAGTGGTGAACTTTAAAAAAACATAGAAAATGAGATTTCGTAAAAATGATAACAATTGTGTACTACGAAATTTGAAACTGCCTTTTGGATCTTAAAAATAATTCTTTTTCATGTAAAAATTAGATAACTAATTTATGGAAATTGAGAAGATTACTTAATAACTAATTTTAATATAAAAAATGAGTATTGGTTTTTCTAAAATATATTTCCATCATTTGCATCGGATACTACCTATTCAATTAAAAATTCTTTTCATATGAGCAGCCAAAAGGAGAGTTTATGAAGAATTATAAATATTATTCAGTATAAAATTATGCATCTTAATTGTAAAAGATAGAAACCCAATAAAGAAATATTTGCAAACAAAAATTGTTTACTCTGATCCTTCGTTAATTAAAAATTTGATAATTAAAATATGAAACACTTTTCAAACACTTTGTTTATTGAATGAAAGTGTTTAGTTTTACTTCTAGCAAACTTTTCTTCTTTAGCTTTTAAGATTTGTAGATATTTTAGGGAAAATTTCATTCAGCTCATATGGAAATGACTTAATTTTAGTCACCCCAAAACAATTATGAAACTTTATCCGTTAAAATAAAATTAAGTTTTGTGGGAGAAAAGACTGATGTCTATACTTTAATTTTGAATGTCCTTATTCATCTTATAAATTCCTTTATTTTTTTTGTGAATGACCAAAATATTTTTAACTCGTTGGATTCTTTTGAGTCACTTTATATATTTGTTTTATGAATTTTCTCATTTCTCTCGCGAATGATCAAAATGTTCTTTTTAACTACCTTGTTTCTCTTGAATCCCTTTCCCTTTATTTATTTTGTAAATCTCTTTATTTGTTTAGTAAATGCTCTTATGAAAAAAATAAAATAAAGAGAATTATAGTCTTTTCACCTATAAAACCTTATTTCATTTTGACCTAAGAGTTTGGTAAAGTTTCAAAATCTTTTAAGGTTGATTGAAACATGGGAGCTAAATGAAAATTTCCCTTTCTTTTAATGGGTTAAGAGTAATTTTATTCTGCAAGTTTTTTTTTGGTTGCTAAAAATTATTTTTTGGCTTAATATTGTTTTGGAAGTTTTGACAAAATTAGTAATATCCGTCATTTTAATGTTGACAATTAAGTTTAACATGTTTGACTAAACTTTACATTTTTTACAAATGATTTGGCGTGGGGGAAAATATGTTTCACATGGCAAATTGAGAAGAGGATACTTTCATTGTCTTTTTTATTTTATTATCTTCTCATTATCTCATATTCACCTTTAGATAGTTAAATTGATGGTTTAGATTTAATATTTTATAAAATTATTTATTTTTATGAATTGCAATTATGAATTATATAGATTAGATTTTTAGGGTTTAAATTTACTTATTTATGTTTATAAAAATAATTTTATAAAAGATTGAATCTGAATCATATGTTGTTTTAATCTAATGGTGGAGATGATATAATAAGAAGAAAATAAGAAAAAGGACAATGGGAGAAACTCAACTCAATTTTATAGCTTGGAAAATGTATTGCCTCCTCTTTGTTTGCCCCGCCTCCTCTATCTTGTTCTCGGTTATCGTATGTCACATTTCCTCCATGGATTCTTGTGGCAAATCTGTTTGCAACCCTACTTCTGCTTTCTTCTCATGATTCTTCACAGCTTGAAGAATTCAGGTTTGACTACGGACATATCAAAGGATTAAGTATCATTTTTGTTTTAGAAGTTTTGGCTGAGGAGCATTGGGCCGATTTTTTTTTAAACCAAAATTTTCAAGAAGTTAACAAAATGTAGCAATTTCACCCATTTGTTAAAGACCAAAACAACCAATTGTTAGTTGATCCAAAAAAAAAAAAATGCTTTTGGGTACTCAATGCTTTTCAGCCAAATATTTCGAAGCAAGCATAATACTCAACCCTATATCAAATAATATTAATTTAAACTAAGATTAATATAGGTTTTAAACATAGAAATAATTTATAGTGAGTTGAGATCTTGTAAACCTGTAATGAGAGCTAGCTCACATTACAGATTAGGGGTAGAAATATGATAGGTTAGGCTAGCTTTAGCTAAGTAGGCCTGTGCCTGCGACGAAAATCCAAAGCCTGAGCCTGGGCGTAAGCTTTTTTTTTAGACTTAAGCCTGGGCCTTCAAAAGGCCTGGCAAGACCTGAAGCCTATTTAAAAGCCACTTAAAATGTAGGTCTTTACGTAGTCTTAAAGTATATGCATCTAAGTTCATATATAATTCATCAAGTTTATTTAATACAGATCATATCATTTAAAATTGATTAAGATAATTTTTAAGTAACATTAACAATCATATCCTTTCAAAATAATTTGAGATTATATTTTGAAAAAGCAATATTTAAACAGTAAAATTAAAGAAATGGATTCAATTTAAAAATTCACAACAAATAATAAAACAAAGATATTAATTATTATAATTTATTTATTTATAGTTAATTTCTTAGTTATACGTAGATAAAACAAATATAAATTATATTAATAATGATACTTGTATACTTTTTTTTTATACACTATATGTATATATTTTTGGTAAATAACCAATAAAATAAAGACAAACGTCATTATTAATTTAACAGTGTTAATTATATACAAACATAGTAAATATAAATTTTATTTATCAAAAAACCCATAAATTAAATATGTAGGTAGAATGGGCCAAAATTTTTCCACTTCAAAATCAGTCGTATTTATGGAACTCAACTATTTTTCCAGCAATACTATACTGTGTAGAAAGATCACAATATACTCCGCATTTAAGCAATTAAGTGGCCTCCCTATATCAGTTTGGTGCGAATTTCTTTCACATTTATATTTTATAGTAATGTAATAATAGGATATTGTCACTACTATTTTTGGTCACTACCAATTTTTCACTGTTAGATTAGAATCCCATCTACCTTTATCATTTCTCCCTCCTATTAAGATTTTGACGGTGAAAAACTGATAGTGACATTGATAGTAACAAAAAATGATAGTGACAAAATCCAAGGCCCAAATAATTAAAAACTTGTTAAAAAAGTTTCAAAAAAAAAAAATCACATGTCAAAAACGCTCCAGGCCTTTTTAGTATTATTTCATAAAAATTAACAACTACTTTCTCCGATCCTACTTGTAGGAGCAAATTTTAGAGTTGGTTTTGATCCTAATTATAAGAGCAAGTTTTAACTTTTGTCATTTTTTCCCTATAATAACCCTATTTATACTTTCTCAATAATAATTTAATAAGACACCTATATATTTTATAAAGTAAATAATGTTTACAACTTATTAATGTCATATACACCTAAATTATACTTTTTTATATAAAATAATTTTGAGCATTTTTTGTCATATTTTTCTCATATCACCTCTACTAATACTTCTTCCACAATAATTAATTTACAACACGCTTATATTCTATCAAGTGAGAGATTCTACCTTATTTTTTATTTTAAAATAAAATAATTTTAATATTCTTTTAAAAATATTTTTAAATTTATTTATTAAGAATTTCTCAATATGGTTTTATTTGTCCGTACAGGTGTAAATGAAGGGCTATTATATAAAATTATGAGAAAGGCGCTAATATCGTCTTGTTGTATAAACAGAGGAATTGTTTGGTCCCTTTGAAGTAGATAGACAGGAATGTTGAATCAAGCATCTTTTAGGGTATTTTTGGAAAATACACATAATTAACTAATTTAACCTAATTCCTTAATCTCCTCAAATTCTAGTAATTTGCTCTTATAATTAGGACGGGAGTATATCAGTATAACACTAACAACTAGTAAACATTAACAACAATATACAACTATATCAGTACACGTTAACAACTATATAAATACAATGTTTTTTGAAATAATATAAAAAAAAGGCCCTTTTACATCTGACTTTTCTTTAGACTTTTTTTTTTTACAATATTTTGCTAATTTGGGGTTTGAAGGGGATTTTCCCTTCATTATTCCGCAATGGTCACGTGATTTTCGCGTGCAACCCACATGTCCATATTTTTATTTTTATTTGAGATGAAAAAAAGGAAAAAAAGCGGAGGGGATGTTTGGAGTGCGAGAAAAGAGGAGGAAAATGGGCGAGGTATCTGAAACGATGACGAAGAGGAAGAAGAAGGGACGGCCATCTCTATTAGATCTTCAAAAGCGCACCCTTAAAAAACAACAGCAACATCAACAACAGCAATTGCAGCTACAGAACCCGAAATTAATCAATTCACATTCTGACCTAAACCGTCGTCCCACCCGCCGAAACTCCGTTCACGCGGCTGAGGAGGGGATTGCCGATGACGATGACGATGAGCGGAAACAGAAGAAACATAAACTCTTGGTTGGTTTGAATTCTCATCATCATCATTCGACATTGTCGCGGTTTAGTTCGGATCCGTACGGCACTAATTGGAACGAGGACGATCACGATTCCGAGGATCCCCGCAAGAGACGCAAGATCAATGTCACCTATCACGGATCAGATGAAACGGTGATAGTCTTGCATTCACCTCTTAAATTAATCCCCTTAACATTTTCGATTTCGTTTCATAGGATCTTCTTGGAATGGCTATTAGAATATGAGATTTGTTTCGTTCGGGATTTCGTGCTTTTATAAAAATTTTACGGTCTCGTCGTCGATTTGGGAGGGAGTGGATGTGTTTGACTGGTCAAGTTTCGGTATTATTTAAATTCCTTTTGTTTTGGGAAAATTTGGGTGGGGCTCTCTCTCTCTCCTCTTTTCCCCTAATTTAAATCTTCATTATTTATGTATTCCTTATTGGTCGTACTAAATTGAGCAGTCGTCGACTCATAGAATGCACAGATATGCCCAAAAAGCTTCGGTTTGTCTTATCTATTACTATACTCAGTATTCTTCTTTTTTAAATTCTCTTTTTTCTTCTGCCCACATGTACTCCAGCTGCTTGGAGCTTTTCACTGTTGCTTTTCCCATTGAATGTCGATTCTCATCCCGAGAAACCCATAATAAGTTTTAAAGAAAATCGCGTACATCCATTTCCATTTTAAAGATATTTTCTGGTATTTGATAATGGACTAATTTTGCAGAATGGAAAGGTTCCGAAAGCGACGGACAGTAAACATGGTATAAGGCTATCAATCATTTCTCAATTGCTGCTGCAAAGGCTTGGTGGGGAATATTAATGGTGATTTTAATAATATGTGTTGACAGGTTCGCAGGGGGAGCCTGGTCCCACTACAACTTTGCCAGACAAAAAGCTCTTGGTGTTTATACTTGATAGGCTTCAAAAGTGCGTGTCTTGGTGTTTATTTTCCTGGCTTCTTCTCTCTGCCGTAATTGATTAACTCGACTATAATCCTACTGTATTGCAGAAAAGATTCCCACGGAGTGTTCTCAGAACCTGTGGATCCAGAAGAGGTGCATTTTTTGGAATAATATTTGAGTTTTGTTTTCATTACTTATGCTGATAATGAATTATCCTTACTGCTACAGCTTCCTGATTATCATGATATCATTGAACACCCGATGGATTTCTCAACGGTGAGGAAGAAACTGGATGGCGGAGTTTATAACAATTTAGAACAATTTGAGGTTGGTGGTATGGTGGTACTATTTTGTTTCGTCTTCCTCAAAGTGATTTCTTTCTGGTTTACTGAACGATGAGTGATATTTCTTATTTCTCTATTTCTGTTAATGATGCTTGTGCTGACTCAACTGGCATGATTAAGGAGCCTGATTAATGCATTGAATAAGCTCTAACTGTGACATGCATTTATCTACTCTCCGTTTTTCCTTGATCTCGTATCAGATGTATTATTTCCTCTAATGAGAATAGCATTAAAACAAAGGAACAAGTTTAAGGATAAAGGATGAGAAAATGTCAAAATTAGTATTCTTCATGACTAGCTATTGCTTTTCCATCGCACAGTTACTTTGGCGTTTATAGGCAAACGTTGCCTTCCTTTAGTTAATTATTACTTTTTAGCTGTACATTTTGGTATGGTAGACTTTATCTAGTCTGAGAGGAATTTGAACACAATGCTTCTTCATTATTGCAGAAGGATGTATTATTAATATGCTCAAATGCAATGCAATACAATGCAGCAGATACTATTTACCATCGGCAGGTTTAGTGAAGTCTGAAGTTGTGCTGTAGTGTTTTCTTCCCTATCTATACATTTGCCAAATGTTTGTCATGACTTGAAGACTGAATCTTTTCTCAGGCCCGGGCAATGCAAGAGTTGGCCAGGAAGGACTTTGCCAATCTCAGGCAGTATAGTGATGATAGTGAACCCCAGCCCAAAATTGTGAGAAGAGGCAGGCCGCCAGGCAAGAACTCAAGAAAGTCATCGGGAATGTCTCCCTCTGAGCGTGTTGCTCCCGATTCTTCCTCTGATGTAACACTTGCATCAGGAGGAGATAATACCAGTGGCCCAAACAGTTATAATTTGAGAAAAGGAATAGGTAAGTTCCAGCCTGCAGATTCATTCGTCAGGACTTCACACAGCACCTTAAACAGTACAGGATATACTAATTGGTTGTCTGAATGGGAGAATGAATTTCCAGGTCAGGGTCCATTCCTTTGCCTTTTCCCCCTCCCGTTCAGTTTGAATACAGAAAAAAAAATCTGTTTATGACTCATTTATTGTAAATCTTGCTTCTTTTTTATTTATTTTTCTTGCAGCTTCTGTTTTAAAAGCTGTTGTAAAATATGGAAAGAAGCAATTCATGGTTGATGAGACCAGGCGTGACACTTACAAGCATCCAGTGGCTACTGAGAATGAATCTCCTGTGCTGGCTACAATTGAAGAAGAATTCAAGCAACTAATTGCGGTATGAACTTATTTTATTTTATTTTTTTAAATTCATTTGGCTCAACCGGGTGCTGGAAATTTGTAAACCATTGTAAAGTTTTCTCATATGCAGATAGTGCTGTTAGGCAATGTGTTTGTTCATAATTCTGTTTTACCATAGAAGGACAATACTTTAATATCTTGTGTACTCTCCAATTGCTTTCTTTTAAATGCATAACAACTATATTTACTTGTTAAAATGCTTAAAGATTATTTACCATTTTGTCTAGAAGGCTTTTGTCTCGGTGATAAAGTTTAGCCCTTCCCTTTCTGGTCTGTGTAATTTAAATCAGGTGAGTTTAAATGTGAAGAATAGCTATACAAGAAGCCTGGCCCATTTTGCTGCTGATCTTGGTCCGGTTGTCTGGAAGATTGCTGCGAGGAAAATCAGCAGTGTTTTACCAGTAGGACAAGAATTTGGTCCTGGATGGGTAGGAGAAGATGAGGTGTCACAGAGGCAACAGTTCGCAGTTTATGATAAGGATAGACCTTTAGAAGCTTTTGTACCAGACGATTGTTCAAGTAGATCTCCTCCTCCATCTGGCTCATTTTCTGTTGCAAATAAATCATGCTTGCAAAGTGGAGACATGAAATTAATCAAAGGATTGAATTCCCAAAATGAGTTTAACTCAGTTAACGGTGTTGATTCTGGCAATGAATATGTGGTTCCTTTAAGGATGCAACAGGAATCTGTTGTTCGCTCTGATGATTTATTTGGTTCAAATGATCGGCTAGGTCCTAATTTTCACCTCAAATGAGGATGGTAAAGCTTTCTGACTTAACTGGGCTGCCCAGTTTGGATGATGGTCCACAGATGATTGACAAGGATGTAAACGGCAACTTTGCTGCCTTCTTGACGCCTTCAAATATGAGTTCACCTGTGAAGGCCCAAATCTCAAACGACTTCGGTCAATCAGATTCCAGTAATATATTGGCCCAGGAATCTGGCTATGATTTTCAGAAAGGGCTTGCTGTTAAACCATACTGGCAAGAATTTTCAGTTCCTGTGAGACACAATTCTTTGTCAATTGCTGATGACTTCAATAGGAGGATTGGAGCAACAAATGCATCTAGTTCCAATGCGGATACTGGTTCTCATCTGCAGCCAAATTTGGCACTCCAGCTTTGATGGTGGACTATTTATTCTCACTTGTTACATCATGGTTTTGAAGCTTCACGAGAGATTGCACCATTTTAATTTTTAAACATTTGACTTGGGATGGAGATTGGCTCCGAGGCGGTGGCTGTAATTGGTGGTTGTACTGCAACTTTCAGTTTTCTAAACATTTGTATAGTTACGGCATTCAACACTAAAGCATTATTTTCACGCTATTCAAATGAATTTACGGTCTCCAAGATGATTATCATGGAAGGTTCATAGTTTTAGGTATATATTGTGAACTGTAGATCATTGAGCAACGCGAGTTCGGCTTCTTTGATATACATCCTTGGGAATTTCTTTTAAAGAAGTTAAATTTCACACCAGAACCACCCATCCTTCGTTTGGTTTGCAAATTACATGAATCCCACATACTCACGTCTCTTTCAATACGTACACCCCTTCTGCTTGCTTACAATTGGATTTGATTCGTACAGACGTTTTAATTTTATACATCAATCAAATGCCTCTGTATGCAACAACCTTGTGAGTTTGTGGCTATCAAGTTTAATTACCCTGCTCTACAAAATTGCCTAGAGAAATGAAGAGGTTAAAAGTTAAAAGTTAAAACATAAATCCACACAACTTAAGAATGTTAAGTTATTAGGAATTAATTATCAAATATACTTTATCAGTTCTGTCCTCTTAAACCCTGCTATAAACTTTATTAGTTAAAAGCCTTAAACTGAGGAGAATTAAAAAAAAGGCCATTACTGTCGTCTAATTTTTGTACAAAATTTTCTGTAAGTTATTCGTCCATTGACTTCTCCACAATGAAATTGGCGTTAGTTTTATTGCATATGTAGAAATTTTGTAACAAGGAAAAATGACACCTGACAGCTTCAAAGACACTTTTTTTAAACGCATTAACACTTGAGAGTTAGAGTATAAACTTTAGGGTTAAGGTGTAAAGTTATCTTGAGAGTATTCGGTGAAGAGTAATGTTGCCCTGACATTTTTTTAGATTCAATGTCACTTCAAAAGTCTCAAAACGTAACAATTTTGCCTCATACTATTAAAAACTAATTTTTACCGTTAAAAAATTAACGTCGGTTAACATTTTAATGGTAAAGAGCAACATTACTCCATTTTAATATTTACAGGGCAATATTGAACCTAAAAAAAATTATGGCAATATTGCTCCTTGGTGAAAACTTCTAGAGCAAATTTGCATATTAACCCTAAACCTTAAAATGATTCTGTGTTTGATAAATAAAATACAATTTCATGGGTAGAAAACATGGAGACTTAAAAAATAAAGTAAGTTCCAAAACAATTTTTAGTTTTTTTAAAAACAAAAAATAAAATTTTGTGATTAATTTTTAGTTAAGAGCTTTATAAAATAAAAAAACCATACTTTTTTCTTAAAAAGAAGAACAATTTTATATGGGCATGTTTGTTTGTTTTTTTTTTTCAAAACAGTTTTTAAAAACAAGTTTAGAAAAAAAATTAAAAAATTGTTTAGACAATTGTTCTAGAAAAAATATGTTTAAGTTAAGTGGTAGTAGACAATTCCAGTAGTGTGGTGTCGAGAAATACTTACGTACTCAAGTAACTCTTCCCAATTAAAATATGACACCTTAGTAATATTTTATTCTAGTTGGCATCTTATAATCCTAACTAGAGGATCAATTTAATTTCTTAAAAACAAAATTTAAAGAACAAAGGGAGAATATAAGATAAGGTCTGTTACCATTATGTCTTCTCTTTCTTTCTCTCTCCTCACCCTCTCTTCCTCTTCCTCTTCCCGCCGCATGACAACGCCACGAGTCTCGCTAGCGACGGTGAAAACCCATGGAAGTTCCACAACGAAATCGAGACCAATCTTCAAAAAAATGGTTGTTCGAGCTCTCCGTCCCCATTCGGTTAAAGGTTGAAACTTGCTAGCCATGATGAAGATGAAAGTTGTCTCTTGCGAGCAAGAGCGGAGGGAGGGGAGGGTTAGGGGTGGCCCCCGTCCCCCCTAAATTACAGAAAGGGACCCAAATTTTTAAGAAATTTCATTTTAGTCTTATAAAATTTTTAATATTTTCACTTTAGTCCCTGTTAAAAGTTTTATGGAGAGACTAAAATGAACATCTCGAAATGTTTATAGGTCTTCGATGCAATTTCATGAATATCTAGGTTCTATTCTATAATTTTTGCCCCCCGTAATTGCAATTCCTGGCTTCGGCCCTGCTTGCGAGGAAGAGAGGCGAAGGTAGAGGAATGTTGAAATTGGCGATGTTGGAGGAAGCCAGGAAGCTGAGGAAGAAGAAGGTGAATAGTAAAAACGAGCTCAAGAGACTGAAGAAGAAGAAGATGATGAACAAGAAACGAGCTTCAAAAAATTTGTAATGGGATTGACAAGTTTAGTAATGGTTTTAATAAAAATGCTTGCTGATGAAGACATGAAAGTATTCACCAACATTTGTGGCATTTCACCAAAAATCGTAATGAGATTGACAAGTTTAATAATGGTTTTGAACATAATTGTAATGGTTTTAATAAAAGCGTTTGTTGATGAAAACATGCAAGTGAATATTCACCTACATTTGTGGCATTTCACCAAAATTTATAATGAGATTGATAAGTTTAGTAATGGTTTTGATAAGAATTGTAATGGTTTTGAGAAAAGTGTTCGCTAATGAAAACATGTAAGTCAGGATTCATCTACATTTGTGACTTTTCACCAAAATTTGTAATGAGATTGACAAGTTTAGTAATGGTTTTGAGAAAAACGTTCGCTAATGAAAATATGTAAGTTAGGATTCACCCACATTTGTGACTTTTCACCAAAATTTGTAATGAAATTGACAAGTTTAGTAATGTTTTTGACAAAAGCGTTTGATGATGAAAACATGCAAGTTAGCAATTGCTTTGTCAAAACCGTTACAATTCTTGTTAAAACCATTACAAATTTTGCAAAGCTCGTTTTACTATTCACCTTCTTCTTCCTTAGCCTCTTGAGCTTATTTTACTCTTCACATTCTTCTTCCTCGGCCTCCTGGCTTTCTCCAATAACACCAATTTCAACTTTCATCCACCTTCGCCTCTCTTCTTTTCCAGATACAACTTTTATCTTCATCGTCGCTAGCGAGCTTCGACCTTCAACTGAAGGAAGACAAGGCGAGAGGTAGGGGTGAGCAAATCAAAACCGAAACTGAAAACCGAACCGACTAATTCGGTGTTCGGTTTTTTCGGTTCGGTCTATTCGGTTTTCGGTTCGGTTTATAAAATAGGTTTATTTCGGTTTTCGGTTCGGTGTTTTTAATTTTATTTCGGTTTTAACCGAAAAAACCGAATTACATGTAAAACAAATAGTATATGTTTTTTTCTTTCCCTTCAATTCACAAACCCACGTTCCAGAAAAAAAAAATTTAAAGACCCACGGCCCACCTCAAGTCCAAGTCAAGATCACCCAACCCACCAATTCCTTTTGAAAATCGTACCCATCTACATCAAAAAGAAAACCCTACCCAACTGGGGGGTTCTCATTCCATGCACATAATTGTGCTTCTTAGGTGCACATACTTCTAATTAGAGGTATGTGAATATTTTGATTTTTTTAAATTTTTATATATTGTATTTATTTAGATTTAAATTATATCTTGCTTTAGATTTTTTCATTCAATATCTCAAATTAATTAATTTCTATATATAGCTGTTAAGACAAATGCGAACTGAAATTAATTAATTTGAGATACTTCAAAAAAATCTCTCAAAGAAAGATATAATTTAAATATAAATAAATACAATATATAAAAAAATTAAAAAAAATCAAAAAAAATATTCACATACCTCTAATTAGAAGTATGTGCACCTAAGAAGCACATAATTATGTGCATGGAATGAGAATTCACCCAACTGGTTGTGTCTCATAGTCTCATGTCTGTGTATTCATCATCATCTCCACTCCATCCCTAATCGGCTAATCCTATCGCACAAAGAGACACAATCACCCTCTCACAGTCTCACTCAATTCGCCATCTCCAAATCTCAGGTCTCAGCTCTTCACTTCCCGGCGGCCAGCGTATTCCTCGCACAGTCAGCCTCTCGATTCGCCGTCCTTCACTTCTCGTCGGCTGTAAGAGAGTTGATCAAAGCTCGATCTTCCTCTTCTCCAGTTCTTCGATCGAAGCTCGATCTTGCCAAACTCTGCTTCGCCTTCCTCGGTATGCTCTTATTTTTAGTGGGTGTCGATTTCCTTTCAGTGTTTTGTGTAGGAGTCGATTTGTCTGATTATTTTTCTGTTGTGGGTGTCGATTTTTCTTGGCTGAAAATTATGTTAATGATCTCAAAATTTCATTGGAGTTATGGTGCGTATTTCTAGAGACGAACAGAGTGGTAAAACCTTTTTAAAAAAAATATATATTTTAGAGGTTCTTTACGCCTTTACTCATTTTAGAGTTGCTTTTCTGTTGTGGGTGTCTGATTATTTTTCTTGCCCTTTCACCCTTTGTAGTCGCTGTTTGTGATTTACTCATTTTAGAATAAGAAAAAGGGTTTGTGAATTGGAATAGAATAATTAATAATTAATATAATGGGTGCTTACTGCCATGGCTTTTTCTTCATCTTCTTCCTTGTTCTTGATTCCTCCAGCATAGGAATCTCTTTGAGCTGAACAATCAACAACAAAAAAAGACCAAAGTGAACCACTCGTCCAAATTATAGCAGTGCTGGCTAGCTGGGATTCGAATCTTAGCTGGTTAATGATAGAGATTTTACCTTATTCTGTTTGTATCTCTGATCTGGCTTTAAATGAAGGCTGATTTTAGCTTTTGTTGTTTCCTGCTTTGTATGTTTGTATGTCTGTTTGGTCTTGCTGATCTGTAAAAAAAAAAGAAGAAGGAAGATTTGCCAATTTAACCCAAAAAAGAAGGCCCAACTGAAGCCTAAAAACCGAAATATTTCGGTTAATTCGGTGGGACAAATACACACATTTCGTTTTTTCAGTTTTTACCGAAAACCGAACCGAAAAACCGAATGCACAGCCCTAGCGAGAGGGAGGGAGGGGGAGAGGGCTCAAACAACCCTTTTTTTTGGAGCTTGGTCTCAATCTCGTTGTGGAGTTTCCATGGGTTTTCATCGTCACTAGCGAGCCTCATGGCGTTGCCATAGCGACTAGAAGAGGAAGAAGAAGAAAGGGTGAGGAAAGATAATGAGAAAGATAGTGCATAATGGTAATTCATCAAAATTTTAAAATCTCAATTTGATCTCTGTTACCTTTATGTTCTTTATAAATATTAATATATTTTTGGGGGTTTTGAAATTTTATATACTCCTTCCGGTCCTAATTATAGGACAACATTTGAGAGTTGGTTTTGGTCCTAATTATAAGACAACATTCTAATTTTTGTCAATTTCTTCCTAAAATACCCCTATTTTGTTCTCTCAAGTGTGTTTGATTTTAGGTAAGTATATGTATATGGACGCGTAGACTCTTCCAATCAATAAAATTTTTAAATATATATATGTGTGTGTGTTTATATATGTATATGTGTGTGTGTCTACACACAAACATATATTGACACACACACACACATATATATGTGTTTGTGTATATATGTATGTGTCTACACACAAATACACACACATGTGTGTACATATATGTATATTTTTGTGTTTGTGTAAATATATAAAAACACACACACACACATGTGTGTATATATATACACACATATGTAGATATAATAAGACTATTATTTCAATTAAATAACGTGTGAAAAGGAAAATTTTAGGTTGGAGAGGTATGTGGCAGGGGCTATTGATTTATTTTTACTTCTGTCATTTTAAATTTATATAAGGGCATTTTAGAAAAATGAGTAAAATTAAGTAATTTAACTTCTTTCCTTAATCTTTACAAAATCGGTTAAATATGTCTTATAATTAGGACCGAGTAGTATTTATCTGATTGTCGGAGAACAAAATCTTTACATAAAAAATTAAAAAGAAAATAATCTATCAAATCTCCCGATGAAATTAAAACGAGATCCTTACTCATCGAGTCGCCATGGGGAAACCCTAACCTGCTCCTTTGCATCTTCTCCCGAACGGCGACGGGCCCTGTAGTTGGGGACGAGATACTCGAACCATAGAGAACCCTAATACATATCATCTATTCCGCGCATCGTCTCCTTTGCGACTCCTATGTAGTCGGCGACCTGTGACTTGACGAAACCGTCAAAGATATCTTGTTCATAGCAGTGGTCCTCTCCCGAATCTTCTTTCATCATAAAATGTGTGAATAGGGATTTGGTGTTGGTTTTTGAGTTATTGTTTCTAAGGCTCAATTCTGGATTTTCTTTAAAAAAAAAAATTTACTAAAAGTTTCTGGATCTGAAGAAGATTCTAGGATATTTCATCTGTTGCGTATTTGCTAGTAGTGCTTTCTTTTTTGTTTGGCGGGTTCTCAGGTTGATAAACTTATACGCTTATGTTATTATGTTTATTGGTTCTTTTGTGTTAGGTGATATTTTGGTTTATTTCTAGTTAGAAGGGGCATGAATAATCTCCATGAATGCAAAACATATCCTATTATTCACTTTGATTTAAAGCCAAAGTAAGGCGGTTTGATACAAATGACAATTTTATGAGTATGGATTGTAAGATTGTCAAAGATTTCACCTGACAAAACAAGACTAGTGCAGGATGGGGTTGTTGAAGATGAATCAAATTTGTTTTTCACACATCTCCAGTGTTGCTTCTAAAGCATAAGCAAATTTGAAGTGATAATTGTAGGCCGATCAAGAATGATACGAAATATTTTGTTGTTCTTGTATTATATTGTATGTATCTTTTAAAATATGATAAGAGCTTGAAATTGGTTGTAAATGGATGAGGATGATTTTTTTTTACTTGTTTTGAACTCTTTGCATCTTTTTGGAAAAGTGTTGTAAGTAATGTATAGTAATTGAAAGAAGTGTTGTAAATAATGTCTAGTGAATGGATTATGTACTCCAATGTAAGTGATATAGGGAAAGTAGTTACTGTCATGGCCATTTTGATTTTTTTGTCAATGGCTAAATTGAAGTTGTTAATGGCAATATGTTATGGTAAATGTACCTGTGCTATTTCTGATTTTGAATTGTTATCTGTTAATAGCTAATTAATATTTCCCAATGCTGAATCACTATTAACAAGTCCATTTTTATGATTGACTGTTTTTTCGTGATTGTCTTGTACCTCACCATTTCCTACTTTAATTTTGCTATTCTCAAATAGTCATTTTCTATATGTAAGTTGTCAATGGTTTGTTACAGGGTGGCTTCAAAATTATTAAGCTGTTGACATTTGTTTCACCACCCTACTCAAAAGTTCTCAATTGCAATTCTTATACTTAATTAGGTAACGGTGACAAATAGGGTCCCTTCATAACTTGAAAATTGTAAAAACTAAAGTAGGCAAAATGACAAAAAATTAGGCAATATTGTATCTACAATAAGTAATAACGAAATTGAGATTCTGATTAACGATTTGTACAAGCTAATCTTCACCAAATATGTTTCATACAAAAGAAGTTATCACAATAAAATGTTCACAATATGGTGCCACAACGTATGGATAAAAAAAACCCTATCAAATATTGTGCAAACTGTTGCGTTTGCTCGTTGTAGTCCTGGTTTAACCTTAGAGAAGACTTTTTTTTTTGTCAACCCTTAGAGAAGACTCAAAGCTTCATATCTTACTGAATTTTGAGGATGATTTACTGGTCACAACTTAGAAAAGCTAGAGAATTATACAGAGCAAAGATGCAGAATGCGCAGTGCTGTAGCTCTGGCTCATGGATTTATTTATAATCACTGATACACAATTCTGGAAGATCTTTCCAGATACAAAATCATAACAAAGACCTATGAGATATCGACACGTATTCTAAATGGAATCTTATGGTTACAACGGATTACTAATTGTACAATACAAATAATACACAAATCATTATATTCTAACATTCCCCCTCAAACGAGAGGGTGTAACTAATAGCCCGAGTTTGTCTCTGAAATACTCATACTGTGACTGAGATAATGGTTTTGTAAAACAATCTGCTATCTAAAGAGATGAAGGTATATATCTGATATCAATCAAACCAGATGAAACCAAATCTATGATAAAATGGACATCAACTTCAATGTGCTTACTTCTAGCATGTTGAACAGGATTAGCAGCTAGTGATTTGGCACTCAAATTATCACACCAAATTATTGAGGGATTCTTCACAAACAACCCTATTTCAGCTAATAAAGAGCTTAATCATTTGAGCTCTGCTGATCCATCAGATAAAGCCCTGTATTCAGATTCAGTGCTGGCCTAGATACAACTTTTTGTTTTCTAAATGACCATGAAACTAAATTCTTTCCCAAGAAGACACAAATACCAGCCATGGATCTCCTGTCATCCATGTCACATGCCCAATCGACATCAATGTATGCAACCAACTGAGGGCTATTAAACGACTGAATATGCAACCCCAAATTATAGGTTCCTTTAAGATACCTAAACACTCTCTTCACTGCTTGAAAATGGGTTGTTCTTGGTTGAGATAAAAATTGACTCAATTTATTCACTGCAAAGGCTATATCAGGACGTGTAGTTGTCAAATGTAAGGAACCTATTGCTTGTCTATAAATAGTAGGATTGGTTAACAACTCACCATCTTCAGACGACAAAATTCTTCCAATTACCATGGGAGTAGGAGCTGGGGCACAGTCGGTCATGTCAAATTTAGCAAGCAAATCTACTACATACTTAGTTTGATTTAGGTATATTTGAAGATCCATTTATTGTCGATTAGCTTCTGGCTGATGTAAGGAATGAGCGACCAGGTTTGATTTCTCATAAGTGTCTGTACCTCGTCGCACATGGCATTTCGCCATTTTGAGGAAGACAGAGGTTCGCGAGCAAGGATTGGATCTAAAGGTGTTGAAGACGCTACGACCAAACCTATGAATGGATGGTTGGGCTTCACAATACTGGCCTTGGCCCGTGTAACCATGCCATGTTTGTTAACGGGCCCAAGCAGAGATGGACACTGCTCGAAGCTAGACTCACACTGGGCTCTGCAATTGGACTTGAGCTGCCATTACACCCACCAATTGAGCCATCGTCTTGGCTTGAAGAAGACAGACTGTGAGTCCCAGAGTCATTAACGTTGTCAGCTGATTGTTCATGATTGTGAGTAGGTTGAATCAACAAAGATATAGGAATTGATGTATCCTGAACAATCCTGAGATTGGCTGACTGCTCCATAAAACCTGTTTTGAAAGGAAAAACACTCGAATCAAAGACTACATGTCGAGATACAAAAATCCTACTTGATTTGCTTTCAATGCCGAGCCAAGGTACACACACTTCTGGCTATGGAACTGGAATTTGTGGTTGTTATATAGCTTCAGGCATAGGTAACATGCACACCCAAAAGATTCGAAGTTGTTGTACAGTGGTTCTATTTTTGTTAAACGAAACAGAGGAGTCTCATCATCAAGAATTGGAGTTGGTATACAATTAATCAATCGAACAGCTTGTTGAAAAGCATCCACCCAGAACCTGAGAGGCATGACATCATGAGCAAGTAATGTGAGCCCAGTTTCGATAATATGTTTGTGCTTGCGCTTGGCTCTGCCATTTTGTGTAGAGGTGTATGGACAGGAGAAACGCATTAGGATCCTAGCTTCTTGTGTGATAGGAATGAGGGGCTTATATTCACTTCCGTTATCACATTGGATTGATTTAATTTTAAGGTCAAACTAATTTTCAACTAATGACTTGAAGTGTTTAAACGCATGAACTGCTTCTCCTTTGTGCTTCAATGGATATAACCAGGTAAAATGGCTAAAATCATCAATAAAATGTATGTAGAACCTATGACCATTGACAGATGATACAGGGGCAGGTCCCCAGAGGTCAGTATGGATCAATTCAAGAGGAAATTTGGAATGAGAAGTAGAAACAAAGAATGGCAAATATTTCGATTTCCCTAGCTGACAAGCTTCACAAATAAAATTGTTAAAAGCAAGAATGCTCAAAGCTTTTTTATTACATTTAAGTAAAATTTTCTTTAGAGTTTTGACACTTGGTTGTCCTAAGGAGTGATGCCACTTGAGATAATCATTGTGTGGATCACACTTGGCCACTAGAGCTTGAGGTTCATCATCAGGCTTTCTTGCCATCGTTGGAATGGGGTACATGTCGTGCCTTGGAGTGCCCCTGAGTAGTGTTTGGTCTGTCTTCAAATCCTTCACAACACAATCATTATCAAGTGAAACACATAGAGATAGAGTTATCATTGATTAACCAATTGACACTCATTAGATTTTTGGTAGCTGAAGGCATGTATAGAACATTGCGAAGGAGTAACTTAGAATTAGGTTTGTTACAAGGAATAGCCACAAATCCAACACTAATAATTTGATATTGTTGTCCAGTACATGTGGTTATATGAGACTTACCAACTGGTGTCATATCTTTAAGCTGCTCAAAATGAGGGGTCACATGATAGTTAGCCCCACTATCCATGTACCATGATGGGTCTGAAAAAGAAGAGGAATTATTAACATAATTCGAATTAGCATAAAAGGCTTGAGGAGCAGAGTGATTGAAGCTGGAGTTGTCATCACGATAGTAGCAAGTGGCAATAGTATGCCCAAGTCTCTAACAATGGAAACAAAAAGGACGTCCATAGCCTCCTCGCCGACCACCACAGGAGCGTCCGCCACTTCCTCCAAATCTACCACCGCCTCGATTGCCTCTGCCTCGAGGGTTTTGAGAGTTATTCTTCCATCCGCGATTGTTACCGGAATCTAGAGATTCATCGTTGGCTGAGCAACGTTAGTGGATGGCTGAATGCTCAAGCTAGAAAAATGATTAAGTTGGTTCAGTTGAGACTAAAAAGAGAGTAGTGCAGCTTGAGCTTCGACCCATGTCAGTTCAGGGTGGTCGACTAGCTTAACCACAACGGCGTTATAGTCTGCATCTAGGTCGTTGAGGGTGTGAAAAATAAGATCATCTGTAGCAACGGGAGAGCCAGCGAGAGCAAGTTCGTCGGAGAGGTTTTTCATTTTGTTCAAAAACTCAGTCATTGACAGGGAGTTCTTCCTCGTATTATGAAGGTCATTCTTGATGACCATCACTCGGGCCTTGGTAGATGCACTGGTGAGCTCGCGTGCTTCATTCCACAGTGCTTTGGCGGTCTTGCAATGGAGGAGCTGGGCTCCGATTTCTTGGGTCATAGTATTTCTTAACCAGCCAACAAGGAGTCGATCGACTGAGAACCAGTCAAGGTAGGCTGGGTTTGTCCTGTTACCTGAGTCACCGGAGACAACTTTCGCCGACGCACGAACCAGACCATTGATGTGTCCTTCAAGGCGATTGCCTTCGATGAGTGGGAGAACAATTGATTCCCAAACTAGAAAGTTACAGTGATCCAACTTGATGGCTGTTGTTTGGCTCAACGAATTGAAAAGGGAATACGACTTCACGGTGTTGAGGTCACTGGAATCAGTGGAGGTGGTAGTCCCGGACATTTTGGCTTTGATACCAAGTTAGAAAAGCTAGAGAATTATACAGAGCAAAGATGCAGAATGCGCAGTGCCATAGCTCTGGCTCATGGATTCATTTATAATCACTGATACACAATTCTGGAAGATCTTTCCGATACAAAATCATAATAGCACCTATGAAATACCGACACGTATTCTAAATGGAATCTTATGGTTACAACGGATTACTAATGGTACAATACAAATAATACACAAATCATTATATTCTAACAGTCACCATAAAATATCATGCCTAAATTGTGCTGCAACTTCTTCCTGCATAAATAGCAAACATCAATTGCAGTCAAAATCGAATTATTAACTCGCACAGAATCACTCATCCCACATCTAATAGCAAGAGAATGTATCAACCTCCCTTTCTCAAAATCACCGCACTTTACACATGCCTGCATAATTTTAGGAATCAATAACTGTTGAGGAAAAAATCCATCCTCCATCATACGATAAAAGAGCTCTATAACTTCCTTCCAACTCCGCCCTCCTGAGCAAACACCAATAATAGACGACCAAGCATACCAATTTCTCCCACTCATTTTATCAAACACTTTCCAGGCCTCCTCCAAGTACCCACATTTCGCGTACATGCTGACCAGTTTGGTCTCAACCCTCCTCCGCCAAACCAATCATAGCATGCAATTTTCGGCCCATCCAATTCTTTCTTGGTCAATGCACGGCTGTAGCAAATTAACGTAGGTTTTGGGTCTGACATAGAAGCCTTGTTGAGCGAGAGAGTCAAGAATTTTCACAGCGCGATTATGACTATCAATAGAAATCGAACTTTACAGATCATCAGAGTATTACGTGTTCATTTCAATTCTAAACATATTCGAACTCAAAATTTCTTATTCGGTGATTAATATTGAGAATTAGAAGAAACAAAAAGGTTTAACAGAGAGGAGAGTGAGTGAGAGGTAGAGCGAACCAGAAGGATAAGGCCTCGGTGGAATGAACCTTTGCGCAGTGATCCTCAAAGTGCGGCCACTTTGATCGCCGGCGATGGAGCTCAGCGACTCCAACATCATGGTCTTGAGACTATTATCTAAATTGTAGAAGTATTGAGCGGGAATCGAATATCGTTTGAAAGGGGATTACGACTTCCATTTGTATGAGAAAAAGAGAAGGAGGAAGAGAAAGAAGTTGGCGACAATCGGAGTGCTCTTGGCATCGAATCTTTCGTCTACTGGTAAAGAAGGTGATTGGAGAGAAGGTGAGAAAATGGCGGATAAGTCTTGAGAGGATGAGACAGGGAGAGGGGAAGGGGAAGGGGAAGGGGAAGGGCAATTAAGTAATTTCAAAACATTTCATTATCTCAGATTGTAGGTTTGATTTGAGATTTGTTTTATTTAAAGGGTTAAAGTGCAGATTGAACAATAAATTTTTTCTTCAGGAGCACCCAACACAAAAAACAATTAAGTGGGCCTTAAATACCAACAAACAATTAAAATTGTTAAATTAGCACAAATCCGTTGGCACAAAGTTAACGTCTGTTGGGGAAATAATGAAGATGTACAGGTGGCTGGTGACATGGTTGAAGGATAAAATGTGAGCGTTAAAGAGATACAGAGGTTAATAATCCGAAGCTGCAACAAAGGAAAAACGAGCAATAATTGGAAGACCCATACCTAGCACAAGACCATGTAATCAAAGGATCCCGTAATGACATCCCAAACTACATAAAAGTATCTAAAAACAAAAGAAAAAAGGGGGAAATAATAAAGAAGAAAGTGCCTCCACAAAAACGTAAAGTGGAAATTATGAAGTAAGGTAGAAGACGGAACTTGGAAAATCAATTCTTCAAGAATGAAACATAACCATAATTGAGAGAAAAATTCTCATCGCCCACATACATCAGCTAAAATTAAATCAGCCAAAATTCAAAGGGGAGATGGAGGAAGGAAAAAAAAAAGAAATATACAAGCTCACCTCGAAATAGACGAATAAGGAAGTGAAAGCAGGTATCAGACTGAGAAGGAAAGAGTTGAAGCGGCCATTATAGAGCTATGGGGTTCAACCTTTGAGGAAGGGGAAAAGGGAAAAGGAATTAAAATCTTGATTAGTTGATCAAATTCGTGTAATTTTCTGACAAAGAAAAGGTATTATTTTAAGAATTGAAAAAAAAAGAGGGAGACAAAAGCAAATGGTTGAGATTACGAGCTAGAACCTTCGTGCGCGTCGAAAGGAGACGATTCGGCCATGGAAGAAGAAGGAAGAAGACATGTGAAAGGAAAGGAAAGCTGCAGCAATGCACAACACAACGAGGTCGTCGGATTCATCCTCGTTTCCCATGCGCCACGTCAACATTTTAGGTCAAAATCTTTCCCCAACCTTTTTTTTCTCAACGGACGTTAATTATGTGCTAACATATTTGTGCTAATTTAACCTTTTTAATTGTTTTTTGGTATTTAAGGTCTACCTAAAAGTTTTTTGTGCTGGGCACTTCCGAAATAAAAGTTGGCTATTTTGCACCTTAACCCTTATTTAAATCCCAATTTGTCTTTTTCATATTTTGAACAATTTTTTCTGATATTTTCCCTTTCTTATTTTCTGTTCTGTAAAATTTAGAGTTAAGGAACAAATCTGTTTTGGAAATACTCAATGTTGCATTGAAAGTTTTTTTTTTAATCTGAATATTGTTCTGAAAGTTTCAAAATGTAGGAATGTTGGTCTCCGTTAAAAAACTAACGTTGAGTGTCAAAAAATTTACGTTGATCGTTAACTTTTTAACAAAAATAGGTAACATTACTATACTTTAGATGCAAAATTGAGATAAGAAAAACTTTCAGAACCTTGGCGAACACTTCCAGAACAATTTTTCTATTTAATAAAATCTAACACTAGGTAGAGTGTCCAATCTTCCATTAGGGCTTAATGTCTTAAACTCTCGCCTCACAAACTCAATCTTGCCATTTTTTATGTTTAGTTTGCCTGCTATCTCCACTTTTCAGCCCACTCTTAATATTTTTTCTCTTAAGCTGCGGTAATTTACCATTGCATAATGTGCAATTTTCAAGCTTCAAGTAAACTTGCAGACTGAATTGCTTGATTTGGGATGTAAATGGAGAGGAATGCAAAGCAACTTGGGGACAAGAGAGACAGAGAGGAAGAGGTGGAGAGAGCCCAAAAGAGACACATCGGAGCCGTAAAAATAAACTTCAAAGGATGTGTGAATTGCTTGATTTGGGATGTAAATGGAGAGGAATGCAAAGCAACTTGGGGACAAGAGAGACAGAGAGGAAGAGGTGGAGAGAGCCCAAAAGAGACACATCGGAGCCGTAAAAATAAACTTCAAAGGATGTGTGGATTTGAAAAAGTCAGTCCCGTCCAGGCATTCAGTGTGGTTGGACGTTTGAGTGCGGATGGGGACGTAAAATGGTAAAATGACCAAAGCATCCTTTCTGATGCCGGAACCGTAACGTTTAAATACAGAAAGGGTTGGGGGATGGACAGCGACTCCCGATAATCATGCGCTCACATTGATTCCATTCATTTTATTTTTAATTTCCCTTTTTTCCATTTGTTGTTACAAAAGTCTCCTAAATTAATAATAATAAGATCAATTAAATCTCCCACAAGTATATATTAGCAAGATTGTAAGAACTAAGAACACACCGTCATCATTATCATTTATTATTATAGTCGAGTCTGTTCCGCTCAGTATGCCGCTAAATGGGTTTTGCGTCCAAATTTGGCGTTAGCCATTTACAAAATGCAGATTCGTCTTCACGCGTGAATTCCATTTCCCCGATTTTTATCACACCACAAATTAGGAAGCCGCCAGATTGGGTTGTTTGTGAATTAAGAACAGTTTTTTTTTTTTGTAGGAAATTTTTGGACTAATATTGGAGGAGTGGGCAGTTGTTGATCCGGAGGTGCAAGACGGGAGAGGCTAAATCCTCTTTCAGATTCTGTCTGAGAAGAGGTTCATCTCCGTCTTCACCGTCACCTTCTCTCAAATATTATTATTTGAAAGCAAGAGCTGTATGATAGGGAGATGAGCTGCTTCTCTTGCATTAGTCGTGGTCGCTCAGATGCAGGAAGAATCCAAATTGATAATGCTCCTCGATCTACCTCTTCTTGGGGTCTCCTTCATTTCCCCTCTCCTTTATTCTTCCATTTCCCAGACTTTTTTTTCCCTTTTGGTTATTAATTTAATTTAATATGCATCCGGGTTTTGCAGGGACTGGGCGGTCCAAGTCCCATGCCCGCGGTAAGGGTTTTTATTTATAACCCTCTGTTGCCTTCTGAATCTGGCTAATTATGTAATTTCTGCAGACCATGGAAGCAAGGGAGGATTTTCAGATGGGAAGGGGAATAATGGCGTCGCTGGCAGCCCAAAAAGTGCAGCCCGTAGTTTCACTTTTCGTGAACTTGCAGCTGCAACGAGGGGTTTCAAGCCCGTGAATTTGATCGGGGAAGGAGGTTTTGGAAGGGTTTACAAAGGTCGTCTTGATACAGGCCAGGCAAGTTTGGCTTTCATCTCTTTTTCCTTCATCACCTCCTCACAACAGCTTTCCTTTCAAAACTTTTTCTATAGTTTCTTCTGATGTGTCTGAGTACTATCTTTTAAGTTTTCCATTGTCTTCTTGGGACTTGCAGATTATATTTACGGCTTATTTTCTATTTGCAGCTTGTTGCCGTCAAACAATTAAATCACGATGGTCATCAAGGTTTTCAGGAATTCATAGTAGAGGTTCTCATGTTAAGCCTGCTACACCATTCTAATCTTGTCACCTTGTTTGGTTACTGCACCGACGGAGATCAAAGGCTTTTGGTTTATGAATATATGCCAATGGGTAGCGTGGAAGATCATCTTTTTGGTAACTTTATTACTTTCTTTTCTTATTTCTTGTTTCTGCACCTCCTATCATTTGGAAGTTCTAATTTTAATCTTGTGTAGTTACATGACTAAAGGTTTAACCTATCTTATGAAGGATTTTGTTAAAACTTTTGCCATACCTGTTGCTACTTTCCTTTTTGCTGTTCATTATTTCAGCAGTTATGTTTGATATGTGTTATTGTTAGTATTTTGCGCAACTACATCATTACTTTATCCTCATGAGATCATTTTCATTTGAACCTGAGAATGTATAAAGTGTCCTCATGTCATTCTGCTTCTCTAACATACTTTGCAGGGAATGTGTTTATTGTTGTATATAACTCTTGCCAATTTGATGTTCCATGTGAAATTTCTCGTTATTTAATATGAAGTGGACTAGAAATGTCAGTGACAACCATATTTGGGGCCTCTTCAAAGAGAATGGTGCCAATAAATCTAGACCAAGATAGAAAGCAACAACTGCATTCTTCATTTTCTAAATTGTGCCATTTACACCAATTGCACCATTTCCCTGTTTTGTGAGTTTAGAATCTCAAAGTAGTTTCTGATTTGTCCATTGGAGGGAATGGTTTGAACTTTGATGTTTCTGCTCTTCCACAACAGAGTATCAAACTTTTTCTATCTGGGTTTTTGCATTGGTGAACTGATCCTAAATTTTTAGGAACTGAATTTCTCCACTTTGATTAGGAGCAACTTTAAGATGTATGGTAACGTGAAAACATGCATCCTTTTTGCTTTCCCTTTCTCCTTCTTTCTGCTGGTTTGGTTGGTATATCTTTTTATAAAGTTTATGGAAAAGCAGGCACATCAGTTTGAATAGTCTGCATATATTATTAAGAAATTGTCAGATACGGCCTAGAATTTGTGTCTGATTAATCTCATTACTGCAGTACAATAATAAGGGCATTTCTCTTTTTAGATCTAAAACCAAACCAAGAGCTGCTAGGTTGGAACAATCGGATGAAGATTGCTGTTGGAGCTGCACGAGGGCTTGAGTACCTTCATTGTAAAGCAAATCCACCTGTTATCTATCGGGACTTGAAATCTGCAAACATATTATTAGACAATGACTTCAAACCAAAACTCTCAGATTTTGGGCTTGCTAAGCTTGGTCCAGTTGGAGACAATACACATGTTTCAACCAGAGTGATGGGAACATATGGCTACTGTGCCCCAGAGTATGCCATGAGTGGCAAATTGACTCTTAAATCTGATATCTACAGCTTTGGCGTGGTTTTGATGGAGTTGATTACTGGACGAAGGGCAATAGATGTCAGTAAGAAACCAGGGGAGCAAAACTTAGTTGCATGGGTAAATGTTTGGTCTTTTTAGTTCATTCCAAGGATAGTCTCCCCCTTGTTTATAGACACGGAAGTTTTAAATTAATTATTTCTTCTGAAATCTTCTCTCTCTGGTCTAGATAACGAGTTTTTGAATTGTAATCAATATGAAAAGGTAGAAAATAGAGTTTGTTTTCTTTAAAATGCCCGCCATCTCAATAATTCCCTTTTTTCACTGGGATTCTGTGGCATAGCAACACATGTTTTCAGCTTTTCCGTATGGTTGCATCTATATTCCCCTTCCTTGCGTGGAAAATTTTTATTTCTGAAACTTGTTTTCTCAACTTTGGTTGCTTGCAGTCTCGACAGTTTCTAATGGATCGGAGGAAGTTTGTACGGTTGGTTGATCCTCGTCTTGAAGGACAGTTCCCCTTGCGCTGTTTGCATCATGCGATTGCTATCACTGCAATGTGTCTCCAAGAGCAACCAAATTTCCGCCCACTTATTGGTGATATTGTTGTTGCGCTGGAATACTTGCACTCGCAGAGTAAAGCCTCAGAGGTCCATAAAGGTGGGGAGCAATGTCTGCCACCTCGATCACCAATTCTAGATTGAGGTCAACTTCCGCCTAAGATTTTGAGGTAGATATTTCCATGACAGTCTAAAACTGTAAGCCGCCGTCTTCCGTTGATATTACTTAAAGTAGTGAAAAATTATTCTTGCAGATTGCTTAATTGCAATGGACATGGAATCTTTTCATGTATAGGCTTAAAATTCATGAGGCAACTATCATTTATTTCAACCAAATGAGGGGATATTTCAGTAAAAGTAATTGATTGATTGCATGTAAATGTCTGCGACGAGTCAGTGGATTATAGCATGGTTTCCCTCCCCAAGCCAAATCATCACTTTCGTATGCGATCATTTAAGTCAAAGCACTTGAAAGTTGATTTTGTTTCTTTTGTTTTATTCGCTGCGACTAATCTTTGTCGAGATGCATCATGGTTCTGACTTTTTTTTTTCCTTTTTGCCAACGATCGCGAATGAATAAGGAGACTGTGTTTTCCCTCTTTATGGTATGCGTGCGTGTGAATCACTTGATTCGATTCTTAGTAGGTTGGGAACTTGGATTAGTCGTAGATCATGTAGGATGAGCAACGCTGCTGCCTGATGATAGTTAGCTAATGATTTTTGTATATATATATATATATATATATGACATCAACAATTGACTTAATCACCTCATCAGCATCTGATTCTAATATCACTTTCGTGAGGCCCAGATCGCGAGCCAAACGCAGACCTTCCAAAATCGCCCATTCTTCTGTAATATATGCTTGGCAGGCACCGATCATCCGAGTAAACCCAGCAATCCATTTACCCCGAGTTGTCCCTATAGTTAGTGAATGATGATAGACAAAACTAGCGTAAATTGGATTAACAGGTCATCGGATCGCTTTGGGCTTCGCCCTTTGTTTGGCTCAAATGTTTGGTTGAGGATTCCTATTCGTTACCCATTCCTCCTTGCCTGAATCTTGATATGGACAACTATGTCTGTTTTTTCCTCCTGGTGACATCATCTCCTTTCTCCTCGCTGTCTCCTGATTTATATTTTCCCTAAAGGATCTTGGTCCTTGAAATGATTTGAAGTACTCGTGCACAATTAATTTGCCAAGGTAAACATGCTGTGTTTTCTTTGGGAAACTACAAAGCTCCTGAGATTGACGGGTTTCCCCTATTTTTATAAAAATAATTGGGTATTGTTGGACCTTCTCTGTGTGCTTTTGTAAAGCAAGTTTTCCAAGGATCTGTTTCGTTGGAAGAGTCTAATAATAGGAATGTTAGTTTGATCTTTAATCTTCCAAGTATGATTAGATATCATATGTTAGGGGCATTTTAGTCATTAATTTCGAAAATCATGATGGGGTCGGAGTTATGGCAAAATTTTGGAAGATTAGAGTCAAAGTAGCGAAGTTACCGTGAAATTCCGCCGATTAGGGGCATCAGGGGCAAAATGGTCATTTATGCCTAAAATGCCTGTTATGATGTCAAATGTTAATAAAATGTCATATTATCCTTATAGGATATCTGTAATCACAAACCGTTGTCGTACCGCTGTCAAACGTACCATTTTTCCGTTTTCCGTTAGAAGTACCGATTACCGTCAACGAAGGTACGTTCGCGTACTGTAACACTAACTCGACGTTTATGGTATGCATATATGTGGTATGTGTGTTGTATAGATGTTATCTTGTTGAAATGCATATAGTGGTTAGAGGATATGTCGTATCTTTGGGGCAATCTGTCTGTATGCTGGGGGCAATCTGTCTGCATGTTGGGGGCAATCTGTCTGCATGCTGGGGGCAATACATATGCATGGGTTGTGATAGAGTGATTGTAAGTGCTGATGATATTGTGGATGTCTGTTGTTTGTATGTATATACATAAACATGAGGTTAACCGTTACCTGAGATCCGGTGCGCTGGATCTCAACCCTTAACATAGCATCAGGTTCCGGAGGACCAAGGAGAGAGACAAGCAGGCCGCGTAGAAGTTTCGGCTGAAGACTTCTTTTGTTGTTCTGGCGGAAGCCTTTGTTGTTGTACTTCACTTTTGAAACACTCAGTTCTTGTCTGATTTGTTGTAAATAGCTTGACCAGGACTTACGGCACTTTATATATACATATCAGTTATTCAATTGCTCTGTTGCTCTACTCTGATGAAAAAAAATTATACTGCTTGTGAAAACGGGATGTTACAAGGTTAATCCAGCTAAGTCCTCTATTTTCTTCTCCCCTAGAGTCTCTAATCTCTCCAAGCAAAAAATTAAAGATTTAATTCATATGAAGGCTTCTTGCAAGATTGGTAAGTATCTTGGCTTTCCTCTCTCCCGTAATAGGAGGAAGAAAGATACTTTTAACTATATTATTGAGCGTGTCCAATCAAAGTTGTCGGCCTGGAAAGTGAACTGCCTTTCTACTGCCGGGCGTATTACAATAACCAAATCAGTCTTAACTCTTGAGCACCATCCCGTTATACCCTATGCAAGTCACAAAAATCCCTCATAGCATTTGCCAGCAAGTAGAGAGATTACAGAGAAACTTTATTTGGGGTCATGACGAGTCACAATCTAAATTTCACCCGATGGTATGGGATTCTATTACTCGACCCAAAGAATTTGGTGGCCTTGGTTTCAGGAAACTATCTTCTTTTAACCAAGCATGTGGAGCCAAACTAGCTTGGAAATTGATTGTTGGTACCGATGGATTATGGGTTGATATTCTACAACATCGCTACATGTTGAGAGATGACAATTCTCTATTGGCTTACCACTCCGGGGATTCTACTCTTTGGCGGTTTATCACCTCTCATCGTGAGATTATTGATAAGGGGACCAAATGGCAAATTAGAAATGGCCAAATGGTGAGTTTCTTCAATGACCCGTGGTTACTGCAGGGATGTGGCATTAGTAACTTCTGCAAAAGACCTCTGTCTACTAAAGAGATTAATTCTCATGTTGCGGATTGGGCTTGTGATGGATCATGGGATTTTTTCCGGCTTGATGGATGTGTTTTACCTTGCATTATTCAGAGACTTATGGCGGTTCTTCCCCCCAGGGCTGAGTCTGGTAATGACTTGTTAGTATGGGGTGCCTCTAATGATGGTGTTTTCTCTATTAGGAGTGCCCATTTTATGATTGAAGCTAATCCTCCTCAGCTGAGATTTAATTTATCCAAGGTCATTTGGAGTTGGCAAGGTGCTTAGAGAATCAAAGTCTTTATGTGGATGGCTGCCTTAAATAAATTGCCAACTAATGTTAGAAGAAGCTGTTGGACTCAGTCTTCGATTCTCTGTACTTCTTGCAATTCTGCTGCAGAGGATACCTTGCACATTCTTAGAGACTGTCCTTTTACCTCCCGGATGCGGTCATTGTTAATTTCCCCGAGGTACGTGTCTTCTTTCTTCTCTGTTGGGCTAAGAGATTGGTTTGCTTTGAATCTCAAGAACAGTTTGGGCAGAGGTATGGGATCTAGCTGGCATATTCTTTTTGGTGTGGGAGTTTGGAAACTTTGGAATTGGAGGAATTTGTCTGTTTTTGAGCCTGGTTTTACTTGGCCCCCGAACCCGACGGCGATTGTTTTGTCCTCTGGGAGGAGGTTTGCTATGAACCCCAATCTGACCCTATCTGTTCGTGCCCCATCGCGGTGTGCTATTCTGTCTATGTCTTGGTGCAGGCCCTCGGAGAACTAGACCAAATTAAATGTTGATGGTGCAGTTACTTTAGGGTCTTCCCTAGCGGGTTGTGGTGGTGTGTTTCGAAACCATCATGGTGAGTGGATTGTTGGATTTGCTAAAAGTATAGGTATATGTAACTCTTACATGGCGGAAGAATGGGCGATTTATGCGGGGTTAAATTCTGCATGGGATTTGGGACTCCGAAAGATTGTAGTGGAGTCTGATGCTAGTGAATTGGTTACTAGGCTTTTACACTTTGACTCTTTTACTGGGAGCCTTTTGTCCATTCGTATCAAGGAATTGCTAGATAGGGAGTGGTCAGTGGTTCTGTCATGTGAATAGAGAGTGTAACCGGATTGCCGATACTCTTGCTAAGTTTGGCTTGTCCAAAACGGTGATCCTTGGCGAGTGCCCTTCGTTTTTAAGGGATTGGGTAGATCATGAGTGTTTGGGATTGATTTCCCCTATGTTGTAATTCTTGTCTTGTAATTTTTGGCGTTTGCCTTCTTTATTATAAAAGGGGAAAAAAATTGCCAAGGGACTTTTGAGCAATTTTTCCTAATTAATACTAGTATTTTATATCTATGGTGCGTGTATTGAACCAAAAACGTCATGTATACTACATTATATAAAGCATGGTATACTATAGTCACATATGATTCATTCTGTGTGGCATGAAGAACGTCATGTGTATTGAACGAAAACGACAATATATATACACAAATTAAAGGAGGAATGGTGTGTTTGAATATCCTGCTTACACATCATCCTAGTGATGTGAGCTGCATATTCACATAGACCGCGCGCAAAATTAAGCCCTATATTTCAATTACATTTTATATGGATTCAGTAGCTAGCTTTTTTTGTCACGGACTTGTCATAAATTAAGAAAGCTCCAAATACTCTTCTTGTTATCATTTGGGTTTCAAGGCCCTGTCAAATGCAATTCGCTAGTTTACTTCTTATTATCTTATAAACTTATTTTTGAAACTATATATATATGGGTTAAAGAGCAATAATACACATGGGCTTTACCCCAGGGAGCGTCAAAGACCACGTGTTTTTTTGGATCAAAAGTACACACATGGTTAGCATATAGGAGCAAAAGTCACACCTGGGGTTAGTTGACCAAACGGTCAACGTCAGACGCTGATGTGGAAGCTTACTTGGACTGACAACGAGCCAAATAAGAAGGGAAATTGCTGACTAGATATAGTGGAAAGGAAAAAAAACACAAAATGCTTAATGCTTAAACAGACAACACCCAAATCTCATTCGATAGGTTTCGACATTCGACAATCAAATTGGGGAAAAGCAAACCCTAATCTCCTCCGACCACCTTCGTTCATCATCCTCAACCTCCGTCGCCCGACCACCGTTCTCCCCTCACCAGACGTTGCCTCTGTCGTCCGTCACCGACAATCACCTCACCACCACCGTCGTTCATCATCATCGACAATCACCGGACCTTGCGAGATAGGGTTTCGGTTCTAAAGCTAAACCGATAGCTTCTGTTGAATCGAGAGGAGGGAAGATAGCTTCTGTTGAATCGAGAGGAGGGAAGTTAGCTTTCTAATTTCTTTCATCTCGGCCTAACTCAGGGACGATCGAAGGCTCAGAATCCTCCACAAAACAAGGTGAAAGATCCTCTGTTCCTTTTGCCTTTTTTCATCGGTGAATGATTAAAGAATTTAAGTTTTGGAGTTTATCTAGTATCCTGAAGTATATTTGCTCATTTGGATTCAAACTTCTGGGTTTCTTTGTGGTTTGTGATATCTTAGGTTTTTTCTTGCTGGTGAATGAAAATAGTGCCATGTTTGGCCTATGATACTTATCATGAAATAAGTTGTTTCCTCCATTTTTGATAAAGCTGTATTTGCAATTTAAAAGGAAAAAATTAATTGTGGCAATAATCCTTGTAATTAGTATTCATTGTTAGAGTATAAGCATGGGTTGTATCTCAATGCATTAGATTAGTTGTGTGGTCTCCGTTTATTTTTCTTGTCTGCCACAATTTGAAGGAGTGGTCAATTCTGCCCTGATTCAATGGGTGATTTCTGAGTTTGACTTTTGAGTGCTTGTCGACTATGTGTGCACCTAGTAAATATGGCCTTCCAGCTTCTACATTCTGTTTCTTGTGTTTTGTTTTTAGTATGTACAGCAATGTTTTATAGCCTTTTGGCTAGAGGGCCTTTGCCTTTTTTTTATTTATTGCATTCCTTTTTAAGAGCTTATTGTAATTTTCCCCTTGTTTAAATGAGGATTAAAATTCGTTTACTGTTTGTCTTTGTTTCTCAATCTGGTTAGCTGTGCCTCTGTGTTCATTCTTGCAAGTTCTATTTAGAAAGCTAAATAGTTCCTTTTGGTCCTTTGCATGTGTAGTGGCAATGGTGTCGAAGGGCAAAGAGAAAGTGGTAAACGGAGAAAGAAGTGAAGATAGGCTAAAAGGGAATGATGAAATTGCAGGCCATGAAACGGGCAATGAAGACGAAGCAGTAAGTGGAAATGTGGAAGGGTTCATTGAAGAAAGGGGACCGAGTGATGACTATGATGAAATAGAATTCCTAGGTTATGAGTATACTGTTCCAGAGGATGAGGGAGATAGTAATGTCAATGTGTTTGATAAACAGACCAATAGGTCTGATGATGATGATAGTGATGATGGGTCTTATATAGGGCTAAGTAGTAGTTCAGATATAGAAGAAAGCATGTATGATGATTCATCACCTCACCTTCAAGTGCAACAAGCTCTTCGTACCACTTCACACTAGGGTTTTGATTTCGAAGTTGTTTGTTCTCATCATATAGCTTGTCTATGTCATTGAGTAAATCTTTGATTACTTTATTTTCCCTTTCCCCAAACACTGCCGTCGTGCCATTCGAAATATCCACACCCGCATCCTACGAAATTTCATCACCAACAATTAGAAGTGAACAAGCCACACAACTTAAAATCTCATCCCACATCTAACAAAGCTTACCTCGTAGTAATTCGACACCCATAAAACCTTCTACGGGTTTCCTTCGACCATGAGCGTCCTTTGGGACCCAACAAATTGTGATAGCAATACCACACGGGACCTTCGTATTGTTCCTCGCGGCCGGGCATCTTACGAAAACCACCTTTCTTCTCGCTTTCTTGTTCCTTCCTGTCGTCGATGTTGAAGACGAAGCCATCCAGCAGCCTCTCAACCCTAAATCAAAGGAACATAATCAATTAGCTTAAAACACACGTTTATATTCTGCATGCTCTCAATGAATCCCACTGAACCAGATTTCCCTTCTATTTTCAAATCTGACCAAGTGATAATGAAAACCCCATTTTTGACAATGTGCCGGCAAGCATTTGGAGCCACATTACTAGGAAAACACTAAACATAGGGAAGAATTGGAATTTCATAAATTTTTATGAGTTTAATCTTGCATGCCTATGTTTGGGATCCCGGCATCATGAAAATACTATTATACCTGTGAATCCTATTGGGTTCATGGGTATTGCTTATACCCTTAAATTGATGAATCGAAGTGCCCCACCAAATATATGGACATGTAAATGCCTTGGTCTCTGCTACAAGCATCTAGGACAAAGTTTTAAAGTTCCAGCATTGTACCAAGAGCAAAATGCGAAACCAAGTATCTAAATGGTATGTATTGACAAAGAGTAATGCAAACAGAAAATCAACCAAGTAAATACATAAAACTATTATTTTCATGCCCAAAACAACTCCAACAAAAAAAGGGGTTGGGTAAAGGTCACGGGGGAATCGCCAGATAAGGGGACTTTACTGTAAATGGAGGAACTAACTGATTGTCGATGGAGCGACGATGATGAAGGTTGAAGCAGGCGAGCAGCAGTCCCGATCTAAGTGAGAAAGAGAAGGCCTTATGCGTTAAGTCACGGTCGACGAGACGAACAAGAACGAAATTGCACTGGCCCATTAGTGCTTTCGCAAATTTCTTGAAGGAAAATATATTTCGAGTTCATAGTATATCAAGAAACCTTGAATATCCGGTAGACATAAAAGAAGAGTAAACTGACAAAATTAAAGCGAAGGGAGTTGAATCGAAGAGAAGAATTACAGGGAGGAATTACCCAGAAAAGTGAAGGGGAAAGGTGGTCGACGATGGAGGTGACTGGTGATAGAGGTGAGTGTCGGTCAAGGACGGCGGCGCCAAGGTATGGTGACGGTGAAGGGTTTTCGACGATGATGAAGGAGGGTGATTTGTCGTTGATGGACGGACGACGGCGGCAATGGAAAGTGACAGTTCACGGTGGTCGACGATGTGAAGGAGGTGATTCAATCCAATCCTAGGTTTCTTTCTTTCCCCAATTCTTCCAGCCCGGTTTGAGGAAGCATTTTGTTTTTTTTTTCCTTTCCACTATATCTAGTCAGCAATTTCCCTTTTATTTGGCTTATTGTCGGTCAAGTAGCTTCCACATCGGCGTCGCGTTGGCCAGATTTGGTCAACTAACCCCAGGTGTGACTTTTGCTTCTATATGCTAACCATGTGTGTACTTGCAGTCCCAAAAAAACCCGCATAGTGCTGGGACCTCTCACAGGGCAAAGCCCATGTGTATTATTGCTCCTTAACCCTATATATATATATTCCTGGCATCATGTATCAAATAAATGAAAACGGAAGACCCTTTCAGATAACATTAAAAACAAAAGAAAAAGGGAAAGCTTCTTATTTGTTTTAACGGAAGACCCTTTCATGAGTATATTAGAGGTACCCAGCGTGTTACATCTCATAAGCCATGCATACAAGTCGTCGATTTGATCTTGTTCAATCATAACATTTTGCGCAATCCTCCATGAAGTGTTCAAACTTCAGAGGCAGTTAAGGAAGAGAGGATTCCGTCACTACAAAAAAAATCAATTTTTGCTACGGAAAAAATCCGTAGCAAATCGGTTTTGCTACGGAAAAATGCCAAAACGGAATTTGCTACGGAATTTTTCCGTAGCAAAAAACCCCGTAGCAATTTGCTACGGATTTCCAAATCCTTAGCAAATTGCTACGGATGTATATTCCGTAGCAATATTTGCTACGGAATTTCCAAATCCGTAGCAAATTGCTACGGAATTGTTCCGTAGCAATTTGCTACGGATTTTACATTCCGTAGCAATTTGCTACGGAATCTAAATCCGTAGCAATTTGCTACGGATTTCACATTCCGTAGCAAATTGCTACGGAATTCTAATTCCGTAGCAAATTGCTACGGAATTCTAATTCCGTAGCAAAAGGAAAAAAATTATATTTTTATATTTTTATTATTATTTTTTTCAATCTTTTTAAATTTCAATCTTTTTAATTTTTTTAAATTTTAATTGTTTTATTTCTTTAAATATTTATTTTCTTAAAAATTGATTGCAAAAGTATCATGAATATAATAAAAAGAGTTTACATAGAGAAAAGACAATATATATAATAATGTTGTAAGGAGCAAATACTAAAAAGTAGTCTAAACAGCAGCATTGTCATCATCACCCGCATGGTCATCATCACCAGGAGCCGACCCCGAACTCTTTTGTGTCATTAGAGACAGGAGTTGAAGGCGCATCTGTCTCATCATCTCCGCTTGCTTGATCCATCGATGTCGCATCCTCTCCCGTTCTGTTGCATCGCAAGCTCCATCCTCTCCGTTCTCGATTCATCGCCCGCTCCATCCTCTCCCGTTCTGAAGCATCTCCTGCCTCATGATGTCTTGTTGCTGACTCATCTGTGTTGTTTGCTGCTCCACCAACGCTTTCATCTTCTTCAGCTCATCTGCAAATACATTATGAAGTACATTTATTATTTGTACTTCATTTGAATAGACAAGAGAATGAAAATTATCAATATGAAATGTATTACGTGTACACGGAGAAACACCTTCACCTGCTTGGATGAGGAGCGCTTTGATTGCTTGATCGGCCAGCGAGAGGCACCATATCCAAAGACTCTCCCTTTCTTGTTAAATCCGCTGCGGCCTCAAAGAAACAGACTCTCATTGTCGGATGAGAGGATGCGGGGTCGACCCAAGTGCGACCCTCTCTCCTGCGACGGCTTACGAAAGGTTTCCTACAAGCACAAAAATACATAGCTTATTAGACATGTAAAATAAAATAAATATGGTGGTGCATAAAACAAGTAATAAAGGCAATAAATGTCTAACCGCTACTTGCGGCGCCTTTTGGTTAATCCATTGTCTCTCACTCCCTTGATCGCGGAATGGATCCGCTCAAAGGTAGCCCACTCAATTGATCCTTCAGAACTTCCCAGACTCTACGCAAACGCGGATGATAACCTTAATTAATTACTTCAAAGTATAAAATATCAAATACCTAAATAGAAAATAGAGTGTACTTACAATTTTCCGTCGATGCTCACTAATAGGAATGCAATTGCCAAAGATATGACGGTCCTTCCATTTTGGCTCTGTTTTGCTTATTTTTCGTGCTCATGTTTTGAAACTTTTCATTTGTGGCCCAATTCTCGCAATAATTCGTCTACAAAGTGTCTGTGAAATCCAGTCTTTTTTGCCTCTTTTATTTCTCAAGCCGTAAAGCTTTTGACACAAATACCGGCCTCCCTTATGATTATAATTTGCTTTCAGTTGTGCACGATGTTCAGGCAACGTCATATGCTGGCGCTGAAAATCAATAACGAATAATTAGTGCTCCAAATTTTTAAAGTACTTAATTAAATAACCATAAAACAAAAAAACTTACCAAGAACTCATCGAACCAAGCATCTCGAATAGTACTAGGAATGTCATCCACTTGGCCCAAGGATGGTTGTAATTGCGGAATAATTGGGCCGAGATGAAGTCCCTTACCTCATTATGAGGCTCAAATCGATGAGAGATGACATCATGCAAATATTACCATACAAACCATTTACATAGAGAAAATTGTAACATTACGGTAACTTGGCATGACTTACCCGATCCGTCGGGACGGATCCAAAGCTTCGTGTCGAAGGATCTCTAGAGCCCCATTGGTGGATCGGAGGAACTACCTTCTTCCCGACGTGGCTATGAGGCGACGCATTGTGCTAAGGAAGAAATGTGAAGTATTGAAGATAAACATATGTAAATCATATGTAACTAAACATATGTAAATCAATCAGAATTATATTGTAAACTCCGTGGTCCCCCTTTTGTGGATCGGTGGGGGGTAGACGGTGATGGCGACGTATACAAACGACGGTGAAGATGACAAATATGTAGACGGTGAAGATGACATATCAAAGGACGGCATATCGGGAAGTGCTGGACCCTCTACCTCCATAAGGAGCAGATGACGTCGCCCTACCCCCCTCGATAGGACGGGGTTGGGCTCGACCACTACCCCGTCCACTACCCGAACGTCCTCCTAGATGCTCCATCTCTAAACACTCATAGACATAATGTCAAAAATATATAACAATAAGTAGCGCATTAACAAAGTATGTAGTATAACAAATCATCACAAACAAAGAACTAACAGAAATCAATCGGACGATTCTTGTTCATCAACATCAACATTTGCTTGCACGTCTTCCTCTGAGGAGGTCTCATAGTCGTCGAACTCCGATTCACTATCAGAGTAAATCACTTCGCCTCATCGTCGATTCCTCATCGTCAATTTGTATAGGAATTAATTCTAACCCCGCAGAGAATCAAATAGATTGCTTGGTACTTCGTCATCGAAGATGTTTATGGGGAGTACATGTTCCACATCGCCTTGGAACGGTTCAGCCATACCGTCATTTGATTCCGGCTCTTTCGACTTTGGTATAATATTTCGTGCTTTGGTTTTAATAACTCCTCCAACTCGGGCGGGATGTGGGGTATGATGTATAGTAAACTTGTTCCGCTTGTTGAGCAAGGATGAATGGGTCATAACCAACCGTATATCTCCTTGTCCAGTGGATCTCAATATTTCCATGTTTGTCCATTTTTGTCCCACGCGATCATGTTATCAAGCCACTCACATTTGAAAAGGGTCACTACCTTGTCCCACGGGTAACTCGGTTGAATTATGTCAACTAACTTCCCGTAGTAGTCGATCTCCACCCCATCAACTTTGTCACCTCGACAACATACACCATAATTACAACATAGTGTACTGCATTCGCCTCGACAGGTTGAAAACCGATACCCATTGATTATGTATTTCTTACACCGGTAACACTAATTGCAGCTCCATAGGACAAACTCCACGCAACTTCATTGGGATCGATGGATTTTCCACGAAGTAGGATCGAAGCCATTTTGGGAACTCGACATCGTGAATTGGTCAACTTCGATTTCGCCATTGAAGGATTTCCGATCGGACCGAATTAGAGAAGTAAGCGTAAGAAGAAAAAAATGCTCTTAATACTGGAATTCTTAGCGTAACAACAAAAAGAAAAGAAATCTTACTTTAAATACTTGGGCGGCCTCTTCACGGTTGTTTAGAATGTACCACTCCGCTACTCGCTTATCTCTTCCGTCAAGAGTTGACCTCGAACGTTTTCCCACGACTCGACCTGGAAAATTAAATATTGATTTTTGATCCCTCGTATCACCGGCATCATGGTTGCGAGGTACCCTCTCCATCTTGACATCATTTCGGGGGATAATAGTATGAAGCAAATTTTGCGGCCTCTTCGACAAGGTATGCCTCGGCGATAGATCCTTCAACGTACCTTGGATTTTTGATCTTGTTCTTAAGTGTGCGTAAAAACCTACAATGGAATATCAGAGGATATTTATAAACTAAAGTACCGTGTCGGTCAATTAATAACACGCGATAGAAATATATATATTACCTCTCAAATGGATACATCCATCTATATTGTTGCGGGCCTCCTACCTTTGCTTCGTAGGCCAAGTGAACGGGCAAATGTTCCATTGAGTCAAACAAGGTAGGAGGAAATATCATCTCTAACTTGCATAGAGTTATGGGCATGCTCGCCTCCAGGTGCCGTAACTTTTCAACATTAAGATCAGAAGCACAAATTTCTCTAAAGAACATGGAAAATTCCGTCGAGAATAGACAATATATGCTTCGGAAGTGCTTTGAAGGCCCAAGGCAACAATCTCGGAAGAAAACATGACAATCATGACTCTTCATGCCGAATAACTTCGCCTCGTGCATGTCGACACATCTTTTCATGTTTGACGCATAACCGTCTCGCGTTTCAGTTCTTTAACCCATTGCAACAGATTCCAAATTCTGTTGTTTGTTGAATGTGTACGGCGCTCTAGGTTTGGATGTCCGTCCCGTGCCACTCCCCACCAAATGTAAAGCGGCCTTTCGCATATCGCTTCTATGTCCCATCTTGCATTACTGTGTCCTTCGTCTTGCCCTTGGTGTCCATCACGGTGTATGAGAATGTTGCAAAACACATTCCTCTCAATATGCATGACATCGAGGTTGTGTCTTAACAATTGATCTTTCCAATATGGTAGTTCCTAGAAGATGCTGCGTTTGTTCCAATGATGATCAACGCCGTATCCCTCAGGTTCCCTGGAAGCAGCCCCCTCTTCGACACTTTGAATGTACTTGACTCTGTCCCATATTTCTTGGCCACTTAAACGACGGGGTTGCTCGCTCGTTCGACAACATTCCGCGTGAAGTCTTTTCTATTTCTCCTCCACGGATGATCGGGGGTAGGAATCGCCGATGCCTATCAAACCAACCGACCTTGCGACTGTGTTTCAAGCTAAAACCCATGTTCTGTTCAAGACATACCGGCATGCAAGCTTCCTCGACGTTTGCCGACCACTCAACATCCCATATGCAGGGAAATCATTTATGGTCCACATTAAGGCAGCCCGCATGGTGAAATTTTGACTTAATGATATATCATACGTAAGAACCCCTTCACTCCACAACATCTTCAACTCGTCTATCAAAGGCCTGAGGTACACATCTATCTTCTTTTTTGGGTTGGATGGCCCAGGGATTAACGCGTTAAGAAAGAAAAACTCTCTTCTCATGCACATAGAAGGTGGGAGGTTGTATGGAGTCACAATGACAGCCAACAGGAATAAGTCCTGCCCGTATTGTTGAAAGGAGCGAACCCATCCGAGCATAGACCAAGACGAACATTACGGGGATCCATAGCAAAGGAAGGATTCGCCTCATCAAATTTACGCCAAGCTTCCGCATCGGATGGATGCGTCACAAAGTTTTCATCCCTACGATGCTCCCGGTGCCATCTCATGTGCGCAACTGTTTGTTCTGATGCATACAATCTCGTAAGTCTTGGAACCAGAGGAAAGTACGACATCTTACTTAACGCATGACGGGTCATTTTCCTTCCTTTCCCCACAACTTTATATCTGTCATCTCCACAGAATTTACAATTGGTCAATCTTCCTTGTAATACAACATACATCCTCTAGGGCAAAGAATGGATTTTTTCACATCCAAGGCCAAGCTCTTTAACCTTTTTTTTGCTTGATAAAATCCTTCGGCAAATTATTGTCTTTAGGAACAACCTTACTCATGATCTGCATCATTTCGTTGTAATTCCTCTCACTCATATGGTGATCAGTCTTCAAGCTTAGTGTTGCTAGGGTAGCCGATAGCGATGAATATTCACTATTTTCAAAATGTTCGCAACCTTCCCATAACGGACGTTGGGCTTCTTGAAGCATTTTGTAGAACCTAGCGGCTTCCGGATGAGGATCCTCACCCATGTATGATGGTTGGGTATGTGCACCGGTCTCCTCTCCCATGTATGACGACTCAGCATGAGTAACAGGATCAAAATATTGGCCGATCGACGGTCCCGCGGCATCCATAACCAACTGCTCATATTGATTAAGGTTTTCTCGATGACTACTGTCCCCGTAATAACCACTCGGTGTCTGTCGGACTTCGCCATGACATTCCCAACATTCATAATCTTTCATGAATCCCTTTTGACACAAATGAATTTTGACATTGTCCGTACCCCTAAATCTTAAACACCTACATTTGGCACACGGACACCTGATCTCCCTACTTGAATTATTTGAGTTCGCCAAAGCAAATTGGATGAACTCTTCCAATCCCGCCAAGAATGCTTGCGTTAGTTCTCTTCTATCAGTTAGACGATTGTACATCCAACTTCTATCATGATTGCCTTCCATACTTCGTCCTAGCTAGTTCAGTTACTAACCTAATTAACATCTCAAAATGCACAAATATGTATATTTATATATTAGTGACCAATACAACTAACCATTTATGGCAACTAATTGCCACTTAACGAAGAAAGTGAACAACAAACACATGCAATTGAACAAATATATGATCCCAGCAAGCAACCAGAGAGTTAGGAAAGTACATCGAATATGGGGACATACATGTGGAGGGGCAAACAAAAATTAGAATACTAAGTATTTTGGAGTTTCTAACATATATGGGCTAGATCAAAGAGACTATTGAAGACTTAATCAAATTTATTGTATAACTTGTTATAGATAGATTAAAACAAAAAATTAAACGCAAAATTTTTATCAAAATTTTTATGATAGCCTAAATCAAATAGTAAATTCCACTAATTTTTATAGCACATACAAACTTTTATAATTAGCCTAAATCATCCTATATAAAGATTTATGTATCATTACCAATTATTTGCCTTTCAAATTGTGTAATCTATAATCTTCTACTAACATACATATTTAAATTATGTAATAAAGCAATTCTAACATAAATATTTCCATATAATTATAAAAAAAAAAAATCAAGCGAACCTGGTGGTGACCGGAACGGAGAAGATGACGAAGTATTGAGCCGAGGGAAAGGGGCCGGAGCTGGGGGAGGCCGAGGGAGGCGGAGCTGGTGGGGGAGCGAGAGCTGCAGGGGGGAGGGAGCTAGGGGGCCGACCGGAGCTTGGGGGAGGGCTGACCGGAGCTTTGGGGGAGGGGGGACGAGCTTGGGGGAGGGCCGACCGGAGCTTGCGTGGGGCGAGCTGAAGGGGGACGAGCCGGGGAGAAGGGACGAGCCGGGGGAGGGGCCGGAGTTCGGGGAGATTCCGCCGGAGCCGGGGGAGGGGGCCGAGCCGGGAGCGGGGCGAGGACGAGGGGAGGGCGGCCTGGAGAATTTTTTTTTTGGGGGTTCGGACGGAAATTAAGAGGAAAGTCTCTTAAGAGACTTTCCCATTTGCGACGGACCAGACGGTCCGTCGCAATTTGCGACGGACTAGAGGCTCCGTCGCAAAAAATTTGCGACAGACGTAATATCCGTCGCAAATTGCGACGGATATTTGGTCCGTCACAAATTTAGTCAAATTTGCGACGGATAATTTTCCGTCACAAAATTCCGTCGCAAATTTGACTTTTTCTAGTAGTGCGTGTTGGCCGGTGACGCTCTGGTTGACTTGGGATGTAACATGGATCCTGATTCTCATGTGTGGGACCCGACACCCCAATTTCAAATACGCGATGCGAGGGAGACCAAGTCAGCACACTAAAATCTAAATTCAACGTCTTGCTGCTGTTTCTCCGAACTTTCTCGACCCCCGTTCCAGGCTTCGCTGAACTTTTCCCATCATTTGTATTTGATTATTAAACCCTCTGGTTGTTGACTTGCAAATTTATACAAGCTAAGCAGCGTCCGGTTGTGGTTGGTGCGTGATGGGAAACTGCCTGGCCAAAATTAGCACAAGCCCAAACACAAGTGCTAGCGCTGCAGCTTCAGGTATATATGGAATGATCTATCGATCGATCCTTCCTTCCTAGAACGCTGAATATTTATTATGATATGTGATATATTGTATGGGTCATGCTTGCATTGATTGATATCCAGATGCCGCAGACTTGGATTATTGGGAGGGGCCAAGTCCCATAGGTAAGATTGTTACGACGCCAAATCTAAAAATGTTCGGTTTAGAGGAGCTCAAGAGCGCCACCAGGAACTTCAGACCCGACACAGTGGTGGGGGAGGGTGGCTTTGGCAGAGTATTCAAGGGGTGGATCGACCAAAAAACCCTCAAGCCCTCCAAAGTTGGCGTTGGAATCCCTATCGCGGTCAAGAGATCTAATCCAGATAGTCTTCAGGGCTTAGAAGAATGGGAGGTCTCTCTCTTATTATTACTATTTATTTATAAATTATTTCTGCCTCACGTACGTACGGCTGAGTTGATCCGTTGCGTAGAGCGAGGTAAAATTCCTGGGAAAGTTCTCTCATCCCAACCTGGTGAAGCTTATTGGCTACTGCTGGGAGGAGAATCAGCTAATGCTTGTATACGAATACATGCAGAAAGGCAGCTTGGATAACTACCTATTTGGAAGTAGGTTCAAGATCCTAATTAATTGATTGATGAATGATATATATGTATATATATAATGAGTGTATGCGCGCAGGAGGACCCGACCCACTTGCATGGGACGTAAGGCTCAAGATCGCCATAGGAGCAGCTCGAGGCCTGGCCTTCCTCCACGCCTCCGAGAAGTCTGTTATCTATAGGGACTTCAAGTCCTCCAACATTTTGCTGGATGGGGTATGTATACACATATGTGCTTTAATTCTCTCCTTGATCAATTATTCCCTCAAGTGACATGTCTCTTGTCTGTCCTTGTTTAATTAGGAGTTCAACGCCAAGCTTTCAGATTTCGGACTGGCCAAGCTAGGCCCCGTCAACGGCAGATCCCACATAACCACCCGAGTCATGGGCACTTACGGCTATGCGGCCCCCGAGTACGTAGCCACCGGTAACGTACGCTAACACGCACTAGTGCGCCCCTTGTGTCATTATTATGACTCCTTCCCGGCTAAATATATATATTTTTTTTTTTTGGTATAAACCCGGCTAAATATTTTGTCATAACACGAACAGGGCATCTGTATGTGAAAAGCGACGTGTATGGGTTTGGCGTAGTGCTGCTAGAAATTCTGACAGGCTTGGTGGCGCTTGATCCCAACAGGCCCGGAGGGGAGCAAAATTTGGTGGATTGGAAGAAACCATACTTGAGCCATAAGAAGAGGCTGAGAGCCATAATAGACCCTAAAATGGGCCGCAAGTATCCACTGAGCGCCGCATTTAACATATGCCGCCTCATCCTCAAATGTTTAGAACCCGATCCCAAAAATCGACCCTCCATGCATGATGTGTTGATTACTTTAGAGAGGGCCTATCGCACTCCACATAACCCCAAGCCCAACTGTAACGCCAAGCCCATAAAGCCCGCTGCCCTTCACCCACCCTCCCCAATTCCTTAGCTCCTGCGTGATTTTGACGAACGTCATTTATAGGTGTTGATATGATTTTAGTATTTCATATGTTTTATAAATAAATAACACATATATATTGATAATGTGCGAATTATTACCCTCACTTCCTCAACTGTTAACTTACAATTGATGCTGGGTGTTGCGCCTTGATTATATAATTAAAAAAAATATATTTTGATTTAATTGTAAGAAATGTGAAATAAATTCCAAATGTTTTTTTTTTTTGGGGAGTGTGAAGCGGGGGTTGAGTTGGTGTCCCACACGGTTCAGGTTCGTTTAATGCGAAGGAGTAGTTGGTTGGTGATTGTTGTGGGCATACGAGTAGTAGTATATATGGTGACAAATTAATAACGTTGGTTACTAAAGTGAACTTGTGGCATTTATGTTTATGGCGTCCCACCTGTCATCCTCCCACTGCAGTAGTAAAGCTTTCACTTTCAGAGACGGTGGGCATTAACTAGGTAGGAGTAGGACTAGTATCTTGTGCCTATTTTTGGATGGATGGAATTTTACTTGCGGTCCCGTCCCTTTGTTGTTGTTGATGTGACCGGCCACAAATTTGTTCAGTTTCCCTCTTCAAATAATAAAAAAAGTAGTCATTTGTAAGTGGGATTTAGGGAGATATTGATCATTCCACATGTGGCACGCTTGGTTTGAATTGAACTTCATGGTTTGGTGTTCCATTATGAGTGCTTCTTCCCGTCACGCCAACCCCACCGTTTTCACTCGATCCACACCACACCTGTTCGTTCTTTCTCGCTTTCATTCATTTCCTCTCTCTCTTCCTTTTAATCATATAGTTTGCGGAATTAAAAATCAATTACGCCTCCTTGCTCGGGGTTTCATGAAAAAAGGGAAGTGGCACATGGTGGGTTCCACAGGATATACGAAACGCAGCGTCACGTTATTCACTCTTTTGCCACGGGGATGGGTTGTTTTATACTGGCCATTCTTACCGGATAAATAAACTTAAACTTAATTTAACAACTCTGGTAAGCTAAAATGGGAAAGCAAACCGGCCAAACTCTTTTTTCTCCTGCCACCAAAACCTAACCAGGCAACTTATTTTCCCAGGTCCCAACCAACCATGCCAAACTTAATGTCATCGTCTGAAATTTAATCATTCATTCGACGACATATGAGAGAGGCAGGGGCACACATTTAATAGTATTAATACGACGCGGACGATGGAATGGAAGGGAGGGACGGGATGTGGCCGTGGTGAAGCAATGATGGATGGGTGTGATGCATTCTTTGAAGTGGCGAGAAAAGGGAATTGGGTCCCACTGCCACCCGGAGGGATACCATGTGATTATGAGTGCAGTTGCTCATCATTTGGGCCACCTCTGTGCTTCATCATTCGGCTGCCTCCCATGTAATTACATAATTGGCGTGCCCTTTCCATTCATTCTTCATTATATCATCATGCACTCCCTCCCTCCCTACCTACTACCCTTTATTTATTTTATTTTTGTTGAGGAGGTCTCTTCATTCATCCCCATTCCCCACTCCCCATACTTGAAGATACTACTCATTATTGGCTCTCTTTCATTTTCGCATTCATCTCTCTCCATTTTACCACTCTACTACTTTTTAACTCCCATCTTATCTTGTTCATTATCATGCCTTGCACGCAAACCTTACTCATCTTTCTGGTATCTACTTAATCCAACCATCTCATTTAATTGTTGTCTTGTTCATTGCGTTCACATTTGGAACTGTGATCTCTTTCTGTTTTTATTTGTTCACATGACCACGCATTCTTCCACAATTCACACTCACACACACCATACAACAGGAACACGATAGCCCTCAAGGGCGACGTCGCTTCATCAGGCCTCCCCCTCACAGAACCAACTTCCAGGCCCCACACCGATCTGTTTCTCCCACATACCACTCATTCCCTTCTTAACCTCTTAAATCCAATACTCACTTCAACAATCATTTTGGTTTTAAACTTACCATCTTACTCTTCTTTACCTGCCCTGTTTCATTTTCTTTATCTCCCAGAAATGCAAGGCCACGCGCCATATATTTATCCACGCCTTCTCACCTCACTGCTCAAACTCATTAACTCCATCTGTCCCCCGTCTATTCGTATTTATATCTTTTTCTTAATATTTTAAATATGAGTTAAAGTAACATCCAACAACTTAAACTATTTCTTTACCATAACTTCCTACTTTAAATTAATTCTGAGTTCATGTACTACTCTTAAATATATTTTTACATTAAACTTTTTTAGAGCTACGTGTGCTCATTAAAATTATTTTTAAGTGATGGGTGCACTAGAAATTAGTTTATATACGACAATAAATATAATGCTATTGAAAAGAAAAATACTTTAAGCGCCGGATGTATAAAAAATTTGTTTAGGAGTGTTACTATACAAATATTTCACTTATCCCACTTTTAAATTAATTATTTAGGTTGTTACTATATATATAAAAGTATCTTAAAATTTAATAACTGTCGGTATATATATATAAGGATAAATGAAAAGGGGAGGAAAGGAAAATGAAAGGAGGGAAAAGGTTATAGCGCCCCGGCCACCTTTTCTATTAAAAAAAGGGCAATATAATGATGGAAAGAAAAAGTTATGCGTTTTCTTAAAAAATGGTTTTAGAAAATGATTCCATTGTATAGTAATTTGGTAATATTTGTCTATTGTGTGTAGCATTTTACTATAAAAAACTGTACGATATGAGAGAAAGTCATCAAGTGAGGGAGATCAAGATCCTATCTCTATATTTGGGTGGCAAGAATTCAAAGAAATTTATGAATATACATAATATAGTGTATTGATATATCATGTCATGTCAGTAAACACAAATCAAGCTGGGAATAAACACACACGAGGTGTAGAGTTGATTCTCCTTTTTATCTTATGCTGTAAAAACTTTGTCATAACCAGACGACAAGAAAAGAACGCTGTCAATGACTAGCATAATTACCACTATAATTAACAATCAGTTTTTAAAATTGGCGCGTGAAAACGTGGGTATCCATTTTCATGGCAGTTTGCCCCAGTGAAAGCGCTTCCATTTTCCGGCTCCGCTCCCTCTTTTTCTTGTGATTACAATCACATCATCCCGTCCCGTCCAGAATGTGAACTGTGCTGTGTTGGTCAACCAAATAATTCTGCTTGTCGCCCGTGACCTTGATTCCCGCACCACCCTCCTTCGCCTAAAAGGTCATTGTGCTGCATTAGCCCAAAAGCTCAGTAAGTCTGTAAAAAAAGTCCGGCGGTTGAAATCTTGATGTTGGGAAAGTTTCTATAACTGATGGTCGGAAGGGAAAAATAACGCCTTTTTGTTTTATCAATCTCTAAGAGCCGACTCTACGAATCCACTTCCTCTATCAGTATCCATACCGAACGCCTTCTTACTTTACGTCTCACCTCTTTTCTCTCTGGGTTTTTTGCGGCAGTTCCTTATTTTAATACGACTAGATCAATATCTTTTATAGAGCTTCTAAAACCCTAATTGGGTGTATTAAAATATTTAAGATTAATCTCAATTAATATTGAACTCGAATTTTAGATTTAAATAGTATTAATTAAATCTGTTCAACATATCTAATCTAATCTATTTATTTAATCCGAATTAAAAGCCTACTGATTTGATTTATTTCTATAAATTAAATTTGAGATATGATATATTTCTATTTAATTAAATCTGAGATATTATATCTCAATTTAATTAAATCTGAGATACTACATCTTTATTCGAAAATTAAATCTGAGATACAATATCTCAATTTATTATAGTTATTTAATTTATCAAATAAATTAAATACTATATAATAATATTATTATCTATAAATAATATCATTATTATTTTCGAATTTAATAATATATATATATATATATCCATCCTAGATTAAAACACATAATTTATTAAATCTTATACATATATAAAATTCAATGAATCTGGACACTTTTACTCGTGTTGGGTTATTTTTGTGTGCGGCCCTGCAGGCCCACATGAGATTGACAGCAGGTCAATATTGTATCAGCCCACAAGTCACAAGCGGCCTCTAGCAAGACATTGCGACTACCCAATTCATATGGGAATCGATGATACGATACAACCTATCGTATAACCATGTCACGTCCATTTTGTCACACGATAATTTGGTCAAGAATGAGGCATGAATAATGTCAACTTCCTGTTCTTGACCATCACTTTCTCGATTCTTGAGTAGTCTAACAATTGAAATGAAAACTCTTTTCCAGCGTAGTATGGCCATACATTTCTCAGACTCACTCATCGAGGGGCCTTGTATTATCTCTCTACAAATGTGAGGGACAAATTCCATCTTGACCATTCACATTCCATTGCATGAAAACTACTGATCCTGGTCCAAGCCTTTATCATCACCCGGTCAAATTAGGTGACTTTTGACTAGGTCAAAGATTAGCGACTCATCATGTAGGAATCCATGATGATCTCAGGTCAAAGGGCATTGTGACGCGATTATACATGAGAAAAGCTTATGACTTAATCCATGCAGCTTTCTCATAGTGGGTCGGTCCAACACCTTGTACTCTTACAAGTGCCTATGACTTTGATTCGTATCTCTATACCTCATCAAAGTCATACTGGTCTTATTTCATATTCGCTCCCGCGTAGATGACCGACTAGGGACATTTAGGATAATCTATAAGATACATCCAAGGATACAGTTATCACTATAAACATGCAAATGATATGATAACTAAATAGACAAATACTTCAAATAACAAAAACGTTTAAAGTACAATGACTTGCCCCTAGGACATAATTTCCAACAGTAAGTTCCACTGGGATTTCATTGAACAATGCATTGAGCAAATATACAAAAAAGAACGGTTAGGCCCAGCATTTATGAAGCAAGGTTGGAAGAACATTTAGTTTCGGATTTAATGAAAAAGCAAAAAAATCATATACCAAGAAACAACTGAAAAATAGGTTAAATAGCTTGAAGAGAGAATGGAGGGCTTGAGACAAGTTATTTTCAAAAGAGTCTGGTATAGCCACCGACTATGCAAGGAATATGGTTAATGCAAAAGATGAGTGGTAGGAGAGGAAAATAAAGGTACTAAACTTTTAAACTTTTAATATGTATTGGTATTATTATTACTATTATTTTAGATACAACTTTGCTTTTGGTTGATTTTTTGCATGCAGAAGAATGAGGCGTATGGAAAATATAGGTATAATGTATAAAGTTCGCCAGAGAATTGCAAATAATATTCAAGGATGTTCTGGCATCAGGAGAGAAAATGTTCTAGCAATTGTCAACTCAACGAACGTCACTTAGTGATGATGAAGATGATATGTACCGACCGACAATGGATTGTACTTTTGTATATTATATGACGCATCTTTACTTAATCATGCTTATGATTGTTAGCATGTTTTGCTATATAATGTAAATTTACGTGCAACATATATAATTGTTATTGATTTGTTAAGTCTTGGCCTTCACACAAGTTTCATTATTCATGGGAAGTTCGAGTGATGAGGGTATTTCAGACGAAATGGAGGGAATAGGATTGTCTCATGAACAAAGAAGGTCCCTACAAATTGCTATTCTAAAAGAAGAGATGACAGAGTATGAACAGATTGGTAACTTGATGGTTGAATATATCACGCCTTATGTTTGCAAAGAGTCACGTAGAACTAGTAAGCAAGCAGGGGCAATGTGGGTGCAGGAGGTTTTGCAAGGCCATGATGTAGTATGTCATGAAAATTTTCGAGTGGAAAAACATGTCTTCCTTCACTTATGTTCTAAATTGGTAGAACATGGTTTACGACACACTCAAAACATTGACGTCGAAGAAATGGTTGTCATGTTCTTATATACAGTAGGACATGGACAAGGAAATATAATCATCCAGGAACGATTTCAATATTCAGGTATAACTGTTAGTAGGATTTTTCACAGGGTTGTAAATGCCCGTGTCAATCTATCAACATAAAATATCAAACTGTTTGATCCAGAGTTTCATCAGTGTCACACAAAAATATGTAATGATCCACGATATTACCCATATCTCAAGGATGCAATAGGAGCAATTGATAGAACTCACATCAGGTGTGTGGTCAGCCAGCCTGAGCAGGACAAATATATCGGAAAAAATGGTTATCCAACACATAATATCATAGCCATCTGTGATTGAGATATGTACTTTACTTTTGTGTTGGTAGGATGAGAGGGTATTGTACATGATGCTCGTGTCTTCTAGACTGCAATCTGCACTCCAACTATGAATTTTCCCCATCCACCTCAAGGTATATCTCCGACACTCACTTCAATTATATTAATTTCAGTTTTTATTTCACATTTCCTATAATTTCACTATGTCAAATAAATTTCATCATTTATCAGGGAAATATTACTTGATCGACGATGGTAATCCAGCACCAGTTGGATATATTAGTCCATATAAAAGTGAGCGTTATCACCTTCCAGAATTCAGGTAACATTTGGGATTTCAAAATCCAAATGAGTACTTCATTTTATATCATTCAAGTTTGAAGTGCACAATAGAAATGACATTTGGAGTTTGGAAGAATAGGTTTTAAATCTTGCAAGATATACACTCATATAGCTTTGAAGCACAAACCCACATAGTTTGTGCAACAATATCTATACATAATCTTATCCAGAGATGTTCCCAAACTAATGTGGATTTTTTCAAGAAGAACAAGGAAATATGAGTGATGAAAATAATAATGATCCACTTGATATAGCATCCTCATCAAATATCAATACATTATCTTCAACACAAATGGATCGTGTTTGTGATAGAATCAGAGACCAACTTATTGGAGATAAGTTTAATTAAACACTTCAGTGTTTTTTATTATTTTAACGATAATTTTACTATTCTTTAGCAAATTTACATTTAATTTTAATTTTTTATCTTCAAGTATCACATAATATACAACATACACACAAGGTGTGTGTACAATATTCAATAAGATTCATGTCTCTTTCAGTCATTGTTCATCTCAATTGACTTTTCAAACACTATGTTAAACAAGAACCATCTGGAAAAAAGTTACTTATGCCACCATTATCTTAAACACAAATCACATCTACAATCTTACTTTTATTCTATTTTCCATTTGCAAAAGCACATCTAAAAAAAAGTCATTTTTGTCACTGCTATCCCAAACGGGTATTAATAAGGTAGGTATTTTTATAGGGCATTATTAGTTTTAAGAAGGGCTAAATATTATGAAAATCCTTATAATTTCTCTCAAATTTAAATCAAGTCCTCAGATTTTCTTATTAGATTATTTAAGTTTTTGTAATTGGATCGCCTCTATCATCTTTGAAACTATTAGCATATAGAGAGTAATGGAGTTAAAATTTTTTTACATAGGGTGTGCATGACAATCATTCTATTCCTCAGCACTGTTTCTGAGATGAAACAGTTTTTTCTGATTTTGTGCCTTGAAAGAGTTATGAGAATCAGAATTACGTTTGTTAACTCATTTTATTTTTGCTCCGAGAATTATAATTATGTTTGTTAACACTTTTTTTTTCAATTCCATACAAATCCCAAATCCAACATCAGCGACGAAATTCCATGATTTTCCGCCGCCCCACCCATCAAAATCTTCAGAAACCTTCGTATACCTTCAGCATCTACTCTCCTGTTCTAAAATCTACTCAAATTCCCAAGTAATTCTTCACCGAACAACTCAGAGGACAACAATGACAGCTAACCAAGACAGGCTTGAATTGGGAAACAGAGACGGAAAACTCAGAGGGAAGCAATCACGGTACACCAAGACAACAATGGTAGCAAAACAACACACCCAGAAATGAGAAATTTCAAACCAGAGATGGAAACAGAGGAGATGACAGTGTTGATGATGTTTGAATGAGGCGACGGTGCTGTGGATATGATCAGTATGGAGGTGAACTATGCAGTGGCAGAACTAGAAAAAATATTTAGCCCGGACCAAAAATTAAACATATTGAATTACTCCATTTAGGGTGTGCATGGGAACCATTTTGTTCCCCAGCACTGATTCTGAGATGAAACAGTTTTTTCTGATTCTGTGCCTGGGAAAAGTTTTGAGAATCAGAATTACGTTTGTTAACTCATTTTATTTTTACTTCGAGAATCAGAATTCCGTTTGTTAACACATTTTATTTTTATTTATGTAATTTTTACATTCAAAAAATTATTTATTGGTGGTGGCGGTGGTGGCGGCAGTGGCGGTGGGACCGGTGGTGGTGGCGGTGGCGGTGGCGGTGGAGGTGGTGGGGCGGCGACGGTGGTGGGGCGACGAGGTGGGGCGGCGGCAACGGGGTAGTGGTGGCGGCGGTGGCGGCGGCGGTCGTGGTGGTGGCCGTGGCGGTGAGGTGGGGGTGGCGGTGGGGGTGGTGGTGGCGGTGGTGGAGGGTGGCGGTGGCGGTGGTGGTGGCGGCGGTGGCGATGGGGTGGGGATGGCGGTGGCGGTGGTGGTGGTGGCGGTGGTGGCGGCGGTGGGGATGGCGGCGGCGGCGGTGGTGGTGGTGGTGGTGGTGGCGGCGGTGGTGGTGGTGGCGGCGGTGGCGGTGGGTGCGGCGGTGGCGGTGGGGGTGGGGAGGGTAGTTGACACTGCGAAAGGTTTTCGAGAGGAAGAAGAGAGGTTGTAGGTTGAGGAATAAATTCTGATTTTGTGCCCAGAAATAGAAAAGCATGAATTTTCATTCCCAGCACAAAAATTGAACCGGTTCATCCCGGGAACAAAAAAATAAACCGGATTTACCAAACAGATTTCACATCCATTTGTGTTCCGGGGAACAGAAATTAACAAAAAACACATTCTGGGAGCGTGACCATGCACACCCTTAGTTCTTATTATAAGACACCAACTAACAAGTATATTTGGTCATTTTTATAAAAACACTTGTTTGTTTCCAAATAACATTAAATTTTTTTTTCATGTATACCCATAATTTAAAAAGTAGTGAGTGAGAGTAATGATTAATTTTTTTTGAGCAAAAAAAAAAAGAAATAATTAATATGATATTAGAGTTTAGTATAATTAATAGGGACAATATTGAAAATTACTTAAATTTTAGGACAAATTTAATGACTTTAATTGTTTTTATTGACTTATAAGAATTGTTAGTTGGTTCCTTAAATAAGAATCAAATGGAGTATTTACTAAATAGTATCAAATAACCTTGAAAATAAAAATAAATAATAACTGATAATTATAAATCAAAACAATATATAAGATTATACTAACCTTTTCGGTATCTCAAACAATAATTTTACTTTCCTTTTACAGCCCAATGAGTAATGAAAGAAATATTATGTTCACAGAGAAGATAAAAGAGAAGATAAAAAATTAGCTGGGGCCAAATTTGTGGCCAAATAAAATATCATATAATAAATACATATATATACTAACAAATTTTATAAGATCAGTCGGGGCCAGCTGGAGCCAAGGCTGGGGCTGGCCATCATTAAGTTCCGCCACTGGAACTATGGGAAGAAGGGAGATGTAGAGAGAGCTGCAGTGGAGGGTGGAGCACGCTATGCTAACGATCGGGGACCGAAATGGCGAAAGGAGAAGAAGAAACTTAATTTCCCAGATTGAGAGAAGACGCAAAGATCAGAAACCCAACATTCATCGGAAAAACGACTACTGCAAGATCTTCGAATCCAATCACGATACAAGCCCTAACAAAACGCGAATGGAGTCGCTCAGGCACCAAAACACTCAAGTCACAGATCTGATCCCTTCCTCACGTCGTCGGAAATAATGGAGTTAAGAGCACAAATCGCCAGCGACAAAGGTGGACTCAGGTGGAGGGAGTTTTGCCTTGGACATCGAAAGGAAGGAGGAGTAGTTTTTTATTTTTATTTTTGAGAGAGAAAATGATTCTGATTTTGTGATCTAGAATAGATAAGCATAAATTTTTTGTTTTTTGTTTATTACCCGGCACAAAAAATAAACTGGTCCATCCTGGGAACATTAAAAAATCGGATTTACCAAATATAATTCTTATCCATTTTTATTTCGGGGAACACAAATTAAAAAAAAAACTCATTCTGAGAGTGTTATACACACCCGTAATTTACACGTTATCTACTTATCTCCGACTTACCAAATCCTCCTCCACAGCCATTTATAATTTCTTTTTTTGAATAAATATGTTTTGAAATATAAATAATATATATAAATTGCAATAAATATAAAAAAACTAACAAGCTATCGAGGTGGTAAGCGGCTTCACCCTATAAAGAGGAGAAGACATGTTCGAAACCTGAGAAATGCACGGGAAACGCAAAAACCATTTGCATTTTAAGTGATTAAAGTATAGAAAATGAGTTGAACTCAGCTAAAATTATAGAAACTAAAAGATTAATTTTTTTAATCATTCATTTTCTCTCGCATTACGTAAACTAATAATTATACATTTATACTAGTACTCTTATAAAGTTAAAATATAAAAGTTAGCAAAAAAACATTAAATATAAAATTTATATATTTATCATATATTGCAAACCGATCCATTGAAAGAATCCGATAGTAGATGGCGTTACAAATACTGGTACAAGTAGTTTTTTTTTAGTTTTAGTTGGCAACAAATTTTTTTTTTCAAGTTTAAATTTTTTGGTCAGAACTTACTATAAATAGTCAAATAGAAAGTGGGGGGTTTGACACTTTGACTACTGTAGAGGGGAGGCCGGGAGGGAGAGGGAGTGAGCGAGCTGTGAGTGGTGTATTGTATAGTAGTAGGAAGTAGGAGTGTTATATATCCTTGCTCCATCTGTTGTGTACAACTGCAAACGGTTTCCTGGTGTCTCTGCTCTGGCGCACACTCACTCGGATAAAAAACCAACAGAACACTCAGATTTTTCTGTTCATCCGCTTGCAGCGACACTGAGAATCGCTCTCGAGCTCTACAACAATGGACCTTCGCTTAGTGTTCCTTACCTCCATCTCTCTCTTCCAGGTAATGACTCTCACTCTTCGTCACTTTTCAGTTCCTCATTCTTTTCATATACAATACCATTCACTCTCTGCTCTTCTTTGAAACGCTTAATGTTCAATTATTTTTTCTCTGCTCTTTTTTCCAGAAAATGGACGCAAGCTTCAAATTGTTGTCATTTCTTATTATTTTTCAGACTAAACTCTGGCTTTGAATTCATTTCCGGGGGACAGAGAGATTGTCTCCCCACGAGGCCCAGAAAGAATCTCGATTATTTCTACTGCCTAAGATCGAAACCAGACCATGTTTGAGAAATCAATTTACCTCTCGACTTCTAGCTACAAGATTTTGGAAAAAGATTTATTTATTTTGCCCCGATTCTAGAAAGTACTAGTTGATTAAAAATTGAATCATAGATCAGTGGCAGAGCATAGATACGCGATTCTTGTTTTAAGGTGCAAGAGATGTATCACTTACATCGCTTTATTAGAAATGGAAGGCTCTTTAGTTTTTAATTGGAGAGTGAAATTGGAAAGGGAGAGAACTATTTAGGGGAGTAACCTGGTCCATTTCCGGTGGCTCAGGCTACGTCTATGTCCCACAGCTGGCTTGCTGAATTCAAGTTCTAGTATGCGAGAGAACATAACATTCCGTCTGCCTCCGTTTAGATGACTAACTATTTTTCATTTACTTGCAGGTCTTTTTAATTTTTTCTTTCGCTGAAGCTGAGAATTTGTCTGCTAGGCTTCTTTTGACTTCCAATTCTACCAGACTCGGGTAAGGCTCATTTTTATGCTTGAGCGGAAAATATTTTGAGCTTGAGTGGCTCGTGTTTTGCAACATATTCCTCCGCCTGGGTTGGCGTTTTAGATTCATATTGTATTTTCAAAAGAAGAGCTTTGGCATTCTTTAATTGGATCAAGTTCTCTTAGTTCCATCTCTGCAATTCGGTTCAGAAATCTGTAAATTCACATTTTAGGCCCATCATATTGCGATAAAGCAAACAATCAAGTGATTAGAAGATTCTATGTCTACATCTGCACTGCATGCAGGAAAAAGTTGGATATCTTCACGTTATTTGCAAAGATTTAGTTTTTTATCCTTTTATACAGGGAAAGGCATTCAGAGGAATATTGTGCTATGTATGACATATGTGGACAACGTAGTGATGGAAAAGTATTGAACTGTCCATTTGGTTCCCCAGCTGTGAAGGTACATATAATGGAATTGTTCATCCTCCGGAACTAATAACTTTGTTCCATGTTTCTATTTATATGCTTATAAGTTCTATCCCACCGCATGATGTATGATTTTTAACCTTGATTACTATTCTCGTTATCATAATAGATGCATCAGTTCTTACAGCTCAAAAATATTTCAAGCTTCTCTTGATATTTCAAATTTTTTATATTTCTCAGCCAGGTGATTTGCTTTCCTCTAAGATCCAAAGTTTGTGTCCAACAATTACTGGGAATGTTTGTTGTACAGAATATCAATTTGACACTTTACGGACTCAAGTCCAACAGGTGAATCCTGTGATCAAACTATATATTATTATTGATGCCGGTTGTCATTGCTTAAGGTTTCATGAATATGATATTTGAATTGATCCCCGAACTTTTATGCATTTTCTAGTTCATCTTTCTCTTTTATTTCATAATTAGTCTATGCTAAAATCTTTCACATATGCATGGATATACTGCACTTTCTGGCAGGCAATTCCTTTTCTTGTAGGTTGTCCAGCATGCTTGAGAAACTTTTTGAATTTATTCTGTGAGCTTACTTGTTCTCCAAATCAGAGTCTATTTATCAACGTGACTTCAGTTTCCAAGGTAAGACCATGACATTTCCTTTATTTCTGCTAACTCTTTATCCTGCTGCAACCTTTGTATTGATCAAACAATTTTGTTATTAATCATTTATCTAGAAAATCATAATTTATACTTGTTTGCTATCCACTATTTTTTACTATTGCATACTCACACCATGAAATATAGCAAGAAATGCATCTGGAATATTCTTCAATTGTCTGTTGCCTTTGTTGATTGTCCAAACAGATATTGGCAACAGCACGATGCTGGTTTTATACCTAAGATACAATTTCAGCTCTAGAACATTCTCTTAATCCCAGCAATTATAGTGCGCTTTCTATGACAATTAAGCTTCTTTGGTTGGATATACTATCAAATATTAACTACTGAAAGGCACTAATTTTCTGCCCTTTTCTGGTTATATTAAAGATGGTGGCACACTACTGAACTGATTTTAGAATGCAATTATTACTCTGACTCCACTCATACAATTTTCAGGTTGGTGGTAATTTGACAGTGGATGGGATTGATTATTATATAACTGATGCTTTTGGGGAAGGGTTGTATGAATCATGCAAGGAAGTGAAGTTTGGTACCATGAATTCTCGTGCTATACAATATATTGGTGCTGGTGCTAAAAATTTTAAAGGTAAATACTATTGAAGTTCTAACCAAATGGTGTTCAGTTGTTTCCCACTCTTATAACTTTGAAACGTAGATATAAAACATTAGTGTTGTGACAATCTTTATGAAAATAATTATGGTGACAGTATTTTCATTTTTAAAGGGATTGCTTGGATGCAATTAGTTTCTTCATTTTGATTACTGTAACATGTAATGCTTATACTGAAATTGCTTTTGACAGAGTGGTTCGCATTTGTTGGTAGAAAGGCACCTCTTGGTGTTCCTGGTTCTCCGTATGCAATTATGTTCCAGCCAAATGCCACTGCATCGTCTGGCATGAGACTTATGAATGTTTCAACTTATTCATGTGGTGATGTTTCTCTGGGCTGTTCCTGTGGTGATTGTCCCTCATCTTCAGCATGCTCCAACATTGCTCCTCCTACCATCCAGAAGATGGATTCATGCTCCATAAGAATTGGATCTTTAACAGTGAGAGCAGTTTGAGTTTTTCTGCGTGCATTTGTCTTCTGCTTTTTATGGAAAAAAATGCAGCTTAAGTCTATCGATTGTTCTTCACTAAACATGGTCCTCCTTTTGACATCTGTAGGTGAAGTGTGTTGACTTGATTTTAGCAATTTTATACATCATAATGATTTCTGTGTTCTTGGGTTGGGGATTTTATTATCGGATGAGAGAAAGGAAGCCATCACCTGCTACAAAATCTGTTTCTAATGTTGTTAGTGGTGGTATGCTGCGTTCTCTTGATATGGAGAAGGAAGAAAACCTTCCAATGCAGGTAGTTGTATCAGTTAAAGTGTGATATTTATTTAATGGGACATCATTGAGAACCATCTTCCTTATTTTCATTTTGACTCCCTTTTCTTGTACGATTTTCTAAGTTTTGAAACTTTTTGATTGGTATTGATGATCACAAGATGCTTGAAAATGCTTCACAAATCAGACATGGTGTCCAACTCTCAGCTGTGCAAGGTTACATGTCAAATTTTTTCAGGTCACTGCCGATGCTATCAACATGCTTATCAGCTTATATTGAATATTTCTCACCTTTTTTTACAAATGTAATCAGGAAATATGGATCATACGTTGCTAGAAATCCAATTATGGTTTTGTCTTCATCATTGGCTATGGTTCTTCTACTTTGTCTAGGCCTAATTCGGTTCAAGGTTGAGACACGGCCTGAAAAAGTATGTATGAAGTAAATACGCTTGGTAATTTAAGTTCTCTGTTTGATTGCATATGATTTACGAACGTGCTTTCTAATATTCAATCAGAGTTTTATTCACTGCATGTCTAGCATACATGACATGAATGCAAGTCCATCTTGTGTCAGACACAACAAAACTCTTTTTTGAAATGTCTTTGCTTTGTAGTTATCATTCTATATATTCAGTTTAAAAATATTGCTGACACAGGAATCTACATGTCTGAACAGGAAAATATTTTGTCATAAAAAATCTTGTTATTGTATGAAGAGGCAATGCTGGGTTTACTTTTTTTTTAAAATTAAAACGAACCATTATAAGTTGTGAAATCAAATGGAACGATGATTACTTACACAAGAATGGTAAAATTATTGAGGTTTTTTGGATTATTAACGAAAGTATTAGAATGATAAAGTTGTTACCTATTACTTGTCTCATTTTGATATGGTATGTTACATTGATTTGGAGTTTGTCATATAACCTTGTCCACTTTTCAGCTGTGGGTAGGACCTGGGAGTAAAGCTGCACAAGAGAAACATTTTTTTGACAGCCATCTTGCTCCATTTTACAGAATTGAACAGGTTCTTAGTATGGGCCATTTCTTTTTTTCCTTTTTGATTGATCCGCTTGTCTAGTTAATTATCATGCTTGTGTTCAACATATGACATATTTAGTAGTTCAATGGCTAGACTATTGAGCAGTGCAGCATTTGACATCTGACCGTATTATAAATGTTTCTTATACTCTATTATTTGGTTAATCCTTCCCTCGTATTCTTCAGCTAATTTTTCTTCCTCTTGTGTAAAAGAGATAAATGTTAGATAATAAGATGCATCTAAAGAGAAAATTGATGGCATAAAATTGCTTTTTCCTAGAAAAAGAATTTATCCAGGATACCTTCCTTGCCAAAATGGCTTAAAGATATTTAGTCATACAGTTGTACTTCTCAAAGCTTTTGTCAAATTTCTCAGTTTGGAGCTGATATTGCATGACCTTCCTCATTTCTAGTCTGCATCTTTCAGGATTTATAAAGATATAATCATATAATATAGGATTAATTATTCTTCTTTGATTTAATGAATGACAATGGCCTATGTCTTTTTCAGCTCATTCTGGGAACAGTTCCAGAGCAAGAGAATGGTACATCATCAAGCATTGTCTCGGAGGACAACATTAAGTTCCTTTTTGAAATACAAAAAAAGGTATGCATTCTGCTTAATAACAGTACTGAAAAAAAATAATCTTGATGTTCATGCTGGATTGAAAATGTTGCTTTCAGGTTGATGCTGTCCGTGCCAATTATTCGGGCATGACAGTGTCCCTCCAAGACATCTGCATGAAGCCACTGGACCAGAATTGTGCCACTCAAAGTGTCCTGCAGGTATATTCATTAGTTTACTTCCAGAAAACTCTGGGCTTTTGTGATTCTTAATGTCGCGAATGCATATGGTATTAGTATCTTCTGATCAGAATGTCATACCTTTTCTTTTCAATTTTCCTCCTGTTTGCAGTACTTCAAAATGGACCCTGGAAATTTTGACAAGTATGGGGGAGTTGAGCATCTGTCTTACTGCTTTGAGGTAACAATTTCCAAATTCCATCTTTAAGTTGATTGTAAGCATTGATGTGTTTTTAGCATTTTTTCAAGTCTACATGCTGAAGAATTTCCAAAATATTCTTCCTGACAGTGTAATTTTCTTTCATGATAGATGATCTCACTTTCTGCGTGCTTATGCTCTTTATGGTTTGAAGAATGAAAAATTGGAACCTTGCCTACTACTTAGCGAGCCTTAGTGGATGCATATATTTCAAATGCTAATATAATACCCAGCAAAATTTTTATTTTGAAACCTTAAATTTCTGGTGTCACTAGTAATGATGCATTGTCAAGGATATAATTTTTCATCAAAAGCTTCTTCTGATACGGGATTTATCTATACCCTGCAGAAGTTGGGGGAGAGGTGCATTTTCAGTAGTATTTCTTATAATTAATATCACATTACATCAAATCTCTCAAAAGATTTTAAATGTTATTTTAAAGTATAACATCAAAATCTTTATTTCTCATTTTCTGTTTCTTGTTATCTGGAAACGTGCATCTGGAAGCAGTATCCGTCATATGCATAGCTCCATTTATGTTAATAATTAAAATTACCTCGTTACCCAAAAGAATTTACCAGACTTGCTCATTTTGTAAAATTGTTTTCTTCAGCATTATTCCTCAGCAGACCAATGTATGAGTGCATTTAAAGGTCCTCTTGATCCAAGCACTGTATTAGGAGGCTTCTCTGGGAACAATTATTCTGAGGTGCTTTTCTACTTTCCTAATTTATGAAATTCAAATGCAACTAAATGGTGCAGAGCATGAATTAACTATGTTATGTTTTATTCACGATAGGCATCTGCTTTTGTTATAACTTATCCGGTGAATAATGCTATTAATGAAGAAGGGAATGCAACTGCAAAGGCAGTCGCCTGGGAGAAGGCCTTTATACAGTTGGTGAAGGTTTGCACTTCGTACTTACTCAATCTTGCTGAATAATCAGTTACGTTATACCTTTTCTGACTCCTATTTGGCTTAGGTACAAGTTTTATGCTCCTTTTTCACTTTTCCTTTGGAGCTACTCAGCTCCTGATTTCTAGCTATAGTGGCCAACTTAAATTTAAAGCATGAAAATGGGTCTAGACTCTAGATTTCTGAGATGGCACCCAATTACATTTGCATCCCCACTTGAACTCTTGGTTCTTGGGATTTGCATAACTTTCTAATGCTAATTTTTCTTAGTATTCTTGCATTTTTTTTCTTGATATGACTCAGTTGTGCTTATTATATGGCTTTCTTTAATTGAGTTGCTGTGGTTAATTTGCTTAGTTCTTGGTGGCCTATTTTCCTCCCTTATTTCATTGCTTTATGTTTTGTTTTTGATAGGATGAGCTGCTGCCAATGGTTCAATCTAAAAATCTGACGCTTGCCTTTTCATCTGAAAGTTCCATTGAGGCAGAATTAAAAAGAGAAAGCACTGCTGATGCCATAACAATACTGGTAAAACCTCCCGAATCTTATTTTTTGTGAATGGGGAATACTTGTTTACCCCATATCATTAATGAGACAAGCTATAAGTTTTTTATGATTATTTTATGAGACTTGTAGTATTTTTATGTTAATGATTGTAAACCTTGTCCCTCATTTTGTTGCAGATAAGCTATATTGTGATGTTTGCATATATATCTCTTACTTTGGGGAATACACCACGTACTTCTTCCTTCTACGTTTCATCTAAGGTGCTGTCCCAGACTTAGTGTGAACCCTCTTCCTTTTTTACCCCTTTATCTATTATCTGATCTGAATGAGTTCACTATGTTGAAATATCTTTTTTGTAATTGTCCATCAATAATTGTGTAAGATATGGATTGCAGGTATTGCTTGGTCTTTCAGGAGTAATGGTTGTTATGCTGTCTGTCCTTGGATCAGTTGGATTTTTTAGTGCCATTGGTGTAAAATCGACACTGATCATCATGGAAGTTATTCCATTTCTCGTTCTCGCTGTAAGTGTTCTTCTGCTTATGTAGCTCTCAGTTGTGGCTGCTAATGATAAAAATCATTTCAACTAGCGAAGAGAATTGTTTGAGGCAAAGTTTCATGGGACGGAGATGTTATTTTAGGAATTCTGTATATTCTGTCAACATAAAAATATATCCTATCATAAAATGCAACTTTGAAACAAAAAATAGATTCTTAAAAAAAAATTGATCGACTAATCGTAAGTGCGTGCACTCATGGCTGTGCCCACACATGTAATTGCCAGTCAATTCATATGATGTTCAAAGCAAAGTCTCATATAAGAAGTTTAATCTACCCACATGACAATGTTTCGCTATAAACAGTTATGCATGTTTTACTATAACTTTTGTGCAGTGCTAATTGTAAGCTTGGTCCATGTATATGGACAAAATATAGAACAATTTCTTTGAAAGGCTAACTAGGAATCATCATTGTAGGAATGCCTAATTAAAGTATTTGTCTTCTCTAAACAAACTGTTCTCATTTCTTCCAATTTTCCAAGGTGTGGGTAGGAGCGCACACATTATATGAACTTGTCCCCTCTCTTTTGTTCCTTTGCTGGTATATTTTTCATAGTTTAATAATAAAATAATGTAGCATAAGTAACCCACTGATTCTATTGAAGACAAATATAAAATATTAAAGCAACTTTAAGTAATCTACCTATGTATTGTTTGTTATGCTTACCATTCTTTGGCTTTACAAAATTTCTCTTTGTATTAGGTTGGGGTAGATAATATGTGCATACTAGTTCATGCTGTGAAAAGGCAACAAATGGAGTTGCCTTTAGAAGGACGAATAAGCAATGCACTTGTGGAAGTTGGACCATCCATAACATTAGCCAGTCTATGTGAGGTTTTAGCATTTGCAGTTGGAACTTTTATTCCCATGCCTGCATGCCGGGTATTCTCTATGTTTGCAGGTAAACCCTTCATTGCATGTGTACTTTTATGGCTTTGTGGTATTCTCAGCCATTCCTTTTATGTTGATTCTAATTTTCAACTTTCCTTTGTGTTCTTTTTTTCACAGCATTGGCTGTTCTTTTGGACTTCCTTCTACAAGTTACTGCCTTTGTTGCTCTGATAGTTCTTGACTTTTTACGAGCAGAGGATAGGAGAGTTGATTGTTTCCCATGCATTAAAGTATCTTCATTGCATGCTGATACTGATAAAGGTTATTACTAAGATTTGAAAAATTAAGGCTCCTAATGACACCTCAATATTTTGTTGCTGCATCTTTTTCATTTTATTTCAAGCTATTTCTGTTGACATATGTTGATTTGTAACTTTAGGTATTGAACAGAGAAAACCCGGCTTATTGGCTCGATATATGAAGGTAATTGGCATTAGTTAAGCCATTATCCTCTGTGTGTGAGAGAAGGAGTGAGAGAGAGAGCCGTTATTATCTTTTCCTTGCACTTCAAAGGAGCAAAACCAAAAGGCTAAACTGCTGTATTACAATTTTGTCAGCTACTGCCTGAAGTATTCAGCCTAGAATAAGTGATTTGTTATGTTGTAGAAGGAAAGATTTGTAGTTGGGATTCTAGGCTTCTTGCTGTTGATAGTATTCTAATTCTAATTTGGAAGTTTGCTTATCAAGTTTGTGCTGCACTTTTGCATGCTTCTCATAATAATTATTTCTCGTCCAACTACTAGGGTTCACTGTGAGATTTATTTATTTTTTTTAATTTTCCTCCTTTTATTGGCCTCCTGAGGTTTTTTTTCTCATTTCTTGACTCTATTTTTTGTTTTTGCCTTTTCAGGAGGTTCATGCTCCCATTCTGAGTATTTGGGGAGTAAAAATAGTAGTCATTGCTATTTTTTTGGCATTTGCATTGGCTAGCATTGTAAGCTTTTGTTTCTATTGTTTTCGCTGGGATCAATTAATTTTTTCCTGTTCGCATTTATAGTTATTATTTTCTAATTTGTCTTAGTCTTCACCACTTAGGCTTTATGCACTAGAATTCAACCTGGTTTGGAGCAGAAGATTGTTCTACCCCGAGACTCTTATCTCCAGGTTTAATATTACCACCACCTCATCTTTATGCGCTTTATTTGCTATTCAAGTGTTCAGGATCTATATTATTTTCCCGCAGGGATATTTCAATAATGTTTCAGAATATCTCAGAATTGGACCACCTTTGTATTTTGTTGTAAAGAACTATAATTACAGGTATTCTGAATCATGCTTTTTTTCTGATCTTGCCTGTGTTGTAAAGTATGTATTTTTGTATAATTACATTGCTCCAAAATCTTGTCCATCCATGTAGATATTTAGCTACCAATGCATGTATCCATCTTATCTGTATATCACAGTTAGACGGACAAGCATTGATAAATATCTTGAAAGTGATATTATTTTCTGAACTTCCATGTTTAGTCAGAGCACAGTTTTCCATCACCTGAAGATACTGGTCATAGTTGAGGTTTGTTTGCACGTAGTTGGCGTGCATGACTCTGAAAATAGGAAATTTCTCCCCATATTAGACATAGAAATAGAGTTGGGTCCTACCTATCATGTAGATCCCATATGGATTCCACTCCATACTCCTCATTTGAACAACTGAGGAAATTCGACCCAAAGGACTTCAGCAGGAATCATAGTAGTTTGTGGTTTCCTACACCTAGCATAGGTCTTCCATTCTCCGTCACATGTCCTCCTTGGCAGGGAGGTTGGATGGATCAAGAGTTGTTTCTCCTTACCAATGTTTGTAGACCCATTTGGATTATTTATTTTGTCCTCTGCATTGATCTGCTAATTTTTCCGCATCTTAATTTCTTAAAATATGTTGTGGGCATGTTTCTGAAAGAAAATCTTACAGATTGCAACCGTTTTCTTGTATGTCTAATGTTAAAGATGATTCACTCTGTTGTTGCTCACCTCAGCTCAGAATCAAGGCATACGAATCAGTTGTGCTCCATTAGTCATTGTGATTCAGGCTCTCTTTTGAATGAGGTATGGCATTACCTTATCTTGCGCTGATTGATTTCTTGTGGCTCAGCATTTGACTTTATAAATTAGCTCTTCACAATTAGACAAACATTTTATTTCTTAAATTAGTTCTGCTTAAATTGAACCTGCGAGCCTAGCTATCCAAATACCTGTTTGTATGGATTGGTTCTTTGGGTTTTCTTTATCTTCCCTTCTCTTTCATTCTTTTGGGATCTTGAATACTCATCGGCATGCATTTTGTATTTTCCTCATAGATTGCAAGGGCGTCCCTAATACCAGAATCTAGTTATATTGCCAAGCCAGCTGCTTCATGGCTTGATGATTTTCTTGTGTGGATATCTCCAGAAGCATTTGGATGCTGCAGGAAGTTTACAAATGGGAGTTATTGCCCTCCTGATGATCAGGTCAATTTTGTTATAACTGGTGTTAGACCAAAGAAATTTCATCTCCGTCACTTTATTTTATCTTTATATTTAGTTGCCAATTTAAGAACTATCTTTTAATATGGTTTAGAAATAGTCATACTTATCACTATTGGAGTATCAATATGGTTTTTCTTTATAACTTGGTAACCCATTCCTCTTCAATATTTCATGTATTGAAGAATGACTAATTGATTATTTGATGGTAACAATTTAAATAAATATCAGGATATTCTTTCTTGTTGGATATACTCATAAGAGTTGAGAAATACGGAGAGTAAAGATCACCCGAAGTAGAAATCTTTCGGTAGCTGACTTGCATAAATTAATTTTGTTTCCAGCCTCCTTGCTGTGCTCCTGACGAAGGTTCTTGTCGGGCAGTTGGAGTATGCAAAGATTGCACTACGGTAATCAGCATGTTCTGCAATGGGCAGAAGTTTGATAATCTTATAGCATGAGCTAGAATAGTTTGTTGATTCCCTTGTGATGTTTTAATCACAACTATGTGAATCGTGCAGTGTTTCCGTCACTCAGAACTTCATAATGATCGCCCTTCTACAGAACAATTTAAGGAGAAACTGCCATGGTTTCTTAATGCTCTTCCATCTGCTGACTGTGCAAAAGGTGGTCATGGGGCTTACAGCAACAGTGTTGACTTGAAAGGTTTGTTGGGCTATTGAAGTTTTTATCTTCAAATTTAGGCATGAATATTTTTTCTGTCAGTGCATGTTCTAGTTTGTTTGGCTTTGCTGTGGTATCAATTAGTTGATCATGTTTTTGGTTGATAGACTATGATGGTGGCATTATCCAAGCATCATCATTCCGTACATATCATACTCCACTCAGCAAACAGGTAGCAATACTATCTTATTTGTTCTATGATTTCGTAGCATCAGCCTGCCCAAGATTTAACAGTAAAAATGTTCTAGGTTGACTACGTTAATTCCTTAAGAGCTGCCCGTGAGTTCAGTTCAAAAGTTTCTGATGCTTTAAAGGTAATGTTCTTAGGAGTTCACTTTACCCTCTATTACTAAAGGAATTTAAAGTAAAATATAATAATGATTTGAGTGAGAAGACTTGTTTTCTTGCTCACCCCGTGGTATATGGGAATATTAATACCTTGCAATTGCTGCAATAAAAATGAAAGAGCAGTAGATTTAAGTCTATTTGATTTTACTGTGCCCAGACTAACAACTTCTTTTTCTGCAGATTGAGATCTTCCCATATTCGGTGTTTTATATGTTTTTTGAGCAATATCTTGATATATGGAAGACCGCACTAATCAATCTTGCCATAGCTATTGGTTAGTGTTGACATGAAGAAAATAATGTTTGCTTTCATTCTCTGATGCCATCATTGATGTGGTCCAATTAAAATACAATGAATATTACCACCCACGCACGCGGGGGGGGAGGATATACTACATCGTGTGAAAAACTTTAGCTTGGAGGGTGAGATAAGGGAATTGGATCTTAATGGGTACATCACAAAAAAAAAAAAAAGTAATGCAATCCATACCCTATGACTCCCTCCCCCTCTCTTGGGGCTAACTAAATAAAAATGAATAATCATATCTTAATACTGGATCAAACATTTGAGGATAAATAATAATCTATTTGCTCATGTCAACTTCGTTTATACTTACAATGTGCGTACCCTTTGAATTTGCAAAATATTGATGATGTGTTATATTGATGTAACAGGAGCAGTATTTGTTGTGTGCTTGGTTATCACTTGCAGGTGAATATTTATTTATTTTAGCCATTGGTTTTAAGTGTAGTTTTTGGCTTTTTAACTTTATGAGATTATCAAGGATTATTTTTTATTAGTTAATGAATAATGATATCTTCATCTTATTCACTTTTTTTTGTTGTTCTTAAACTTTAATGCAGCTTATGGTGTTCAGCAATCATTTTGTTGGTGTTGGCGATGATTGTTGTTGATCTTATGGTATGTTCCATTATTTTTAAGCGTCTTATGCTTCTTAACTTCCCTGCTAATTGAAACCACTATCAGTTTAGAAATTTATAGTTTATTTGTCCAATATTTTTTGGATTTGTGGGTTCTCGTGAACCGAAATTCTCTTGGTCTGCAGTTCATTTACTTGCAAGTTGTGCTTTGTAGGGTGTGATGGCAATTTTGGACATCCAGTTGAATGCTGTTTCAGTTGTCAACCTTGTCATGTCAGTGGGCATTGCTGTCGAGTTTTGTGTGCATATTACTCACACCTTTGCAGTCAGTACCACTCTGCAATTCATTTTTGCAAATTTGATTTATCCAAGCAAGTCATATGTCCTTCGTTTAAAATTTGAAGTCCATCATCTCTTCCTACTTCCTTCTTGATTTTGGTGAAATTAGTGAGCGATTGTTTTTCTTATCTTTCTGTTGTAGTCTTTTCATCGAAGCGATTACATCAGGAAGGAAAAAGAAGGATAATGACATGTTGCTCAAGTCTTCTGAAATTTAACGGTTTCCTAACGTTATAGCACGCTCTTTTACAGGTAACAAGTGGAGACAAAGAAAAACGTGCTAAGGAGGCTCTGAGCACAATGGGAGCTTCAGTTTTTAGGTGATATATTGGCAAAAATCTGTTTTTGTATTTCCTGACTTTTCTTAAAATGCAAACGCGTGCTGTTTTCAGCACCAATTTCACGTCCAGTGAAAAAGGAAATCTATGTGCTCAGAATCCGCATCCATATCCAGTTTCGCTCCAATCTGCACGTTATTTTCTCTTAACTCGGTTCATTTCTTTGTAATTGCAGTGGGATCACTCTGACAAAGCTGGTTGGAGTTATTGTTCTTTGTTTCTCGAGGACTGAAGTTTTTGTGGTATTTTTGATAAATAATCCTTTTGTTTTCGGTCAGTATGAAGTATATATAAGAATCCTTGTTATAACTTACCTCCGTGTTTTGCAGGTATATTACTTTCAAATGTATCTGGCATTAGTACTACTCGGTTTCCTGCACGGGCTAGTTTTCTTACCGGTCAGTCGTCCTTGCTGATTTATTGTTTGTCTAATTTTATTTTTTAGTTACTCAAAATGGGCTAGGTTAAAGAAAACAAAGGGAAAATTTCATTAAAGGACCACAAGACAAAATTAATTTCAGTCAAGGACCAAAACATTCTAAAATTTGCAGGACTAAGGACCGAAATGAAAAAAAGGTTTTGTAGGTAAAAAGACAATAATACCCCTTGCTTTATCTTTTTTAAGAAAAAAGGTTTGATCGTCACGGCAGGCCAGAGCAGCCACAGCCGCCGGCCGGAGCAGCTTTGTCGTCAAACGACCAAAGCTTTGACCACTGAAAAATTAATGTCTTGTTTATAGGAGGATTCCACTTGTTTATAAAGAGTGGCATACCTATTCATGATTCTACCCTTTATAAACAAGTCTACAACTCTTCGTGAACATGAACAAGTTGAATTCTCCTATGAACAACACATTAATTTTTTATGGTTGGAACTCCGACGGCCGGCCGGATGTAGTCACTCTGGCCTAGCAGCGGCCGGTTTCCGGAGCTCCAATGACGACAACACTTTTTTTGTGAAAAAAAATAAATAAAGCAAGGGGTATTATTATCTTTTTACTGACAAAACTTATTTTCATTTTGGTCCTTGGTTTTAGAGTGAAATTTCAAAATGTTTTAATCCTTGACTAAAATCAATTTTGTCCTTGTGGTTCTTTAATGAAATTCTCCCCAGAACAAAAAAAAAACACCAGAATACGTGCCGGTGATGTTCATTTTCCTAACTCGTGGGTCACAAACTCCTGAGCAATTTACCCGCCAATAATTTAATGTGTCAAAATAAAAACTGGGAGAGAAATGTGCTGCTTTTCTTTTTCTTTTTTGATCTAGAAAATCTTGAGAATTTAAAAATTATGTGGCCACTTCTTTTTGAATAAAAAATATGTATACTTCATTCAAAAAATAACAAGAACAAATTTACATCAATTCATTACAAACTTTAGACCCTCTTTCATCATCCACCGCTTTTTGACAAGGAGGTGGGGGTTGATCAAAGGAACAAAACTAAATGTCTAAACTATGGGAGATCCTAGCTTAATGTGTTAGCACATTTATTTGATTTTCTGGTGACAATTTAGTTGATTTCTATACGTAAAATGAATTGAGAGTTGTCACTCCCTTCTGAAAAACATTCTAGTTATATCAATGATGTCACTATAAGGGTGACATATATTTGGACGTTTCTTTCAGATCCCCATAACAAATAGGTGATGATGAAAACTCTGCATCTAGGATGTAACTGGTAACAAGTGACTGGGGCAAAAAAACGCTCCACCTAATGTGAAATTGTGAATGTACCACTTTTAGGGTTGGTTGAAAGCTTCCATCGATTTAACTTTATGTCGGCCTACCAACTTTCATCCCAAGCCCGTTGACCAACACAAAATGTTACAGAACCTTCACAAGAAAACCTTATTTTCCACAAAGTTATTGTAGTTCTTGGTCTTGTCTGGGAGATTAGTAGTACGCACCGTTGGACAATGTTATCACCACCATCACCATTAGGGTAAAGGTGCACTCAACATCCTGACCAATTCATTAATGTTTAGCAAGTATTGTCGAATGGATATGTACGAAGTCTGTAAACTGTTTGGGTTTATGTTTCTCTTTTTCGCTTATTTATTTATTTTCACGGTTTTTTTTTTGCTGGAATTTCGTTTATTATGGGTGCAGTAACACGTTTAATGTGTTGTGAAAAGATGGTTTTGCCACGTTTGAACGTGTTTCCAGACCCTATGTGATAGTTTTGTCAGTAAAGCCCGACATTACAAAAATATAAATGCTTTATCATGCTTGTATACATATTGATTTCTTGTACGGACTGTTGGAGCTGGAGCTAAAAAAGTTCTCCATTGATTTTGTTTGGTTTGGGAATAATAGGTGGCGTTGAGCATCTTTGGTCCGCCGTCAAGAAACCTGCAAATTGAGCAGGCGGAAGATCGTTCATCAACTTCTTCATAACCTGTGGACATGAAGTCACAAGCGTTTGATGGACGGGTTGCCCTCACAAATATACCAACTAGTTAGGAAGTGTCCGCAATGTATAGAATGACCTGAGGGAATAATAAGACAGCAAAGTACAAGAAGAAAGAAAAGAACACCAAATTTTGTCCCACTAGCATCAGTACTGGATACTTTTCATGAGAGAGAATAAGAATTCATGGGTTGTGGGGGTAAAATTAGAAAACAAAGTCAAATATACAGTATACTACTACATGACATATAACGATGGCACCAGGATGATCACGAACTTGAGAAGTGGCTCTGGCATTTATTCAACTGAGGTGGGGAAGTTGAGTCGCCGTAACTTATTTCTCTGTTCGCCAATCTTGATGATATCATTTGGCACCTGATCCATTAGCAACCAGAAGCTGAAAGCACGATCCAGCTTTGATTCTGGTGAATCATTCCTGATCAAATGATCTTGTCGCATTTTTTTTGTTCCAAAAAAATTGTTCATTCCAAACGCATAATCCTTTCTTGATGTATTTTACTTTTCGTTTGGCCATATTTTTTTTTTTTGAATGAAGTGAAAATCCATTAAAATGGTCAAAGAGTTAAAGGAGCCGAAGCCATAACAAGATAATAAAAAAATAGCAAATTACAAAATCAAACGAAACCTAGAAAAACTGAGATGAGAATGAACTACTATGGCCCTAATGTGAGCTAAGATCCCTTCAGCAGTAAATTTATCCTCGGAGAAGATATTTTTATTGCGAACCTCCCAAAGCTTCCAACAGATGATGCACACCCCAATCTTCTATGAACTGTCAAAGGAAGATTGAATGATAGAAGATGCTTTTAAAATGACAAAAGAGTCAATATCACTTTGTCACCGCAAAACTCGAACCAACTCCTAATGTCTAGACTGAGTAAATAGACTCGAGCCTAAACCCTCATGATATAAATAAATCAATAGCCATATCGAGTTTATTCTTTTTGGAGGCAAAATTTTTCTCCAAACACTTGAAGCCATATGACAAGCTCGAGTTTTCTTCGACAAAAGCTTAGAGAATATTCGAACTCGAGCCTACCTTAGTGAACTCGAGTTCACATGGTGAAACAGAATACAAACTCCGAGTTTACATCAAACTCCGAGTTTGCTAGCTCGAAGATAAACCAGACACTCTAAAAGCCTTACGAACTCGAGGCGACTTAGAGAACTCGAGTTTAAGACGGAAGCAAAATGATCGTTCTTGATTTCATCCCGATTCTTTTGAGCGCAAAACTTACCATGTTTATACGAATTGATGGCATTTATTTAGTGTATTCAAACGTATTTAACTACTCTATATTGAGAATGTTTCAGGTATTAAAATCAGATCAAACGAATCATTAACGCGAAGAATCAGAAGAATGATTTCACGCGTCCAGAATTGAATCAGTGAAGTTCAGGACCCAACGGCTATAATCCTCATCAAACTGAATTTCAATTGAAGAACATACTAAGTTGAGAAGTAACGGTCACATTGCAACTCACCACTATATAAAGAGCTGATTACAAACTTAGAAGACCACCAAAAAGATCAAGCAGAAACAAAAAGCAAGCTCAAGAATTCTTATACATTCAGTTTTCTTTCTGTATTGTATTTTGATATACAAAGAGCCTCAGTGTTTATCATTACCTTCTCTGAGAGAGATTATATTCAAATTATTCATTCATTGTAAAAGATCTCAAGTCAAGGGGACTTGGAGATTGGGATTTCGAGTACAACTTGTAAGGGGAGTGTATCCTAGAGAGAGGATAATCCTTGAGTACAGAGTGTGTATCCGAGTTAAAGTGATAGTAGAAAACCCGGAGAATCTGGGACTGGACGTAGGTCAAGAATTTAGACCGAACCGGGATAAACTTTCTGTGTCAAGCTCTTCTTCCCTATCTCTTTACGTTTAGCTTCAGCTTGGGTGCAAAGTTATTATAAAAGTTTTAAAATCCCCAATTCACCCCCCACTTGGTGATTTCCTTTCGTTTTCACATATGACACCCTTTAAAGATGTGATAGACTTTCCATACCATTAGAGCAGATGGAGCATGAATTGTCCAGGGTCATACCTCTTCTATGCCTTTCTTCATTTGACAACAACTTCCCCTTTAACAAGAGCCAGGTGAACGTTCTTATCCTCTGAGCCATAGGAAGCTTCCATAACTGAGACCAAACTGGATTAAAGTCATTCCAGTTTGAAGCTTCAAGAGCTTTGTAAGCTGATTTCGTAGTGAAATTCCCATTTGAGTTTAAGTTCCAGGAACAAAGAGCTCCGTGAGGGTTTGGTTGAACCTTAGTGGCTGAGATTGCTTTCAATATATCAGCAGGGAGAAGATGTTGAAACAAATTCCAACGCCAAGAGCCTTCAACATTCACATACTCTGAGATTGTTTTGTCAAGGTCTTGATTAGGGATAGGGGAGAAAGCTAAATGCTTAAGAGGACCAAGTTCACCAATCCAATAGTCTTCCCAGAATTTTACTTGACTGCCATCACGCACATTCCACTTGATATGAAAGGAAGACTCTTCCCAGGACTTAAGTAAATTTTGCCAGAAATAGGACATACGAGATCGAGAAGGAGGATCATTTAAATGACAAATGTCGTATTTCTGCTTCAGCACCCGAACCCAAAGGGCCTCCGGTTGAGAATAAATCTTGAATACCAATTTCATCATAAATGCCTTGTTTTGGGATTCAAGGTTGAGAATACCAATTCCCCCATGATTTAATGGTTGGCAAAGGTCCTTCCACTTGACAAGGCTGACTCCTCTATGGTCATTCGAGTATCCCCAAATGAATTTTCGAATTAACTTCTCAAGCTTTGCACAACAAGAAGAGGGAAGGGTTGTGCTTTGCATGGTATAGAGAGGTAAAGAAGTCAAAACTGACTTAGCTAGGGTGATTCTACCAGCCAGGGAAAGCATCTGACTTTTCCAACCAGAAAGCTTCGATTGAAGTCTATTAGAGATATACTCAAACGTGGATGCAGATACTCTTCCATTAAGAAGGGGGACCCCTAGATCTTTGCCAAGGGAGTCAATTCGTTGATAGCCCAATTCATCACTAAGTGCTCTGTCATATGGATATCCACATTTTTTGAGAATTGTACCTTGGTTTTGGCTCGGTTGACTTGATGACCCGACGAGAGACAGAACTCATGTAAGGTCTCTTTGATCAGATCAACTTGCTGAGAGGTAGCTTGGCCAAACAGAATCAAGTCATCAGCGAAAAAGAGATGGGAGAGAGGGACACCTTTCCTTCCTAACTTGATAGATTGCCATTTACCGGAGTTCACTTTAGCTTCAATTAACCGTGAAAGGCGCTCCATACAGAGAACAAAAATGTAGGGAGAGAGAGGGTCTCCTTGTCTTACACCTCTCTCAGGAGAAAAGGTGCTTGAAGGCTTCCCGTTCCATAAAATTTGCATAGTAGGAGAGGTGATACAATCCATTATCATACGCGCTAAATTATTGGGAATACCAGCATCATTGAGAGTATCAGCAATGAAATCCCATCTAAGCTTGTCAAATGCCTTCTCAAGGTCGACTTTAATGAACATCCATCCTGTTTTCCCTTTTTTCCCCCTCATCGAATGCATTGCTTCCTGGGCAATTATAATGTTATCAATTATGCTTCGGCCATGGATAAAGCTCGATTGATAGTGACTAATCAGATCAGGTAAGACAGAGTGCAAACGGTTGGCAATGGTCTTGGAAATGATCTTGTATAAGACAGAGCAGAGACTAATGGGCCTAAATTCACTTATAAGAGATGGGTGATTAACCTTAGGAATTAAGGCAATTAGAGTATGATTCAAGTGAGAATTCAGGGGAGTACCGGACCAGAGACGTTGAACAAAAGAGAATACGCTGGATCCGACAATATTCCATTGAGATTGATAAAAGAGGGCATGAAGGCCGTCACTACCGGGGGATTTAAGAGGCTTCATATCAAAAAGTGCTTGCTTAACTTCCTCCAAAGACACGGCTCTGTCGAGATGCAGAATTGCAGATTCAGAGAGGGGAGGGAAGGCGCCCCTTAAAGGGAGAGGAGTGAACGAGGGGTCTTCAAGAGAGTATAGATCAAGGAAAAATTGCCTGGCTAAATTAGCGAGCTGTTCAGCGTTCGATGTCCAGGAACCATCCAATTGCTTGAGTTCCGAAATGAAATTCTTCTTCCTCCTCAAAAGAGCTTTCATATGAAAGTAATTGGTGTTTCTATCCCCCAAGCTTATCCACTCAGAGGACGATTTTTGGAGCCACAGTAATTCCTCTTGGAAACAAACCTCTTCTAAGTCTTCTCTCAAAGATGATTCCAGTTGAATATGAAAATCCGACGGGGTACCTGATTGATCCTCCAGAAAGGCCTGCAAGCCTCTAATTCTCCGAAAAAGAGATCTCTTACGTTTCCCGATGTGCCCAAACTGCTCAACATTCCATCTCTTCATCTCGCTTTGGAACTTGTCTAAGCAGGAAAGGAGGTCGCTCTCAGAATTCCAAATCCGCTAGACAATGGTTGAGAAATCAGAGTGTGCAATCCATGGAGCCAAGAACCTGAATGGTGGATCAGAAGACTGGGCCTGGAGCTGGAGGCCCAATTTAATTTGTATCGGGCGGTGGTCAGACAAGATCTTAGGCAAATGGGCTAGGGCACTTCTAGGAAAGCACTGAATCCACGATGAGCTACAAATGGCACGATCCAATCTCATGAGGAGAGAACCTCTTCTCCAGGTAAATTTAGGGCCTTGAAACCCCAAATCCATAAGCCCATTGGAGTGAATAAACTTATTGAAAAGCTTACACCCATGAGCCCTGCGCAGGGAACCACCTTTCCTTTCCTCATGACTTAGAATAGCATTAAAGTCCCCAGCTAGAACCCATGGAGAAGAGATAGAGGAAGCTATGAGGTTCAGGTCTTGCCATAAAACCTTACTGAATTGTTGATTTGGGCTTCCGTAGACAGCAGTAAAGAAGAATTTTGAACTTAAACCATTCCAAGATACCTCCATATGCACAAATTGAATATGGTTCACAAGGATTTTTAAGGAGACCTTTGAGGACCAAAGAATCCAAATCCCTCCTGAGAACCCAGAAGCTTCAACCCTGTGAGAAGAAAGGAAACCAAGCTTCTTAATAACTTTGTCAGCTTTAATTCCAGAAATTCTCGGCTCAACTAAAACAAAAATATCAGGCTTATAATTAGCCACAAAGGATCTAAATATGGATGGGAACTTTCTATTAAAAGCTCCTTGACAATTCCATGTAATTATTGACATAAAAAAACTTATAAGGAAAGGTTAGGGTTAAGGTCAACTCCTTCATCCTGCATCATATCATCAGAGACAGTCGAAGCGTTATGCATTTCCCTAGCAACTTGTTTTAATAAACTGGATGAGGGTCCTGCTTTATCCGGGATGGGCTTACTTCCCAATTTATGAATGGTAATGCCAGTGGAGAGTTTCAGGCCTCTTCTTGTAGATTGAGGGTTATTACCAAGAAGAGACTTGGGCTTCGGGATTAAAACACCCCCAGGCCCAGATGAGGGACCTTGAGATTCACTAGGCCGAAGAGGAGATCTGGGGTCCACAATATGAATGGCGCTGTTTAAACTTTGGTCTAGGGTTGAGGGGGCTTTGCTGGCAACGTAGGACTTGGATTGAAAAAGACAATCCTGGTTTGAGGTTTCCTGAGCTGTCGCTTTATTCTTGATTCCTGTGTTAGGCCTTTTAGGTCCCTTTGACTGTGAACCTTTTTTCTTCCTGATAGCAGAATCCTTTTTTGTGTAATGACTCTCATCGGCCAAAACGTACGTTGTTGGCGCCTCATCCTCCTGAATATTGTTCAGGACTTCATACCTCGATGCGCTGCCCACTTTCTTGGTTCCCTTTGCCTTGTTCGGTTTGTCTCCTCTGACAGGATTACGACGTCGCCTTTGGACCTGCATCCATGATCCAAACTGGGATGCCTCACGCGCTAGCTGGTCGGGATTGGGAGCATTAGGTTCAGGCGCCAACGGTGTTGCTGGTTGATCATCGGAGGCTGGAACCATTTTCGCTGGGCAACTCCCTTGAAGGTGGCCGTATTTCCCACAACTAAAACAGATTGAGGGAAGGCCTTCATATTCCACAAAAATGAGTTCACCATCTACCAAAATCTTGGATGTGAGGGGTTTCGTGAGGTCGATACATACCGCAATCCGTGCAAATTTTCCACATTCGCCAGAGTCGGTGTTATAATCAACACGGATGACCTCACCGAAGACACTACCAATGGATCTTATTACACTCTTATGGTAGTACCGAGCCGGAAGCTTAGGTAATCGTATCCATCCTATCACTTGATTAATCACATGGTCATGAGGTTTAAAAGAAGGCGTCCATGGCTGGACCGTGAGATAGTGTCCATAAACCATCCAAGGACCAGTCAGAAAAGCGTTTTGATAATCCAAATCGTCCTGAAACCTGACCAGATAGCAGTCTTCATCCAGGTCGGTGAGCTTGAGTTGACCTGCAGGCTTCCATATATTCTGGAGTTGAGAACGCAACTGACGATACCCAATTCTCCTGCCAAGGAGTTTAACGACGACAGCCAGTCCCATCTTTTTATTGAGGGTCTCTAAAACATGGTTAGCAAAGTCTACTGTTGGGATATTCCCAGTGACACCAATGGAGATGTCTCCATGATTTAGGACGATATCATCATCCTCTTCCTCTGCGGCTTTTGAGTCTAGGTTCAACAACTTTTCTTTGAATGACGGAGCTTTCACGTCAGGAGCAACGCTGGTATCCTTGTCATCCATCTGAACATCTTGAGCTAGAGGTGAGTCGGAAGGCATTTGCGTTTCAGGGACAAAATCTGAAGACAGAGCAGGGGAGACGAGTGCTTCGACGGAGGCAGGTTCAGAGGGATGCTCAGCGTCCATAATGGTATCCATTAATGGGCCATCATCAGTCTTAGCCCGCTTGGCATTTTGATCTTCACCAGGGTGAGGGGGCAGATCGTTCTTAGGGTTGGATTCGAAAGGAACAGGATGAAGCATGATCGAATAGAACGGGAAAATCTAGAGAGAAGGGGGAGTTTCTTTCTCCATAACTTGTGTTCTTCGTTTGGCCATATTAATATTATGGTAGGGAGCTGCCCTTGTTCAAAAGCTAGATACCACAATCAGGGACGGACAAAAGGGGGGCTAGGGGTGGCCCCCACCCCCCTAAAATGTTTAAAAGAAAAATATGCTGGATCAGAGAAAGCAAAATGAAATTCGTGAAGCAGGTTTGATATTTCATATGGTTAGTTTGATACTTCATATGGTTAGTTTGATACTTTTTATCTTAGGTCCAGAATTGTGCTTGCACTGAAATAGGGCCCACAAATTTGCTTTCACAAATAGAAAAACTTGCATTTAAACATGGAGTTAAACATTTTGAGCTTAACATTCTTAAGCATCCAGATTTCATTAATTTATCAACTACATTTGAATTATATTAAGGACTGCCGAGAACTGGAAAGTTCACCATTTACCCTCTTATTGATAGAGTGATTAGACTTGTACTCACTCTTTCAATTTCTACAGCAACTACTAAAAAATCTTTCTCTACTATGAAGATAATCAAGAAAAGACTTCGAAAAGAATAGAAGTCCAATTTCTTAATGATTTTTTAATTACATATATTGAAAAAGAAATTGTTTTGAGTTTTAATAGGGATTCAATTATAGATGAATTTAACAATATGAAAACATATAGGGTAAGAGTCAAGTGAAATATACTTACTTTTTGTAATATATTTCTTTCAATTTTTTAATATTAAGTATTTATCGTATTTTAAGTATTTTTATATATGATGTAACATTTTTTATTTTCGCCCCCTGTAAATAAAATTCCTGGGTCCGTCCCTGACCACAATCAACATCTTGCCTTAACTTTATGGTAGGCTTGTCTTGCAAAGTCCATGTTCTCATGGTTTGATTGACATAATTCCGATGCAAATCGCATTACTCAAGACATGCTCGTTACACCAAATGTGAGGGAATGGGAGTATATCTTTGAAGGTGTACTATGGGATTAGAACACATGGAGAAAGATCTAATTTGCCCTTATCTCCTCAATAGCCTTCCACTCCACTTGACCTCCCAGTAGCCTTTGTGATGTAGATCACCCAACGATGATCTTCCTTCACCGGCAACCTTCATTCATCTGTTGACACTCTTCCATCGGTGCTTGTGATTGTGAAGCATATTTTGATGTCACATTCTCACTCCTCGTCATTTATGAAGAATCTCATTGTGCCTTAGCAAAGGAGTACCGCCTCCAGATCAACCCAAATCTCCAAGGCCTTCAAGAGTCCCCATGAATCTTTCATGCCAAGACCAGCACTTTGAGAGGGCCATCCATCAATCCTGCCTCGAATCAGGTCCAAAGTGTTTGGTGCAGGCACGGCATATGAATTATTTGATCCTGAATTCGTCGTGGAATTAATCAGGTCCAGAGCTCTAATGCCTTGCGCCTCCTTGATTTGCTGGCTAGTCATTACAATCTCAATAACACCCAAACAGTACACTGATCTGAGTCCACTCCGGAACCATTCCTAGATGAAGTTGCACGTACATGGCATTTAGTAAAACTCTTCTGACTGAGTGTTTCGATACTTTTGAGAGATTCAAAGCGAGTAAGGGAGATTATTAGTCGTTAGAATCCGCATCCTCCTATTAATGGGAACCTATATCTGTATGAGAGCACTTTGAACCTCGGTATACATAGGCGCGCTTCTCCACTACAGAAAATGAAAGACCTGGATTAGCAGTCGTTCCAACCACAGCATTACCACTTTAGAAGCTTTGGTTTATTGATTAATCGGATTCGTTCTGCATGTTCCCAGGAGCTTCCTGAAATGCAATGAAAATATGCAAAAGGAATAAAATAATGGTCAGGCTTGAATAGTGCACCATGACCTGTATATTTCTATTTATAGAATCTTGAGCCAATTATACAATGACAAGTGTCCTATGAGATTATTCTAGAATACAATACTATAACAATAGTTACAAGATATACACAATAAATTATTTCTAACTTCCTCCTTTACTGTGGACCTCTTTCTGCTTCTTCTTCTTCTTAACCTTGCTGGTTTTTGTATGAAACTCAAGTTGCTGCTGCTTCTTTGCTGGTGTGACAATAATACCAAGTTTGTCTCTAAGGAAATTAAACCTAGTATGGGACAGCGGTTTAGTCAAGCAATCTGCTATCTGAAAGTCTGTTGGAACATGTTGAACTCTTAAGGTTTTTGACAACACTTGATCTCTTACAAAGTGCACATCTATTTCAATGTGCTTAGTCCTTGCATGATGGACTGGATTAGATGCTAGGGAAGCTGCACTGGTGTTATCACACCAAATAGTCGGTATTCGTCTCAGATTTAGGCTTAATTCAGATAGCAAAGACCTGATCCAGCTGAGCTCTGAAGCAGTAAGAGCTAAGGACCGATACTCGGATTCACAGCTGGATCGGGAAACAACTTGTTGTTTCTTAGAGGACCATGTTACTAAAGAATTCCCAAGGAACACACAGTACCCACCAACTGAACGCCTATCATCCGGGCATGAAGCCCAATCAGCATCAGAAAAAGCAGAAAGATCAAGGTAATTAGAAGGCTTAAGATGAATACCGTAATAGGTGGTGCCTCTAAGATATCTCAAAACCCTCTTCACAGCCTTCCAATGCTCAGTGGTAGGTTTTGACAAGAATTGGCTCAATTTTCCAACACTAAAGGAGATGTCGCCGAGTATTGCATAAATACTGGAGAGCACCTACAGCACTGCGATATTCTGATGGATTGTTAAGTAATTCACCAGAATATGTGGAGAGAGACTTGTGTGCAACCATAGGTGTAGAACAAGGAGAGGCATTAGACATATGAAAGCGATCAAGCAAATCACAAATATACTTGCTTTGTGTCAAGTACAAACCAGTGTTGTCCTTATGTGCCTCAATGCCAAGAAAGTAATGTAGAGAGCCAAGATCCTTCAAGGAGAAGATACTATGCAATTTGGTAGTAAAACAAGTGAGACTATGAGTATTGCTACCAGTGACAAGAATATCATCTACATAGATTAGTATCATCAAGATCTGAGTCTTGTCAGAATAGATAAAAAGAGAGATGTCACTCTTCGAATTAGTAAAGCCCCAAGACAAGAGAACACTGCGTAGTCTATCAAACCATGCTCGTGGGGCTTGTTTCAAGCCATACAAAGCTTTAGACAGCTTACAAACATGATTAGGTCTAGAGGGATCAATGAAACCTTCCGGTTGTTTCATAAAAACAGGTTCAGTCAAGAAGCCATTTAGGAAAGCATTATTGATATCAAGTTGCTTAATATCCCAATGAAGTGCAACAGCAATAGTAAGAATGATTCGAATAGTAGAAGCCTTAATGACTGGACTAAAAGTTTCATAAAAGTCGATACCTTCGGTTTGTTGGAAACCCTTTGCCACAAGTCTGGCCTTCCGCTTGGCTAAGGTACCACTGGGATGAAATTTGGGTTTAAAGAGCCACTTATTATCAACCACATTCTGTGTGGAAAGACGAGGAACAAGAACCCATGTGGAGTTGCGTTGAAGAGCTGAAAACTCTTCTAGCATGGCTTAGCGCCAAGAAGGCAGTGCAAAGCCTCTTTTGCGATCTTAGGAACATATTCGAAGCTTGTGTGAGACCAACATAAGGGACTTTTGGTTTAAAAATTCCATGCTTGCTCAGGTCTTCATAGGATGTTGATTGGATCCTATATCGGATGAGGCAGGTGGTGGCTGCTGTGAGATGGCAGCTGTTTGATTTCCAGCAGATGAGTCAATGGCTGAAACACAAGGTTCTGAATTAGAATTATCAGACTGAAAAGAGACAGAACCCGAGGCAGCTGAGAGAGTAGAGTCTGATCCGGAAACACTTGGAGGTGTTGCTGATGGGGGAGATCCCAACGAGGGAGACCTCAAAACAGCAGATGAAGGAGACTGATGAGGTGCTGTCCTGACAACAATAGATGGTGAACAAGGTCCATTTTGATCATCTAAGAGCAGACCATCAAAGTGCACTGGAGATATAGTAGAAAAATCCACAATGTCTGAATGAGAAGAGTTCTGAAACAACAAGAAACCATCAGCAAAGGGATAATTATATTCATTGAAAACAACATGCCTTGAGATATAAATGCGTCCAGATGAACTCAAGCATTTGAAACCCTTGTGAGAGTTGCTATAACCCAGAAAAACACACTTGGTGCTATGAAATTGGAGCTTATGCTGATTGTAAGGTCGTAAGCAAGGAAAACAAGCACAGCCAAAAATCTTCAAATTTGTGTAATCTGGTTTCTTGTGATAAAGAACCTCAAATGGAGAGACATAGTGCAAAACAGCAGTAGGCATTCTGTTGATGAGGTATATAGCTGTTGAGAAGGCTTCCCACCAATAGAAAGTGGGCATAGAAGCATAAGCAAGAAGTGTAAGACCAGTTTCTACTATATGACGATGCTTACGCTCAACACGACCATTTTGAGCTGAAGTATATGGACAGGAGTGTCTGAAAAGTATGCCATGTTCATCAAGGAAAGACTGAAAAATCCTAAATTCACCTCCCCAATCACTGTGAATAACTTTAATTTTCCGATCAAACAAGTTTTCGGCCATGTTTTTGAACAACTTAAAAGCTGATAGTGCTTCTCCCTTAGTTTTTAGAGGATATGCCCATGTATGTCTGCTATAATCATCAAGGAAACTTATATAGTAACGATGGCCCCCAACAGATTTTATTGGAGAGGGCCCCCAGAGATCAGTGTGAATTAAATCTAGGACATGAGAGGCACGAGTTTGTGAGACGGAAAAAGGAAGTCTATGGGACTTGCCAAGCTGACAGGAATCACAAAACTTAAACTCTTCATTAGATGTAAAAGGAACATTACAATCAGTGAGAATTTTCTGTAAAATAACTTTACTTGGGTGACCAAGTTTTCTATGCCAAATTTCTAAATTAGACAAGGTGTTTCTAGGGCTATCGCTACTATTACTAACTGAAATCAAACCAGCAGCATCAGCATGAACTAAAGGAGCAGCAACAGACTTTGTTGGAACCACTGGGTTACTAATTTTGTAAAGGCCGGATGTAGAACCTCTGGTGGCCTGTCCTTTCAGCAATACATTATGCTGCTTCTTGTCCTTCACAAAACACCCATGTGAGTGAATCTCAACAAAAACATCTTTATTGTCACTAGTCAGTTTAAAACCGCTGATAAGTTTCTTAGCCATTCTAGGTGCAATCAGAACATCATGCAAATTCAGAGTTTTCAGGGGAATAGATTTATCACATAGTAATTGAGCATTACCAGTTCCAACTACATTCACAGAAGCACCATTGCCCACAGAGACAGAATGTATACCTGAGGAGACCTCTGGTCCAACATTGTCAGGATTGTTGGTAATGTGATGAGTGGCTCCAGTGTCAAGGTACCAAGCTGGATCATCAACAGTGTCAGCTGTAGCTATGTAAGCAGAAGCAGAATCAGGCCTGCGAGGACTTTTGAAGTTCTTGTCAAAGCGACGATAACAATCAGCTGCTTCATGACCAGATTTGTCACATAAACCACACCAAACTTTACTCTGAGATTGATTTCCTCTGCCACCAGAATGCCCATTACCTCTGCCATTGGAGGATCCTCTTCCTCCACGTCCTCTACCTCCACGGCCTCTATTTTGACTATTTGGAGAGCGAGACTGAGAGGGGGAATTAGACTGGAATGCTAAATTGGCAAAGGCAGTTGACAGATTTGTGGTGGAGGTGTGGCTGAGTTGTTCCAGACGAGACTCGAAGGTCAGGAGCTTAGATTGAAGCTCTGCCCAAGATAGAGTATCCTTCTCGGAAAGAATAACAACAATGGGAGTGTAATCTGAGTCCAATCCAGCAAGAGTCTGAGTGACTAAGTCCATGAGACTCAGCGGACAGCCAGCCAAGGTGAGATTATCGGATAGGGACTTCATTTTGGCCAAATAGTCCTTCATCTTCAGGGACCCCTTCTTGAACTGATGGAATTCACCTTTCAAGAAGGTGATTCTCGATTTGGTGTTAGCACCAACCAACTCAGTGACCGACTTCCAGAGAGCGGCTGCTGTTTTGCACGAGGTCATTTGGGAGGCTATTTCAACGGTCATTGTTCCAAAGAGCCAGCCCAGTAGAATCTGATCAGTGGATACCCAGTCATCATACATGGGATTCGGACAGACCTGTTCCTGTGCATCGAAGATATACTCCGGTGGGATTGATTTGGTTCCCAGAATATGACTCTCAAGCCGATGACCTCTAATAATAGGCATGAGAGTGGATTCCCAGGTGAGAAAGTTGTCACCGTCCAGCTTGACGGGACTGCCCTGATTGAGGGAGCTGAGAAGAGGAGTAGACCGAGTGGTGACCTGGGGAGAGTAAGCCGACGAGGAAAAAGGGGGAAAACCAGAGAGCGAAGCATAGTTGGGGTAATTTGGGAATGGCGGTGGAAATTGGGGGTAGCCAGATGGTGAAGAAATCGGTGAAGAAGAGGGAATAAAGGTCGAAATAGGCACAGCAGATGGAAAGAAGGGGGTGCCGGTGAGGGTCGAATGAGGAAAATAGGGGGGAAGGGTGGTGGAAGCGAAAGAGCTCGCGGTGAACGGCGGAAGTTGTGGTGAACGAGGGTGAGTCGAAGGGAGTTGGGAGCTGTGGGAAAAGAAGAGGGAGACACATGGTGAGACCCGAAAGACACAGATGGAGACGAGGAAAAGACAGATGTGACAGTGGACTCATGAAGAAACGGACGAGAAGGGATGGCAGCGGAGGTGTGAATGGGATTAGGGTTGGTGGGTAAGATGGAGGTGGTGGCTAGGGTTGATTGGGTGGTGGGATTCCCAGAAGTTGCCATTTCTAGCTTTTTGGCTCTGGTACCAAGATAGAAAATATGCAAAAGGAATAAAATAATGGTCAGGCTTGAATAGTGCACCATGACCTGTATATTTCTATTTATAGAATCTTGAGCCAATTATACAATGACAAGTGTCCTATGAGATTATTCTAGAATACAATACTATAACAATAGTTACAAGATATACACAATAAATTATTTCTAACTATAGGCGCGCTTCTCCACTACAGAAAATGAAAGACCTGGATTAGCAGTCGTTCCAACCGCAGCATTACCACTTTAGAAGCTTTGGTTTATTGATTAATCGGATTCGTTCTGCATGTTCCCAGGAGCTTCCTGAAATGCAATGAACAAAGAACAACGCCTTCCCTATTCACTCCCATTAGTGAGGAAAGAGTCCAAGAGGATGTAGACCCGCGGAAACTAGAGTAGGGCGTAACTTTCAGCAAGGCTACCGGCGTCAAAACATGGATCATTCAACAAAGCGAAGGTCTACAGTTCATGTCGGTGAGGTTCCAAGTGTCCTGACTCGGACTGTCCCGTTTACCTATTTGTCATTTTTTGCCTTCTTATTCTAAGTCAAGTTGATTCGTGCCCAATGGTGGCCAAATGCCACGGTTTTGATTACAGCAGAATTATTTGCTGGCGATGCGCCTTTTGTGTCCCAGCTGCTTGGCCAGAACAATCGAATTCCTAAACTATACGACCAACAGAAGCTAAAACCCACGCATCAAGCCGAAATGCCTAAATTAGTGCAGGAGCTACGACATGACTGTTGGCATCATGTGCAATCTGAAAGAATAAAGAAGAGGATCATCTGAGTCGTGTTCGAGAACACTGTCCTATAGAGTTATTCCGCAACCACCGGTAAAGAAGAAGCGGTACTCCCCAGGATTAAACAGACCATTCTTGATTAAATCAAGGCGGCAGAACTGGCGGAAGATAAGATAACTCAGTAAGAGATTACCGATGTTTTCTAATTCTCTCTTCTTAAATGGTGTCACAATTGGGGTATTTATAAATGATGAATCAATGCCTTGAAGTGGTGACTCTTGAACATTACACCTCTTCAGAAAGTCATAACTATCTGTTTAATTCATGAACCATGTTGATTCATGAACGGACACAAATCCCTTAGTTTATAAGAACATGACTTCTCAAAAAGCATCTCTTCATTCACATCTCTTCATTTAAAAATATTCCACAATATATATATTCCACAATTAATATTGGAAAGACTCTTCTTTGACACACCCATATACAATATTTACAACAATCCCCCACACGTGTCAAAGAAAACACCATTAGCTAAGTTACACCATGGATATAACCATTGTATCTGGTGGTCCGTAGAACTATGAACCAGACCTAGACCAATAACACTTAATACACAGAGATGTCAGTGAAGCATGCTTCTATGAACTAACAAATCTTGGTGTGTATTAGAGGCATTAAGGGTCAGATTATATCCTAACATTTCCACTGTTAATCAACGGTTTTGCGCGTTATGACGGCCATGCGCGTGCCTGGTGCATAACGAATGCTCTAGAGATTTCGCCACGGTCTCATAGGAGCGGCCACACTCCACATTCGTAGAGGTGATTTTCATGTAAATGTACCTGCATTGAGCACACCGTCTTGTAAGACTATGAAATCATTAAGAGCTTTGCTCAACCTCAGAAACATGCATTCTAGCACTCTCCAATTGTCATAGGAAGGGACAAATCATTGTTCGTGCTAGTTAGAATCGACGAACGACTTGTTCTTACCCATTGAACCTTCTTCATGGGATCACCAATCACAAAGGTTGGGTTGCCATCGCTGTCAATTACGAGTTGGCTTTAGTCCCATTCCCTTGACCAATTTATATCATCCTCGCAGGTTTTGTTAACGGCCGATAGGTCTATTATTGACCTCACCAAATCGATTGAGATAATTCATCACAATTCTTAAGCTAGCTTATCACATTATATCTCAAACGATTTTCAATTTGCATCATTGTTTTGTTTTCAATGGCTATTGCCATTTGGCAATCACATATCGTCGACTCTAAGCGTCGGTTTCTTGTCAAAATATTTGCTAAGAGATTTTCAACATTCTCAGCATTCCATCCATTTTCAGAGTAATTAACTCTGATTCACATAATACTTTAATTTTGTCACCACTAAAGGTCAATGATAACCAGTGGATTTCTACACATAGACTAGATCTTAGTTAACATCCGTGTACATACATCAATACAACGGGAATTCACTACATGAGACTGGATCTTTGTTAACATCCGTGTGCATACATCAATACAACAGGAATCCACTACATGATGTCAATATTATATATGGAATCATCCCTTAACTATTTCTTTCTCTTCATGAGAGTTTACATATGCTCAATCTCCACATATCATTTTGAGTAAATACCCTTTTTGGTCCCTGGAAAAACACATTTGACCCTTTTTCATCCCTGAGTAAAAGAAATGTCATTTTGGTCCTTTTTAGGGACTAAAATGACCTTTTTGGGAATTTATGAGGGATTAAAATGTGCAAAAAAAATGATCAAAATGACTAAAAGGGACCTTATTTTTCCATTTTAGGGACTAAAAGTGACTTATTTTTTTTCAGGGACCAAAAAGGGCATCCATGTTTTTTCCAGTGACCAAAAATGGTATTTACTCTATCATTTTCCACGTCATGAGATTAACATTTATCAGTGCTACAAATTCTCATCAATTTGTGCATACATTGATTGAGCTTTAGAATCATCTCAAGTAGTATCATAAAGAATATTCACATAATGGTTCTCAAAACCAAAATTTAGAAACATTTCTTATTTGTCATCAAATTTATTTTATGATGTTTAACACCCAAAATCACATTCAATTCTCTCATGCTTTCAAGCACATAACATGATATTTTTGACCATGCAAGTCATCCACATTAAATTAAAAATTTCACGATATCATGCATGCTTATACCAAGAGAAATTAATAATATTATGAAAATTAAAGCACATTTATCTCTACACTAGATAATTGATTAAAATTTCATAACCACTGTCATATGCTCTTTTCAAATAACAACATATTTGATAATTCACAAAATTTGCTTTCAATAGCAAATAACAAAATTATAATTTTAAGGTACCCCATATCTTAGATACCCCCACACTTTCAAATATTTTATAATCAATAAAATTCTAATTAAATTAGAATCCCAATAGTATATTTATAAAGATTCACACTTTATAAAACTATATAAACATTTGGCTGTTTATCCAAATAAATCACACTTCATGCAATCAATTATTTCAATTAATTGATCATGGTAAAAAAACTTTCTGGTAATTAAATAGTGGCTAAGATATTCACAAATATCATCATATAAATTTGTTTCAACTCTTATCACATTAAACACCACAAATTTTCACTTTTATTCAGCCATATTAATTAAAAATATTCACAATATTATAGGAGAGATTATAGGAGATTATAAATTATCAAATAAATTAGTATCTCCATTGATAATAAAGTCTAAATTCCCCTCTCATTCTAATTAATTAAATTAGAATTTTTCAAATATATAACATCCTAAAATTTAGGAATCTATACTATTATTACGTTATCTATATTTAATTACTGCAACTAGAAACCAAATAATAAAATAACAAACATAAACCCAACAATGATCTCATTATCATCAAAATTTAATTTCCATACGATGACTAATTTAATTCAAGATATTTACCAATAAAACAATAAAATCTCCTGATGAATCCAAGGGCATAAGATATACATTATCTTCCCTTATTAATTTAATATTCATCAAATCCTCAATAAAATAAGGAGATATAGTAGGAGATTTATTAACTACCTTATCAATCAAAACTGATATATTATTAACACAAGATATTCAGAACTTCAATGGAAATAAATTCACCGTGCAAGTAATCAATAATTAACATAAATAATTAAATAACATATTGATTTCTATGGGCACATCAATACTGAAAATTCAGCACATCAAATATTAAAAATAATAATAACCGCATTATTAAATTTTTAATATATGCCCACAAATATTATATATATTTATATAATATTCCAATCAATCACGCGCACCTTATTGCCGCCGTTTGGTCACGGTGAAGAAATATGACTCTTTCTTCCTCATGAGAATTTGTTGTTCGAACAGACGCACGCCTTCACACCTTCTTCATCAAAATGTTGCAAAGACCGTCCCTTTCTTTCTAATCAAACTTGCAGACTTCTTTTCTGCCTTTTGCATTTGTTTGCAAGGATCACAACGCCCTCAAGATCTCTTTACTATACAGATTAAAATGAGTCCGAATGAAGGGAAAACTGAGTATTTGTCCATGACAATAATAATCATGGCTCTCCTTGATCATAAGCTTATTTAATATGCTTGCATACACAAGGCCAATTCTCACTCCCTCCATTCTCAATTATCATCGGACCAACATATTTTCCTTCTTTTAGACATAGCCATCTAGACTTTTTGCTTATCATGAAGCACCCCCACATTTGGGCAATATACAGAAGAAAAAGAAACCTCAAATTTCCTTCTTTTAGACATAGCCATCTAGACTTTTTGCTTATCATGAAGCACCCCTACATTTGGGCAATATACAGAAGAAAAAGAAACCTCAAATCTTTGTAAAAGGCTAAAATAGAGATATTTGATGCGCGTGGATGCAGCACTAATCAGGAAGAGATTTACGCGGCCTTTTCAGATTAAATAGAGACCCAATGGGTTCATTGTTATCCGATCAACACCAATTTCAACCAGTTTCGATCTTTTCTCGGTCTCAGGCCTCTTCACTACGCCATCCATTTTCGTCTAACCCTAGGCTTCCAATAAAATCGTCAATAATAACGATTCCTTCAGCCCAACTTCAGCGCCCAAATCAAGATGCACCAATTTAGAATAAGAATCATTGCTTTCCATACAATGAAGTCTGGAAATACACAACTGTTGCACTGCAACGGTGGCGCTAATGAAATCCTTTCCACGATAGGGTGCGCACGTTAGCGTCTCCTTTCCTTTGTAATCAACCAGATAAATTTTATAACACTGATGGGCTCCAAAGATCAGCGAGAATTAACTCTATAGAATGTTGGCATCATGGGCAATCTGAAAGAATAAAGAAGAGGATGATCTGAGTCGTGTTCGAGAACACTGTCCTATAGAGTTATTCCGCAACCACCGGTAAAGAAGAAGCGGTACTCCCCAGGATTAAACAGACCATTCTTGATTAAATCAAGGCGGCAGAACTGGCGGAAGATAAGATAACTCAGTAAGAGATTATCAATGTTTTCTAATTCTCTCTTCTTAAATGGTGTCACAATTGGGGTATTTATAAATGATGAATCAATGCCTTGAAGTGGTGACTCTTGAACATTACACCTCTTCAGAAAGTCATAACTATCTGTTTAATTCATGAACCATGTTGATTCATGAACGAACACAAATCCCTTAGTTTATAAGAACATGACTTCTCAAAACGCATCTCTTCATTCACATCTCTTCATTTAAAAATATTCCACAATATATATTTTCCACAATTAATATTGGAAAGACTCTTTCTTTGACACACCCATATACAATATTTACAACAATGACTACCTACACTATAACGTAGACCTTAAACATTCCAGCCCGAGGAGTGCAACCAAATGAAAAGCACAATAAATGAAATTAGAGATGGCACATAGGAACAGTTTATTACATCGTCATATTAGTCTTTTACACACCAATATTACACACATAGCATTACAATAAAGGGATTGATTCTTGAACCCTACAAATGACCTCGCAGCGGCGTCCTTATTCTTCGTAAATCTTGGGGGTTGGACCAAATTTAGATGCTTGGCTTCAAATTCAAATGACATGCTATCTTTTGACCAAGAGAGAGGTCGGCCTGTGCCCCCGTATCATCATGAATGCACATTAGGTGCACATACTTATGTGCCCAATTATATGCTCTGGACACATAATTATGGGCACCTAATGTGCACCCGTATCATCACATAAGCACGCCAGTAGCAAAAACTCTATAATGCCTACCTGATAAATAACCATATGGAAAATGAGTTTCACCTTGTGACCAGTAGCAGACCCAGGATTTTAGGTTTGTGGGTGCACAATTAGTGGTGGGATTCGGAGGCAGCGCCCCTGAAATTTTTTTTAAGGAAAGTTTTAAATTGAAGTTCATAATCTATTGAAATTTACACTACAGAACACCCATATCCTTCCATAAATCTTGTCCCTAGGCGACCACATCCAATAGGCTCTTTAAACAAAACCATTCAATGGAATAATTAATACTCAACAAGTCTTGTATTCAAACCTAGCTTATTTAGACTTTTAAAATAACAGAAAAGAGAAAAACATTTCCCTTTTTCTACCTCAAAAATAAAAAATGTTAGACATTAATCTAACCGCCAACAGCTATATCAACTGCACAATATAACTCTAAGGCACCATTTTTCAACGCATTGTCAACCCAGAGCGAGCACTGAAAAATCTCCAAAAGAATCTAAATGCCTTCAATTTACTAATATTGAGAGGAAATAATATTGAGGTAAGAATCAGCATTGTCCGCCCATGATTAGTTTTACTAATCTTACAACATGCTTAGCAAAGGAGGAGGGCCATACCAGTGAAGGAATTCCATTAATTTGCAACCGAGGAAGTCTCTGACACTGACAATCATGCAACGCACTACCCATACATATAATCGCCCCCACCCAATAACTGTGATCATCTTTTTCCCGCCTTTTGCAAAGATTCTGATGAATACCTCACAGAATCATAAAAAGGAACGGCCACAATAATAATAGCATACACTACATCGACTAGTGACCCATATCCCTAGCTTCACATTACTTGATCAAAGATTTCATTCTATTTGCCCACTATGTCCTCTCTTTGTCCGCCACACTCTCCTCTTCTTCATACATATATACATATACATGAGTGAGAGAGAGAGAGAGAGAGAGAGACTCTTAACACATTGAATATTCGATAATACAAACCTTTCATCATTGGAGCATACCAATTCAGTATCGAGTCTATTGACAAGTGATATAATCCATGCGAACAACTACTTGAATGCTAGTGCTTATTTAGTATTTTCATCGGTAACTAGTGTCAAAGAAGATCAATAGCAGAGTGGTAATAGTATAATGATTTGGATACTCCAAGAGATCACAAAACTCTTGACATGCCAATAGAATGAAATTCCGTAGAAGGTTTCTCCAAGCAAGGAGGCCTATGGTTTATAAAATGATTACTCAATTGCACCAAAACACACATAAAGAAAAGACTAAAAGTCTAGTACTTGACTTCTTCCCCCACCTAAACGGAACTCAAATATAAAATGCCCACATTTCTTCAGTACTCTGATTTTGGCAAAAGCACTTTTCACCAAAAGTATTGTCAGCAAGATCAAAGAGCACTACTGTTCATTGTTACAGAGTTACTTCAATAGCTTCTCTGTTGAAGATTTTATGGTCTAAATTACTATGAGAATATTTAAGATGCAAATCACAGAACCGTAAGGAAAATGATTTGTTATGTGTACAAAAGTACTTTGACCTGTGTTTACTTTACAGGTAAAAATGGCTACATCTGATGCATATTCAACAAGAAGTTCAGAATCAAATCAGCAGCTTCAAAGGGCAGTTTCAACTCAGTATAGGAGACCTTCCATTGATCTATTATTATCAGATACAGGTAATCTCTAGCTATATCCTATATATATGATGATTCATATGCAAGTTTCTTCAAGGATCAAGCTCTAAACTCAACCATATCAATATATTAGTTGGTATAATATCCAAGTGTGGATCTACAAAGACAAAAAGGTAAGAATCTGTAAAGGATCCTATATTACATATACATACAGTCTAATTTGAGATGATACTTGGGTTATACAAAGTTATCATGAAAGAGTAATATTACCTACAAAATTGTCAGGTTACTCCTTTGGTCTTAGGCCACTTCTAACTATCTCACCAGAACTAAGGAGAAGTAGTTAAATTATTGTTCATGTCGGAAAAAGAAAGAAATTTCCCATTTTATCCTTGTTAAATTCTGTCTTTAAAAATACTTTCACTCTTACATGCAATCTTTTTACCCTGCTCACTTGTCATTTGATATAATTTTCCCTTTCTTTGCGGCAAGAATGATGAAAACAACAATTCTAATTAAAGATTCCCTACTTCATGTGACTCAAGACTGAACTTCCTACTTTCAAAACACAAAAGCCAAAGATTCTAAATAAATCTGAATCCACTAAAACATATTTTGTTGTCTTTTACTTGTTTCAGAAGAAGCCAGAGAAAAATACCTCAAGATTTGTGTACCTCTTCATAAGGCAGCATTGAAAGGTGATTGGAAAGCAGTAAATCACATCATAGAACAAGATTCAACCCTTCTAACCGTTGCCATAACAAAGGGTTGGTTAACAGTTCTTCATGTAGCAGCAAGAGCAAACCATGTCCACTTGGTAGAAGAGTTGGTGAAAAAAATGGAGGGTGATCTTTTCTAAATGACAGGTTTGTAAAATAATTGCATCTCTTATTACATCATCAATATTCACTTGATTTCATAAATATTTTTTTTCTTGTTTATATTCTTTTGTTTTTTAATGCATTTAAAACTTTCTTAAAAAAAAAAATTTCAGGGACCCCCGAATCCCCCCACCAATTGTGCCCCCCTTTCAACATTTTTCTAGGTCCGCCCATGGTTGCATGATAACAAAGGGAACACCGCCTTCTGCTTCGCTGCAGCATCTGGGAACACCAAGATGTTGAAATAATGCTGCATAAAACAACATTATAGAATCAATGAACATTATAGAATGTGGTATTCTCAAATGCTTAAAAACAAGGAAGGCAGTGTTGGATTAAAACTCAAATGGCTGATTGAGACTGATTGAATCAATGAACATGATGAAATTTGGCATTCTCAAATGCTTAAAAACAAGGAAGGCAGTGTTGGAATAAAAGTGAAATGGCTAACTGAGACGACAAATTGAATAAAACCACATAATGAAATTTAGCATTCTCAAATGCTTAAAAACAAGGAAGGTAGCGTTGAATTAAAAGTCAGATGGCTAATTGAGACAGACTGACACAGATTGAATGAAAGAACATAATTAACTTTGGCCATCTCAAATGCTTCTAAACAAGGAAGGCAATGTTGGATGAAAAGTGAAATGGCTAATTCACATAAATTCAAGCAATATGAAGTTCATTTTCAGTCAATGCAAGGTGGGTGAAAGTAATTAAAATAATGCTATTTGGATTTTTCAAATGCTGCATAACAAGGCCTGCAAAGTTGGATTGAAGACCCATAAGGTACCCCACAAATGGTCAACTACATGCACGGGGATGGAAACAATGATTCTAGACAATGAACAAGCAATGTTCTTCGACAATACAAATTAAAATAATATATCAATCAATTGAGAAGCTGCAATTTAGGGGGAAAACATATTCAATATTAAGCAAAACATAAAAGATATCTAAGCAATGCAAAAAACTGTTGCTCCAATACATAATTGCAGAGCATGGATAGGCATTAACACATGCAAAATTACTGCTCATGCAGAAGTGAATATGATGTCAAACATACTTAAAATTGTGTAACATAACAACAATATGTTAACAATTGAGTTGGAGTTGAACTGCACACAAAAAAAAAAAAGCCTACTTATGTTAATGTTCGAACGTTAACGGTCTATAGTTTTTCTACAATGAAAAAGTCAGTTACTTGGGACGTTTGAACGAAAACAATGCGTTCGAACATAAAACGCATAAAATCGGCGGCATTCGAACTTAAAAAAATTGACAGTTGCATCATTATGTTTACATCAGCAAGTCCACGACCCTGTTAACTGAAACAAAGCAGACCACTTGAATAGACAAAGTAATAAATTTAATTTCCAGACATAACAACGTTGTTGCGCAAGTTACATTAACCACTTCAACAAGGTTTACCATATCACAATTATTACTCAATTTACATAACTGAGGGTAATGGACTTTACAAAATATAGTTGTGTCTGTACTTACATGCACATGCTAAGGACCACAAAAATAACAAAAACACATTGTTGCACACTAACAATCTTGCACAGTACATGGTCCTAACTCACAAACTGTATCCCATGTCCAACTATAATTTGGCAGCATAAGTGAACATGGTCTACAGTTTGCTGTCATGAACCAACAAAAGGCATATTTGTGTCCCAAAACTAACGACATAGTTGCATAATATATGACTATACACAAAAAACCAGCTGTCCATTTATAAGTTAACTACACAATCTACTGCTGCAGAAGGGTTCGGATCCATGAGGTCCTATAACATGTTTGCATCTTGGCAAATGCATTCAGGAGTTTGTCACATGCTAGTATCTTGATATGAGTCAAGTTTCTCTCATTAAATGTGAGATCCTCAAGCTGTAGCAGGTCCATGAATAGATCATCCCCCTTCGCATCAAGTTCTGCTTGCCTTTCTTGTGTGGACATCTGATTCCTCAGTTTTTCAAATACACTCACAATGGTCTTGTCAAGCGATGGTACTGTCGCTCGCAGAGCCTCAACCATAACTTCTGAGTGGTTCAAGCAATGTTATTGCTATTTACATTCAAACATAAATTTTTCAGCCAACCTAGTAATTTTATAGCAGCACTTATGACCAAACAATAGACATCACACTGTAACTAAAATAAACTCACATTAATTCTATAATTCAACTATGAACTCACATTAATTATGTAATTCAACTATGTTAACTTTGTAATTCAAGGGTTAACAAATATGGTTTACTTGTTTGCTATACAAAATGCCATACCCACTCACAATTCAGCTTCATTTATAACACACAACACATTAATGCACATACTGACCTACAGTTCAGCTTCATTTATAACACACAACACATTAATGACCACATTTAATTGTCCACACTCAATAACAAAGATGCATCTAGAGGAATAAACTGATGCATTTATCCAACTACCTCTCTCATTTATTTTCTCACTCACATTAACCAACAAAGATATGTATTATGCCACAAAAGAATTAACACAGGACATCAGGCAATGGATAAAACAACAAACTCATACTCATGGGAACTCACTTGTATTTGCACCTGCGTTGAACTTGTGCTGCGTCTCCAACTGCCCTGTCGTCAATTTCAAGCCTTCGTTTAGCTCCCGTCGTCGGAGTTGAGTTTTGTCTGCTTCATTCAGCTCCAACATCGATAACCTTTTTTAATAAACAGCTCCACTATTTACAGGGGCTTTTTTGTCCGTAAAAATCACTCTCCTGAGAACCAAAACACAATTCCGTCACTTTTTGAGGGATTCAATTTTCTCTCAATTGTGGGAAGATGGAGCCTCGCGGAAAATTGAAATTCCAGAAGAGAGGCGCACCAAACAATTTTTCACTGTGGGAACCCAATCATTTTCCCTTTCCTGTGTACCAAATCAACGTACCAAACGGCACCCAAAGGTTCTTGGTCTAAATTATAAACGAGAGAAGACGAGGTTTGAAGAATTTTTTTGAAAATTTTATTTACAATAATTTAGAAAACAGTATAAAAAATGAGCGACTGTATCATTCACTCTGACATTTATCTGATTTCCCAATGCTTTTCTTTCTTTTTACATTAAAGGTTTGAAATTCAACCAATATAGTTCCAGACTTCCAGTTCAAAGCGTTTCATAACAAAACTTTATAAATAAAAGTTGTATCATCTCAATTAATGTCATTGTTATGTTTATGCAAATGTATTTTAGATCTTCTGAGAAAAAAAAAAATGTATTTTAGATCAATAAAGTCCAGGTCTGAAAAAGATCTGGGACCCGGCGTCGTATATCAATATCGCAAGGATCTGCCACGTTGCTCGAGAGTCCCGACTTCGTACTCGTAGCCATAAAATCCCATCCGAGAGAAGACCCAGCGAACCAAAGGCGGATGATGGATAAATAATTGGGCGGTAAAGTAATTCTTACAGCTGTTCGGTGTCTTATCATCTCCCCAGTTCCTTCATCAAATTGCTTCTCAATTCTCAAGCGGCATGATTATCCGTGACCGATTTGCTGACGAGGATGGTCCCACGAGGGTCAAATCAGGTACAAAATGACCACCGATATCTTATTTCTTCTTGAGGTTAGCATCGATCGGAGGCCACGTTTTTGTCTGGTTTTTATTTTTTTTCTTTTCTCGTTTCGTTTATTTTTTACATTTGCCTGGTCATTAGAGGGTCTCGTGATAGATATTTAGCGGGTTTCACATCGTCCTATCGATGCCAATTAGGCCCAGTGAGTATCAGATCTTTTTTGGTTCTGGCCAAGTGGGAAGACTTCCTGTTTCCCAAAATGATTGTCTGATTGTTACCCCATTTATGGCAATTAATATCACGTTGGAATGAATACAAATTGAATTTCCTTATCTCCACTCATGGATAATTGGATCTAAAGGCGTATTTAAGTCATCCAATCATCACAGCCAGTTGACGAAAGATTTTCATGTTCGGTGGCGTGATCCAAATTTTGCTCATTTCCCACAGATGTAGGAGGGGCGGTCCGTCCAAGTGAGCAGGTTATTCTGAACTTCTGAGACTTTCTGCTTCCAGAATTTTTTCTTTATTTAGGTTGGGTCAAAATTACTGCTCCTGGAGATGATTGAAAAGAAGGAGGAGTTTCTCATTGTGGCGCCATTTGAGTGCGCATGGCGAAAAGATTTGAAATTCCGAGAAGCAGGTCGGGGTTGCGTGGTTTTCGAAGCCTTTGCGCGCAACGATATCACATTGGTTTTTCGGGAGAATGTGGGAAGTCGGCACTACCATTATAAAAGGGATAGTAGTCCCCACTATACCGTCATTTTGGGGAGCCATAGGAATAGAAGGCTGAGAATTGAGGATGATGGAAAAACTGTTGTTGATGTGGCTGGTGCTGGACTTTGTTGCTCTTCATCATTCCAGAGTTATTGGATCAGCGTCTACGATGGGTTGATTAGCATCGGCAAAGGAAGATACCCTTTCCAGAATATTGTCTTCCAGTGGCTGGATTCTAATCCTAACTATAATGTTCAGTATATTGGGCTCTGCAGCTGGGATAAACACGTTGGATATAGAAATGTTAATGTGTTGTCGTTAACACACAATCATATGTCCCAGTGGAAGCACGTGAGTTTTGGTGAATATGAAATTGAGGAGGAGGGTGAGGAGGAGTTGGGAGACAAACCGATGGATTATGACAATTGGGGGCTGAAAAATTTTCTGGAGAGCTGGGAATTGTCTGACGTTTTATTCATTGTTGGTGCTGAGGAAAGACCTGTACCTGCTCATAAGGCCATTTTATCAGCATGTGGGGATTTTCCTATAGCCTCATCATTCTCTGTTATTTCGCTGCCCACAGTTACTTACCCGGTTTTTCACGCACTGCTGCAGTATATCTACGCTGGCTGGACTGAGGTACCCAATTTTCCCTTTTAATTATCTCTGTTTTCCTAATGTAGTGAACATGGAGATTGTTTTCCTTGATTATCTAGCATGTAACTTCTGAAGCGCTGTTATCTATAGGTATTTGCCCCCTCGCTCTACTGATCTGTCTTTACCCTCGAACAACTAACATATGCAGTATACCTAACTCTATTGCATACCTAGGCAACCACTTCTCTTACTCAACCTGAATAAATAAACTTTGAAAGTTTTTTTTTTTTTGTAGTATTGAACATTCTTCCCTTAAGTCCAATAAATAGAAAGGAGTAGTAGCATGTGGGAGAGATAGAAAGCACATCTAAGTAATCAGACTTCCAACATTAACAGTACTCACACACTCATCAACAGCATTTAGCTTGATTTGATCATTCTGTTCTTCATATTGAACTTGTCTTGCTATGTAATTTCATCGAACTGATTCCATCTTTGTATAATGCAGATTCCTCTGGAACAACTTGGTTCCTTGAGGGCTCTAGGTTTACAGTTTGAAGTGATGCCACTGGTTAAGCAATGTGAAGAGACTATGGAGCGGTTTAAGGTAAACCAAAAGTTTGTCTCGTGGAGGAATGTGGAGTTATCATTTCCAAGTACTAGGCCTCATTGTTGTTCAACTTTGCCCTCACTTCCTGTCAGTAGTCAGAGGCTGAAACAATTGCAATTAACTGGCCAGTACAGTGATGTAAACGTATATATTGAGGGTTATGGACTTATTGCCCAATCACATAAAATTGTTCTCAGTTTATGGAGCATCCCATTTGCCAAGGTGAGCCAACTTCTGAATCTCTCATCTGCGTGGCCATGATTTGTTATTTGAAATGATTTATTTCCCTTTGAGAATATAGTTTGAATTTTAGATAGTGTTCTTTTCACCATTAAGCTTCTACTTATTTGTAGGGAGTATATTCTTAGATGAAATGAATTCAGTTGTTAGTGGTAGAATATATCCAATGAAGATGAAAGTCCTCCTCCTGTTTATAACAAAATTAACTTTTTTGCAATAGATAAAATCTGAAATAAGGGTATTTATTTTGTTTATGATTTAAGTTCTAATGAATATGGAAAATTTTCAAGGCAATTGCCGTGACATTTAGCAACATTATGTTTAGTACATGTGTTATCTTGTTAATTTCATACATTGAAGGTTTGCCTAGAAAACCTTCATCCATTGCATCAAGATCCAACATTCTGGCTTTATCGTTGCAATATGATTTATAATGGTGTCCAAAGAAAAAGTGTTTTTTCGTGTAGAGTTGTAAATGATTTAAATTAAATTTATACGTATGCATAGAGAATTTATTGTCTGTTTGGTTCTTGTACTTTTTGACTTTACTGGTAGGAGTGATTTCTTTAAAGATCTTGCTATGTATTCTTTCAGATGTTCACAAACGGAATGAGTGAAAGTATGTCTTCAGAGATTACTTTAAGGGATGTGCCACCAGAAGCTTTCAAGGCTATGTTTGACTTTTTATACAGTGGGAAACTAAATGATGAAGTTAATATAGATTCTGAATCTTTGTTGCTGGAGCTGCTTTTAGTGGCTGACCAATTTGGAGTGACTCTTCTTCACCAGGAGTGCTGTAAAATGCTTCTAGAATGCCTCTCAGAGGTAGTTTGGTAAACTTGACTTGTATATCAGTCACTATTAGAATGTTAGAAACATGATTCTGATGATCTTATTACATTATGCCACTTGAATTTGGTTGGAGAAGAGAGTTGCGGTTTCGGACTTCTGAAAACAAAAGAAGAGATCCATTTTATAATATGAATTATAAGATATTGATACTTCTCATCTACATATTATATGCAGGGATGGAGTCTCTTGGGTGAAGGTCATACAACAGTTTTTCTATTTTGCACACATTTTATGGAGGAGGAAGCAGACAATTTTGGCAACTAATAATTCTATAGCCTTAGAAGCTAACTGTTGAACTTTGTTGCAGGACTCAATATGTCCACTCCTTCATGCGGTTTCTTCGATCCCATCATGTAGCCATATTAAAGAAACATGTCAGAGGAAATTCTCCATGAACTTTGACTATTGTACTAGTGCAAGTGCCGACTTTGTCTTGTTAGATGATACAACTTTCAGCAATATAATTCAGGTGCGTTTACCTTAAGTAGCTCAATTTACTGATCTGATTTTAAGTATGAGGATTGAAGATAGCTGCATATTAAGTATAATCTACTTTGAGGTTATCTGCACATCAATTCAATTATTGACAAGTAAAGCCAGTGAATCCTCTTCAAGATTGATGTAATGTTAGGCAAAGCAGCAGCTTGGAACGCTAGTCAAAATTAAAAATTGCCGGACAAATGTGTTTTGTGTTAGCAATGAGTTACATGGATTTGGAATTAGAGAAATGAATAAGGATTCAGGAGATAGCTGCAACTGCATTATGGATTGGACCTTGTATTTTTTTGATATTAGAAGCGTAGACAATAGGTTGGACATGATTTGCTTTACGTTATCAAGTTTTTAAGCCTTTTGAGTCTTCCTGTAATATCATCTCACCTTGATTTAACATTTCGCTGTTTACATTTGAGTCTTTCAGCATCCAGATTTGACAGTTACATCTGAAGAGAAAGTTCTCAATGCAATCCTAATGTTTGGCATGAAAACTCAAGAACTAGTTGCATGGGAAGTGGTGGATGAGTTGATGATCAATTCCAAACCTGAACTTCTTTTTGGTGAGAGGCTTCAGTTAGTTCATGACTTGTTGCCATTTGTGAGATTTCCGCTACTTCCATATTCCTTGCTAAAAAAGGTGAACAGACTTTGGATATGAACGTTTTTTGGATAGTGTGCGCAAATGGGATTTGCTTACTCTAAACAATTGTATCTATTGTGCAGTTGCAGAGTAGCAACATTAGCAGGCACATTCTTGTGTTTCAAAATCCTGTAAGCTTCTTGTGTTCTCCCAGCGAATTGTTTCAGGCCATGTGTTATGGGCTCTTAGAAGATAGTTTCTTAGTAATTTTTCTACTTTATTGTTTACAGGTTAATGAGGCTCTTAATTTTGTTGAAAGTGGACTGGCAAGCCCAGAAAATAAAGAGAAGTAAGTTCATAAAAAATTTATATGAAGATTGGATCCTTGTTTTTTTTTTTATTATTATGGATCTCATTTTTAGTGGAAGTTAGCTTACAATGGATCTCTTTTTAGTGTTAGATTCCTTCACAGACGATCTAGTTACAAGGAGCTCCAGTATATATGTGATGGGGACAGCAATGGAGTCTTGTATTTTGCAGGCACATCATATGGAGAACACCAGTGGGTTAATCCTGTTTTGGCAAAGGTAAATCATTTTTCTTTTAATCCTTTTCTCTTATTGTGCTCTTGTAGTTGTAACTATATGCACACACTTATGCTGGCCCCTAAGTAACAAATTTCTTTTGGCAGACAATTACCATCACGGCTAGCAGTCCCCACTCAAGATACACTGACCCCAAGGTTTTGGTCTCAAGAACTTACCAGGTATGCAGAATTATTTTCTTCAATGAAGTTATTGAGAGGGACCTCTTGGATTTTGGTTGTTGCTAGAGCATAATGGTATCGTGTGAGCCATGTAGTTGATTGTTGTGAAATTTCTCCAAGTGTACTTTAACTTTGCTTGCCTATCACAGGGAACATCATTTGCAGGGCCTCGATTAGAAAATGGACATAATTGTGCCTGGTGGATGGTTGACCTTGGCCAAGATCATCAGGTATGATGATATGCTGATCCTATACTTTTCAAGGATGATTTTTGACTAGGTCATAGGCGTGTGCATTTTATTTTGACCATAATCGATACACGTAAAATCATAGGCGATTCCTATGATTCCAGCTTGTGTCGCTCTTGAAATTGCAAGATACATGTAACATCATCACCTGTTCACTCTACTCGTGCGAAAGTACATAACATCCTTTTCTAAGGAATGCCCTTTATTGTAGTTCGGTTGAGAGTAGGCCTCCCAAGCCCAATAGTTAGTAGGTTGGCTGACATTGGAGAGACGCGCCGAATTTTCAGGAATGATGAGTAATAGAATCGTCGATCAATTTAGCTGCTAGTTAACATCTTTTCAAAATCTATAACTTATCATAACTAAACATGTGCTACCTGTGAATTTAACCGCAACAACTCTTTATCAGTCCATTCTTTTTTTTTTTGGGTCAAATTTATCAGTCCATTCTGATGCAATGGAAGATTACTTTTTATGCAGCTTATGTGCAACTACTACGCCTTGCGACAGGACGGTTCCAGGGCCTTCATGAGATTTTGGAATTTCCAGGTGGATTGTCTTTATTTGAATCGTGTAAACTAAATCGAACTTACTATTTAATGAACGGGCCAAGGTTGTCTAACGTGTATGAGTGACGTTATATGATGATTTCAGGGCTCTCTCGACGGGAAGAGCTGGACGACTTTGAGAGTACATGAAAATGACCCGACAGTGAGTAAGGCGGGTCAATTTGCATCTTGGCCCATCACTGGGCCCAACGCTCTGCTGCCCTTCAAGTATTTCCGGGTTGTTCTAACGGCTCCCACCACTGATGCCACTAATCCCTGGAACTTGTGCATTTGTTACTTGGAACTATATGGCTATTTCCTTTAGAACTGGTGAATACAACCATTACTAGCTTGGCTTGCTTGTGTGCTGTCCTCTGACACAGCCTTGTCAGAAGAGTTACGGTCCCTGTTACTGTACCTGAAATATTTTCTTTCTTTATTAACATTAATTTGGAAGTACTCTTGGTTATTTAATGTAATGATATGTATATGTTTTTTATATTTGTTAATCTTTTTCTATTAAGCCTCTATTGATGCTTTCTCAACAATAATCAAGGAGGAAAATAAACGAGAGAATTAAGAAAGGTGTCTAGAATGTTTTAAATAATATGTGTCATATTAACTAACTTAACAAATTTTATTATTCTAATCAAATTAGGTAAATATATCTTATATTGAGAATGAGAATCAGGTGGAAGTAATTAAATTTGTAGGGTAATGCACTCTTAGAAGGCATTTTATAGTAGTTTCAAGCAAAGTGCAAATGCTATAGTGTTTGTTTGGGTGCAAATGTATTTTTCTAGCAGCAGTTCAAAGTTCAAACACACACACACAGGCGTTCATGTGCATATTAGCTATAACTTGCCAGCTAACCAAACCGAACTTAACACTCGTTCGATGACCGACCACAATAGTGTTTCCAATGATACATGATTAAACAAACGTTGAGTTGGAAGGCTAGCGTGAATTAATATGCCATCCCTCTGCCTAATCTAAGCTCGCCCTTCTAACAGTGTTAGACGGGAGGCGTGAAGGTCAGTAGATATTACTGTGTCTGAGAGACTGAAGTATAGGTTCGTCTGACTGGAAGTGCTTTATGATTGGTAATTATTTAGCAAAACATGCAATTCATTTCTGGTTTCACCTAGTATTATTCTATTTCAAGAGAGTCAATGGAACTAGAAAATTAATACCAATAAATAAAATTTTCATTAGACTAATAAAAAAATCATAAGATTTAAATTATTTCAAAAATTTGACCAGTCTCTTTTTCTTTTATATACATAAAAGGTCGGGTCAAGTTGCGATTTGGCCAATAAACTATTGGTTCAGGAGCGTCTAATATAATTAACTATTAAGTGGACCAAAAATACTAATAAACTTTTAAAAAGGTGCAGTTAGCACACGTCGTTAGAAAAAGTTAACGTTTGTTATCTAAGGTGCAGATTGACTAACAAACTTTTACTCCAGGAGCGCCCAGCACAAAAAAGTTTTACTCAGGAGTGCCCAGCACAAAATTCTAAATTTTACTGAATTAAATAATTTTTGTTCTCAATTGTCATTATTCAAAACTACTTGTATAGATATCTATGGACAAAAATTACTCATTCTTCAATTTTGTTAAAATTATAATTTGCTAAAATAAACAAAAGTTTTAATTAAAAATATAATTATATGATTTAAATAAAAATCAATGTATTTTATAGTTTATTACATATGTTAAACAAAAAATATGATTTATTTTTATTTTAGAAGAAATTTATGTGAGTTAAAAAATTCATTTAATGTTAATAAAATTTAAAAAATCTATTATATCTTGAAAGAAATGAAATGAGTCTTTTTTTTTTATATATATAAAAAAGCTTAATGGATATCAACATTGATACTTAATAATATAAATCTGGCAACTTAATGATATATTTGTTAATCAAATGATCTATTGATTATATGAATATGAGACTTGTTGGGAAAAAAAAAAAGATAACTTAAGAGGCTTGATGAAAGACAATTTAATAATAGGTTGTAACATCCTAATTTTTAATTTAGGATTTAGGTGTAATTATAAAATAAGTATATATAATAAATGTGTTTATTATGAAATGTTGGCTTAAAATAATTATGAGAATTAAAATGGGCCAAATGATTTAATTTTAATTATTTAAAAAAAAAATAGGAATTTACTTTCCATATAATACTTAAAAGTAAAATTAAGGAAAAATTTGCAAAAGACAAAATACCAATAAGGCTCAACATGTGGCAAATATATATATATATCCTCTTCAATATTCATGGGACCCAGGTGATCACGGGCTGATATGTATATACCCATATTCCTTTGATTAAGCAATCTTCCATAGCCCAATAACCAACACCACTACCCAACCCATCACCTCTTTACCCAACCCATTTGATTCTATTAGCTAACTCATATCAGCAAAATACATCAGTCCATTACATTTAATCTCCAGCCAACACGTGACATTAAAAGGATGGCAATAGATATATATATATATATATATAATCTCACTTCTCCAATATCCATTTTACTTCAACAACTCAAAACGCAACAGCAGGAAAGAATATCACGCAACCACGTAAACCAGATCACAACGGCGCTATCATATCTTTCGGCGTCACTGTACACGCAACAACAACATCCATCAGAAAATCCAGATCTTCCCATACCTCCCTCGAGCCCAGCGTCTCTCTTCCTCTCGGACTGGACCATTCGTTCTCTATTTAATCACTACTCATTATATTCTACTCATCCCCTTCTGCCTTAACACAAAGTAGAGCCAAGTATCTGAAACTTAGAAAGAGTGGAGGCCGAGGGAGTGGGAAAACCGTGAGAGGAGGAAAAAAAAAAAAACAGAGAAGGTTCCAACAGTTGTTGCTCTGTTTTGAATCCTGAAAACTGAGGTGATTGTGGACGGTGAGGATCAGTGAAGTGAACGTACACCGAGGTAAACTATCAAGCCTTCTTTCTTCTAGTTTCCCTGTTTGATCAACACAAGTTTCTAAGTTTAAAGCCGTTAGGATCGTTGCTATGATTCCACATGTATGATTCCTGTGTTTAGGAGCTAGAGCAGAGGAAGCTTTTGCATATGCTTTAAACTGAAATTCCAAACAGCCACTCAAAACATAAAAGAATATTAGAGGATGCTTAAACAGTGTTTATGCAAGTATGAATATGAGTAATACACATGAAGATAAAAGTTGCTGTCATATTTTTATGTGCTACATATATATAAATCATTGGGTATATAAATATATATAAGCAAAGGAAAACCACTGTTTTAGTGTATATGTATATATATACTTAGAGAAACCAAAACCTTGCATAACGTGAGATAAGTCTTGCTTGTGAGTTCCCTGTTTATAGAAACCAAAACAGAGTAAAGTTGCTGCATAAGATATGAAGAAGAGAAGGAAACATGTTTCTGTTGTGGAACGTGTGTGTATATAAATCTCTGCTTTTAGAAACTAAAACAGAGGAAGTTTTAAGTGTGTGTGTATTACTGCCTTGGGAAAGACTTTCGATGTTGAAGGTAAATATAAAAGAGGCTTAGGATTAAACCAAAGCTTAATGTTGTTATATATATATAACATTGCCTTGGGAAAAAGATAGGAAACGTGAATGTGTTGTGTGGATATATATATATATATATGTTCGCTGGAAAAAAAAAAAGTGTTTAATATATATATATTTATGAAGGCGCTGTGCAGGGAGGTAATAGGAAAGAGGTCTTTTATATATAAATTGTTGTCATGTTTAAATGTATATATATTGATTAGTATTTACAAACTCCTAATGTAAAATCTTAGAATAACATCTAAGAGTTTAAAATATTATAAAATAAGAATAAATAATAAAATAATAGTAAATAATAGTATTGAAAAAAAAATGTATTATTAATTAATAATAAATAGAAAAGAGAAGTAATATTTACAAAGGCCTCACTGAATTTTTCAGTCTCGTCATAATGTGTCCAATCCAAGCATTTCAAATATATTTTTAGAATTTGTATTTTTAAGTTATAGGAAATTATAAGCTTTAAATGTGATAATGTAGAGCCTTCTTGTAAGCGGTGATTGGGCGGGTTGTGTTCCTCGAGCTAAGGCCAAGCTTGGAATTGATGTAACCGGGGTTAATTTATTTTATATGCTTGTTTTGGGCTGTAAGGTATTTTTCTAAGCCTTACTTTCATATATACTATTTGTATGTGTTTTGAAAAATTATGTGTATGTTTGAATATGAAATTATTTCAGTGAAGCAGTGTATTTTTCCAATCTATGTATTTAAGTAAATACTATTATTGGGGTTGTTTTTGTTATGATGGTTGAAATGCTTGTTATGAATTGATATATTTGGAATAATAATTTACTAAAAAGTTGTTGAAAAATTTTAGTGTTATATTATTTCTTCTGTTGTGGGTTATGTTGGGTTGAGGGGGAGAGATTAAGGGTGAACTTGTGCCTGGCTCTCTCAAATCTGGCCGGATCTTGAGTTGAGTGTTATAGGCGGACACCTCCCTGTTACGGTATATCGTTGGTGGCATGGGAGGGGACAGTATTCTTGAAGTGACTAGCTAACCTTGGCGGGGTATACTAGCACGATAGGCGTACCACGTCCGTAAGATATAAGGAGGAGCAGGATGGATGAGTGGGGATGGGTTTAATTGTTAATTATTATGTATTATTCTTGTTTGTAATTGTGCGAGAATTAAGGATTTTGTAGTGGTTTGTGGGCGAGTGTTGTGCCCTGAACCCGACATATATGTTACTGAGTTTGTGGGCGGAGTTTGTGCCCTGGACTCCGGGTTTGTGGGTGAGTGTTGTGCCCTGAACCTGACATGTATGTTATCGAGTTTGTGGGCGGAGTTTGTGGACTCCAGGTTTGTGGGCGAGTGTTGTGCCCTGAACCCGACATGTATGTTATCAAAAGAAAAAGTATTCTCCATTATCGCTTGTTAAATATTATAATTATAAAACCTGCTTCTCTGACTTGCAATCCTTTCTTGCATATTTGATAAATTTACTTCGGTTACGGGGACTTTATGTCTCACCCCGTCATTCTTAAATTTTCAGGCGAGACCTCTAACCTTACTAGAGGACAAGGGAAGCAGCCAGAGGCATAACGTCGTGACCTTGTAGGCCATAGGTTAAGGAGCAATTTGGCCTACGTCAATTTTATTAACATTAAATGAATTTTTAACTCACATAAATTTCTTCTAAAATAAAAATAAATCATTTTTTTTTTGTTTAACATATATAATAAGGGAAAAACACTTCTCAGGTTGTAGAAGAAGTGTATTCTCATGTCACACACACACACATGAAATAGTGGTACCCACATATATATATATATATAATTAGCATTATATATATATGTGTGTGTGTGTGTAAGAATCTTTTTCTTCTCATGCAACATGAGAAGTTTAAACCCCATATAATAAACTATAAAACACCTTGAGTTTTATTTAAATCATGTAATTATATTTTTAATTAAATTTTTTGTTTATTTTAGAAAATTATAATTTTGACAAAATTGAAGAATGAGTAATTTTTGTCCATAGATATCTATACAAGTAGTTTTGAATAATGACAATTGAGAAAAAATTATTTAATTTAGTAAAATTTAGAATTTTGTACTGGGCGCTCCTGAGTAAAACTTTTTTGTGCTAGGCGCTCCTAGGGTAAAAGTTCGTTGGTCAATCTGCACTTTAAATAACGGACGTTAACTATTTGTCTAACAACGTTGTGTTGGGCGCTCCTGGGTAAACCTTTTTTGTGTTGGACCTTTTTAAAAGTTTGTTGGTATTTTTGGTCTACTTAATAATTAATTGTGTTGGACGCTCCTGAGCTAATAGTTTATTGGTCAAATCGCACCTTAACCCTAAAAGCTTAGACCTTATATGATAAAATTATTAAAATAAAGTTATTGATCCTCAATAGAAGGATTAGTTTAGTCGGCATATATTAGTAAATATAAATAATTTTAATGTAAATTTAATTTATAATTAATATTTTGAATTTTTATATATTCTTAATATAAGTATAAATATAAACCTTAAAATATATATTTTATTCTAATAAATAGTTTTAACCAAAATTAATAATTTCTAAGGGTGTGTGTACATGTATATATAAAAGTCGGACATTAAAAACTTTTGAGATGTATACATTAACGCTTTTTTCAAGTGAAACCAATTTGGATGATAATTATGAGGTTTAGATTTCTCATGTTGCATGAGAAAAAGAATATTCTTACACATACTTGAAATGGTAGGACCTACATATATATATATAATACTAATTATGTATATATGTGGGTCTCACCCTTTTATATGTGTGTGACATAAGAATACATTTCTCCTATAACATGAGAAATGTTTTCCCCGATAATTATTTACATTACGCGTCTATTATCAAATTAATAACAAGTGAAACTACAGTCTGTTTCAAATTTTGAGAGATAGTAAAAATGCGTCGAGTGATATTTTAAAAAAAAAATGGGGCACGCTTCTTAGTTTATATTTTGTAAATACTATTATTTATGATAAAATTTAAGCTTTGCTCCACGTTTTTAATATAAAATTTATTTAAAGAGTTGACTTTGATCATAAATATAAGATTTAGTTTTTATATTTATCAATCTTATTTTAATTTACCTCTATTGAGAAAAAATAACATATCATATTAACTATTAACTAATATAAATAATATTCTTAATTAAATTAAATAAATATATTTTATGTTAAGAGTATATTAATATTGATATATTGACCAGATATCTCAAATGGATTTGTATCATTGCTAAAAACGAAAAACAAAAGGACGGTCATAGGTTTATGCCATTGTATTTTCAGAATTTATAGGGACCAAAATTTGACGGCCGTTGCTTCGTCACGTGGCTGGGGATATGCTTTACTTGCTTGGTTTCTAGCTATAATGAAGTCACAAGTTTAATCATACTGTAATGGGTCCCTGAAAGTATCAACAGTGAGATGCTTGTGACTATGACTATCCGCATTTTACATTAATTTTGGCAGATTAGAGGCTCTGGGGATGAGTTTGGAATCTGAAGGTTGGCGAGTTTGAAGCTGAGTTTGGCGTGATGATCAGCTGCTTGGGTTCGTATCCCATCGTTGCTACTGGTTCTTTATCACCTTCCTTAAGCAAATCCTGCAACGAGGTACTACCAACTTGATTTCTTTCCGTTTTGACTGTCATGGCTTTAGATTTTATGCATTTGGTGCCGTTTCGCTGGAATGCTAACCAGCATCTGTCTTCTCGTTTACTTTAAAACCACAACCTGTGTATGTCGTCTGGCTTTCTGCTTGAGTGAACTGGTTTATTTTAGCTGGCTTTTCTCAAATTGCTTCTGTACCTTCTGGAACAACTAGTATGTAATCGCCTGACCGCTGTACAAATAGATTTCCTCATGATACTATTATTCCACTACCTGAATTTTATTCGTGATCTGCACTAAGCCAGGACTATTGAGTGGATTATTCTTGGCGTTTTTGTCATAAAATTTGTTTTACCATTTATGGAACTTGTCATAGACGCGGGGTTGAATAACATCGAAGTAAAGCATCACAGCTTCTTGGTAGACGGCATGTTAAAAACTATAGAATGTAACTGTTATTTCTATTTTTCATTTATTGTAATGAAAATAAATCCAATAATTCCTTTACGTTAGTATTGCAGTCTTTTCTATCTTTCTATCTATTAGTTTGGTCGAGTACACTTTTACTTGCAACATATACATGAGGTAGTGAAAGTGACTCATGGTTGAAAGAATCACCAGAGGAAAATCATAATTTAGACTTCAGTGTACCTTGTCATGAATTATACATATTTTTCGTAGTTTTAGCAACTTGCATTTGCCGGCTTTTGATTAGGATAGGTTATTCTCTCTGCCCCTTATCCCTTCCCAAGTATTGTGCAAATATTGTCTTGACTCTTGAGGCTTGTCAGTACTGTGGATGATCTCTACTGTTTTGTGATTTTCTATCTTTTGTTTCTGCAGGCCTTTAGAAATAAGCAGTTTCTTGCCAAACAACAGTCAGTTTGTCTGACATTTGCCTCCAAAAACCATCAAGGATGCAATGGATTCTGTTTTCCGTCAAAAAGATTGATATCCAAGAGGGTATATCATGAATATTCACCTCAATCATGCTAACTTTTATTCTTCCCGACATTTTTACTATTTTTTTATCATTTTGATATTTTCATGATGTAATTTTGTTCATCCAGATTTGAAATCTTATATTATATAATACTACCCCCGGTCCTTAATAGAATAGGTAATTGGAGATTGAATTTGGTCTTGTATCCCTATTGATGGCACATATGAAGGGGCTTCCATCAATGGTAGTCATGATGAAAGATGATATTGTAGGAAAACTAAACTATATTTGTTACAAATAATTAGCATAACTAACTTCCTTAATCAACCCAAATAAGTGTCTGGCTTGTGGAAAAGGAATTTTAAAACCACGTTTGGTTGTTTACCAAACAAGCACTAAGTCAACTAGCTCATATATTAAGAATAAGGGGTAGTATATAGTAACAAAATATTCTTTAAAGAAATGAATTTAGCTATCCATCTTGCCCTAACTGATATGACACACTTGCTAGAGATTATGTACATTGCATACAGTGCATAGTCTGAGGATATAATTAAGAATTATTCTGTAATATTTTTTGAGTAGTAAACTTAGGCTGGAATTATATAGTGTTTGGTTCGGTGATGGAGCCTCTGGTTGCACTAACTCGCACATTATGGAGGCAACAACATTACAATACCTCTTGTATTATCTTGTGTTAGTCTTCTCCCAGTCTTGTACTTGTATGTCCTGGATATTGGTGAATGAAACTTGCATGCAACATTTGGACTTTGACCAGTTTGCTTTGTATCTATGAAGGATCTAAATAATTATTTATTTCAAAAAGATCTCCTACTAAGAACAAGAAAATAAAATGAAAGTATGTATATCTCTCATCAACTCATGTGAGAGTTTTTAATGTGGACAAGTTTCTTGAATGAATATGTTTTCTTTCAACAAGGGGAGGTCCAGTTCCAAGATATCAACTGTTTTGACCGATGACAAGTCAACAATGTCATCCTTTGAGGATGAAGTAGAGAATATTGGCATCTTCCGCATTGATCCAGGCCTAGAACCATATAAAGATCACTTGAAATATAGAGTGAAGAGATATGTTGATCAGAAAAAGCTTATTGAAAAATACGAAGGAGGCCTTGAGGAATTTGCAAAAGGTAGTGATAGTTATTTGCATTTCTACACCTGTGTTATATGTTTCAAATCATCCTTACTAAAGTGGGATAACTACTCAAATGCAATGCATATGTTCCTGCAGAGTGTGCATTGTAGTTGTCTGAGCTATTATTGCATTTTTTTTTTATATTGGAGAATCCATTGGGACTGTTGAATTGATCAGCTTCTGGAAAATGCATGTGGTTTGCCTGTTAACTGGATTGATGTTCTCTTCCCCATACTGAACGGCCTAGTTAATTTGTTAGATTGATTGGAGTTAATCTTCAAGACTTGAATTTAGTATAATGTTTCTTTTTCTTCTTCCTTTACTCACCTCTGCTGATGTGTGTGCTTGCAACTGGATTGATCTCCTTTCCCTACATTAATTTTCCTCACGGATTTGTTTAATTGATTTGAGTCTCATCTTCAATATTCAATATAACTTTTCATTCTCTTCCTCCCTTCTCTCCATTAGGTTATTTGAAATTTGGGTTCAACAGAGAAGACGATGGCATTGTATACCGTGAGTGGGCACCTGCTGCTCAGTAAGTTATCGATGAGAATGTAAATAAGTCTACTTCATTTGGCATTTTTTTTGTTTAGTTTCTTGTTAATGTTACATATCTTACAATTTAGGGAAGCACAATTAATTGGGGACTTCAATGGATGGGATGGATCCAACCATATGATGGAAAAAAATCAGTTTGGTGTTTGGAGTATAAAGATTCATGATTGTGATGGAAATTCAGCAATACCTCATAATTCAAGGGTCAAATTTCGTTTCAAACATGGTGATGGAGTTTGGGTTGACCGCATCCCTGCTTGGATTAAATATGCTACTGTTGATCCTACAAGATTTGCTGCCCCATATGATGGCGTCTATTGGGATCCAGCACCTTCAGAGAGGTCTTGTTCTTCTCTTACATAGAATTTATATGGTGGTGCATTTTTCAGTACGGCCCACAAAGCATGACATCTAAGGATTATTTCTTAAACGGACTGCAAATGCATGCAACATAACAATGTAATTAATTGGACAATTATATAAACAGTTTAAGCTCCATTGCAGTGTGGCTTATCTTGAACCTTTATCTTGTTCTGATGTTATTTGTAAGAAAAAGGGAGAATGTCTATGACATGTATAATACTTGTTATTTACTTGACATTGCAAAGTAGGTCTACACTTCAATTCGTTAATTCATTCCATATGTGTTTTTACCACTCAAATTCTACTCCTATTGCAGGTATCAGTTCAAATATTCTCGGCCACCAAAGCCCAATGCCCCACGGATATATGAGGCTCATGTAGGAATGAGTAGCTCTGAATCCCGAATAAATTCTTACCGGGAATTTGCAGATGACATTTTGCCCCGTATTCGAGCAAATAACTATAACACAGTTCAGTTGATGGCTGTGATGGAGCATTCCTATTATGCATCCTTTGGCTATCATGTAACAAACTTTTTTGCTGTAAGCAGTAGATCTGGAACCCCTGAAGATCTTAAATATCTAATAGATAAGGCCCACAGCCTAGGTTTACGGGTTTTGATGGATGTTGTCCATAGTCATGCCAGTAATAATGTTACTGATGGACTCAATGGCTTTGATGTTGGCCAAAGTTCCCAGGACTCTTACTTCCACAGTGGAGACATAGGTTATCATAAATTGTGGGATAGTAGACTCTTTAAGTATGACAATTGGGAAGTTCTTCGTTTTCTTTTATCTAATTTACAGTGGTGGATTGAGGAGTTCAAATTTGATGGGTTTCGGTTTGATGGAGTAACATCAATGCTGTATCACCACCATGGAATCAACATGACTTTTACAGGGAATTACAATGAATATTTTAGTGAAGCAACAGACGTGGATGCTGTTGTCTATTTGATGCTGGCTAATTGTTTGATCCATAATATTTTACCAGAGGCAACTGTCATAGCTGAAGATGTTTCTGGCATGCCTGGACTTGGTCTACCCGTCTCAGAGGGAGGTATTGGTTTTGACTATCGTCTGGCTATGGCCATCCCAGACAAGTGGATTGACTACCTGAAGAACAAGAAAGATGATGAGTGGTCTATGAAGGACATCTGTTGGAGTTTGACAAATAGGAGATACACTGAGAAGTGTGTTTCTTATGCAGAAAGCCATGACCAGGTATGAGCTTAGCCAATTTTCATTAACTGCTATCTCATGCTTGTTATCACTTTCAAAATGGAATTATCCTAGAATGTAGGCAAAATCAGTTTTATAAGTGGCATAACAATGGAAACTCCTGAAGACAGCTAAGCATTTCTCATATTTCTTTGTCCTTTTGCCTTCTGTTTCTATAAAAGGAAAAACAAAATTCCTTATGCAGGCCATCGTGGGGGACAAGACTATAGCATTTTTCCTTATGGATAAAGAAATGTATTCTGGCATGTCTTGCTTGACAGATGCTTCTCCTATGATTGAGCGAGGGATTGCTCTTCACAAGGTTGTATAGCAGATCATAAAGATTGGTTTTTACTGGTTGTTATAGTTTTGTTTTCTTACTTTTAACTCCATCAAAACCTTTCCTGTTTATGTGTAACGCGGCTACAGCAATGATTTGATTAACAATCCTAAAACTGCTAATATGACACTTCGCCACTTTATGATGTGCTTGTACTCATTGTTATTTTAATCCTTTGTAGATGATACACTTCTTGACCATGGCATTAGGTGGGGAAGGCTACCTTAATTTCATGGGCAATGAGGTATGTGCCTGTTCCATTCTTTTGCCTAACCATGAGTTTTGTTTGTATCTAGTCTTGAGATGCTCATGCATATCACTCTTATAGCCATAGAATGATAACACATATTATCATCTATTCAGTAATATTCATGACTACTACTTTTTTAGTTTGGCCATCCGGAATGGATTGATTTCCCTAGAGAAGGCAATGGATGGAGTTATGAGAGGTGCTGTCGTCAGTGGAATTTGGTGGATACTGACCACCTGAGATATAAGGTAATTTAGGAATTAGGAATATTTTCTCTTCTCTGTATTTCTTTTCCTTTTTTGGGGGCTCTCCTATGTCCATATTATAATAATGGTACCGTGCAATCCAAATAGCCAACTTTACCTAGTTGGATAAGGCTTTGTTGTTGTTGTTGCACTTCATGTTTTGGTGTCATGCTGAAAGCCAATAAATGTATAAAACTCCTTTTATTCTTGCAGTTTGTTATATGTACACAAAGTTATTCACCTTTTACATTTCTTCTTCTTGAAAATGTGCAGTTCATGAATGCATTTGACAGAGCTATGAACTTGCTGGATGACAAATTTTCATTCCTCTCATCAACAAAACAAATTGTGAGCAGCACAAATGAAGAAGATAAGGTGTTGCTTCTCCATATGATCATTAACATTTTTATTTGAGAGAACTATGCTGGTTGATATAGTCTGATAAATTTTAAGTCAGTTAAGATGTGGTGTGATTCCATGACTCTTTCTAACTAGGAGTACTTAAATCAGCAATGTTAGGCTTTAAAAAACATAATTAAGGTGTCTCAGCAAGTAGAGATTCAACTATTACTTGCGTTGAGCGTGTATAACACATTGCTCCATCAAAATTTAATGGTTTTTTCTTTTACAGGTTATAGTCTTCGAGCGAGGGGATTTGGTATTTGTGTTCAACTTTCACCCAGAGAATACTTATGAAGGGTATGTAAGTAATAGGGTATTTTGTTCATATGTTTGGGGAATTTGTAGAAGACTGAGCATAAATTATTTGACTGATATGTTGAACCAATAGGTATAAAGTTGGATGTGACTTGCCCGGGAAATATAGAGTTGTTCTTGATAGTGATGCTTGGGAATTCGGAGGACATGGAAGAGTAAGGAATGCTACTCCCTCAAACTGGAGTTGGATGATTTATTAGTTTTGCCTTTTACTGATGGAAAAGTTTCATATTATTATCTGCTAGGTGGGGCATGATGTAGACCACTTTACGTCCCCAGAAGGAATTCCAGGAGTTCCTGAAACAAATTTCAATAATCGTCCCAATTCTTTCAAAGTCCTCTCCCCCTCTCGTACTTGCGTGGTATGTTTGTCTGTAAACCTTCAAGTTCTGTCTTGTATTTCCTTTTTGGTCATTCTATTTCCCATGATAATTATTCATGATTTTAAGCTGGAAAGAATTTGGACACTACAGAGTAATATGAAACAAAAAATAATTTGTATATCTTTCCTTCATGAAACAGCAAGTTTTTTGCCATGGGCTCCGTAAACATGTCAAAATTATGTGAATAGCTAATGCTGAGTCATTTTGTATTCCGAAGGTATATTATAGAGCGGAAGAGAGCCTAGAAGAAAAAAATCATTGCACTTTGATCGGAGTAAAAGAGACATCTGCTGCATCAGACATTGCCAAAAATCCTGAAGGATACGAAGAAAGTGAGGTTGCTAAAGGCAAAACAGAAAACGCAAAAACTCCATCAGATGTTGCCAAAAATCTGGAAGGATCAGCTTACGTAGATAGTGCAGTTAGTGATTTGATTGAAGTAGAAGAGACGGTAGCTGCAGCAGATGTTACAGAGATTCCTGAAGACTTTTCTTCAGTAGGAAGTGAGGTTGCTTCACGCAAAACAGAAGACGCAGAAGTAGAAAAGGATGATGAAGGAACATTGCATAACTGAGAATCTATATCCGTTGTAAATAGCAGTGTTTGGCTTTCTACTTGTGCAAGCATTAGACAACTTTTCGTTTAGATATAGTCTAACAAACGCAGATAGATGGTTGCTTCATGCAATGAAGGAGACGCGGATGGATTGATTCCGTCAAACATCATTCTTTGAGAATTACTAATTACTAAAGGGGCTTATCTTTTCCAAACTAATTAATAATTACTCTATCAAGTCCTTAATATAAAATTCATTTTGTAGTTCAGTTTTTCTATTGAAGTAGAAATATAATATCCACTTCATAATTCAATTTCTTTCATCCATCCATTTTCAACATGTTATTTCAAAATATATTGAAAAGGAGAATTCCCAAGTAATTACTGCAAACGTTTCCTTTGAGAATGAAAAGTAACAAATACCTTCAAACACCTAAAACACACCGTACAGGATTATTCAAGAGCCAAGGTTCACGAGTTTAGTCAATCTCACGATGAGGAAAAATTCGTTTTCACCTAATAAGTCATCCATCAGCTTACTTCATGGTATATTTAACAAATACCTTCAAACACCTAAACCCCAAAATTCAGTAAGAGTATCTTAAAGCTTAAATTCAGTATGAGTATCAATCAGTGGTTCGTCTGAAAATGTGATTCCAATGATAAGCAAAAGACTCAAGAGCCAGATATCACAATAAATCCGTTTCTCTTTTTCAATAATAAACAAGAAAAATAAAGATAAGAAAAATCAAACCCTTCGAACCCTTGAAGCTCCAATTTTCTGGTCTACCCCAGTAGTAGATTTCCCAAAGATCGAAGGCAGAGGAGGAAGCTTCTTGTTTCCTTTGGTCATGCTTCTGAGCATGTATCGTGGAGCATCCGATCGCTCCACTCGGCAGGTCACCGATACGGATTTCCGCAAGCTCTCAAGTTTCCTAGAACTGCTCTTCTTTGCTGACTCGACGGCTACGCCAAGATTATACGCAGACGCTTTACCATGATCTCCTGTCTTCTTTCTCTTCAACCGCTCATTCCTTTTAGCAGAGTATTCGTCATAAAACCTTCCCCTCTCAAACAGTAGCCCCGAATCCACTCCGAATGAATTGGCAAATACAATATTTTCAGAATTCGTCTTCCCCAATTCTGCCTGAACCATATTCGTCAAAGCCCTCAATTCACAGGAAATCGTGCGGTACTCGGGTCGAAGTTCAGATTCCTCGATGTTGGGGCAGCCAATTGGCTTTTTGGATTCTGTCAACGAACCTAATTTAACCACGGAAAATACATTAAATAGAAGAAAGTGAAACAAATGGCGAGCCAACGATGATATCATTAATCTAATTGTCTAGACGAACCTGGGGGGGTTTGAAGCGAACAGGAGTTTGATGGACGGAGAACTCGGCGTGGTCGAAGATGCATGGGCGATTTTGCTAGAGGAGGCTTACGATCCGATTTCATCTTCGATACAGAGTACATAGTTGAGGTCTTCAAGGAAGCAATGAGTGACTTTAAATTGAGTGGTTGAATAGGGGGGAAATGATTGAGAAACAGTGTGGTTTGGAGTTTGGCACTTGTTTTTTTAACTGGACGACAAACGCACCTCTAAAAATTTAAAATCAAAGACACCTGGAGCAGAAGACGCTCGCCTCCAACGGTCAAATTTTGGATCTGACGGCTTGGATGATTCCAAACTGGACCGGTGGAATTAGAAAGCTACAATGCGGGTCCCGCTATTTTTTTTAAAAAAAAAAATTACCTCGGCATACTAAAAGCTTGTTGTTTACAAAAGTCTAAGATTATACAATATTCACTGATCTCAATGACATTCCACCACACTCAAGATTAACAAAGTCAACACATTCAATAATTTGTGATACAATGGCTACAAAATCTTGATTCATCTCTTGAGCTGATTGGGCTAAATAATCAACCCATCTCAATATTTCTATGTAAGTATGAATAATCTGTAGATTATCATGTGAAAGGATAAGGGATCTTACCTTCTGTATCTCATCTATCATAAGATGACCTTGCCCACAATCAAGTAACAACAAATGAATATCATCCAATGAATCAGTATGAAGCATAATCTTCTTAAAACCTAATTGTTTGTAAAGTATAAAGCCCCTATAGATAGTATGGATTTCCGCATCAGTTGAGGTAATATGTTTTAACTTCTATTGAAATCCACATATCCAGTTTCCTTGGTGATCTCTGATCACTCCTCCACAAGTTGCTTGTCTACTATTCTTGTATGATCAATCCACATCACCTATACATAATTTGGATCCGAGGGATGCCATCTTGCTTCTACTATATCAGGTATCTGCATAATTTGATGTTGGAAATGGCCATGCGCCACTTTGTCCATTAAGTGGAATATGCATATTTGTGTAATCGTTCTAGGCTTCAAATACTTTTGTGTGTTTATTCTTCCAAAGAAACCAACATACAACATCAAATGTTTTGTGCCAAGGCCATCTAGTAGTAAGCTTGTCGGATGGATTATTTTTTGAGTTCCATTTCAACCAATCTTGCAAAGAGTCAAAGAAAAATATAGAAAGTTATAATAGGTTAATAAAATTGAATACTCTCTTGGCAATCTCACAATCTCTTAGTATATAGATGATAGTTTCCTCCCCACCACACTCAAAAGTACAAGTGTTTTGCAAATGTGGATTATATTTTACTCTAAGTGTATTAGTGGGAAGTCTCTCATGAAACACTTGTCACATGAAGAAGTTTACTCTTTTAGGAATCTCCCAACGCCATATATGCTATCAGACAGGTTTAGGTGAATGCTCTTGTTGGTGATATATCATAGTGTATGCCGATTTAATAGTGAAGTTCTCATTTAAAGCTTTACGCTAATAGAAAACATTCTCACCCCAAGGCATTAGGTGGGACAACCTTCATTATTTCTTCTACTATCCTATTTGGATGGAACGCTACGTTCTCCATTTATCCTCATCCTATTGTCTATTTGGTTTAACAAAATCATCTACCATTATCTCTAGATCTATCAAGTAGAGATTCTTGTACACGTAATATATCAAAGGTGGAGTGGCAATATACTCTTATTGGGTTTCTTTTATGGGAGAATGACTTTTAGGTCATAATCAAAGAAAATGATATCAAAAAAGTCCTCATTGATAAGTGAATAAGGAGATCAACGAGCAAATCAGTTAACATTAACAACTTATGAGACTTGTCAATATATTATGTTCTTTAATTGAGACCTAAAAGTTATTCTCCCTTCTTTTAATGTATGTTAGCCAAAAAAAAAGCGAACCTTTTTTGTCCACAATACAAATTACTCAATTATATTCATGTCATACGATTTGATATGCAAGAGTCCAGGAATATGAGATCTAGTTCCCCGTTTAGTTTTATGAAAAGGTTTTTGAGGGGAATTGAACTGGAATGTGAAATAAAAGTGGAGCTTAAAAGTTTATTTGATATATCTACAAAACTATTGTATAATTTTTATTTTCTGTGTGTAATGGGGAAAAAACAAAATGTCCTCTCAACCAAAACATCTTCGCCACCAACACCACGAGTCCACGAGCCAGAAGTCGCCGGAAAACTTGCAGAGGACACCGACCCCAACATTAACATCCATAGACGGACCCAAGTGTATGAGAAGGGGGCACTTGAATTATTATGAAATTCTAAAAAATAAGGGAATTAAAATTATGATGTATTTGATAGTATTGATAATAAGACAATTATGATGAAATTCTAAAAAATAAGGCTTAAAAGAATGACATTGTAATTATTTTTATTGTAATATACTTTTATTATTAAAATATATGTATTTAAACTTATTGAATGCCTACCCTTCATTGTAATTTGTGTAGCTGTATTTCTAACAACACTTAATCTTACTTTTCTAAATGACAGGTTTGTAAAATAATTGTCTCTTTTATTACATCATCAGTATTTACTTGATTTCATGAATATTTTTTTGATGTTTTTTTTCTTATTTATATTCTTTTGTTTTTTAATATATTTACAACTTTCCTTAAAAAAAATTTAGGGGCTGTCCCTGAGTCACCCCACTAATTATACAGACACAAACAAAAAATCCTAACTCCGCCACTGTTAACATCAAGCTCTGTCGTGGCCATGCATTAACATCAATCTCAAACAAGAAATCTTGCAAAAAATGCATTTTTGTTTTTAAGAAAAACTATTAACATCGATCCAACCAACATTCGATCCGGGGAATAAACCAAATTCACTGTAAGAACCAGGGAAAAAATCAATCCCTCTATCTAACTCTCGATCTTCATCTTCATCTACGAACAATTTACGAAGCAAAGGAGATGATAAAACAAATCTGGGGAAGCACAGTGAGAAGAATAACAAAATTGATGTAAATGCAAATGCAAATGCAACAGGGAAAAAAACATATTGGTACGTTGACAGAGAACCATTACAGATGGCAGAGGAGAAGAAGGTGCCAGACATGGGTGTACGGTGTCGCTGGAAGCCTTCTTCCTCCTCATCTCCTAATCAATAACCCTTAAGCTCCACAAATTTAGCACTCACTGCGTCTAGGACGGTAAGCAATGACCACACCGATGACTTACAAACATTCTCTGTTTGATTTTATGTTCACATTTATAATTCCGTACTTCTCATTCCATTCACGATAATATATAATGCTATTGAAAACAGATTTCTTGGTCATGGCAATCATTCACTCGTATAATCTTTCGTTGAATTGCCTTGGGATTTTTGTTTTTCAATTTTTATAATAGAGAGAGAGGGGCTTATTTTTACATCAAACAAAATATTTACAAACGTGAACATATTTTAGATGAAAAATCAGAATATTAGAGTGTAGAGATGAGGGGAATCAAAGTAATCGGCGGGGAGTTGAAGGGGTACGGTGAGGGTCTCTGAGAGATGCATTCAGTTTCAGGGGTATGAAGAGATAAAATTCTGTGACAAATATTTCAGATGCGGGCTTCACCATGATGACCTAAAGATTGTATATTAACAAGAATACAAATAAATTTCTCCAGTTATGTTTTTAAAAAGGAAATTTCATTGATAGGATATAAAATTTTAATTAAACAGATCGATCAAGACTACCATGGATCGCCGCCTGCAAATATGAAAATGAAAGCCCAGACTATATGACCTGGACACCCAGATGGGATGGGGTTATGCTTTTGACCTCTCCATCTACAAGTCAACATTGAATTTTGGAGCCAGTGGGTACACGCTGGAATCTCATGAGGGAATAAAATTTGAGAATCAAGCTCCTGTTACTAACCACCAAAATATTTAATTAAATGAGAGGTATTTGAATTGGTGTTCTCAAGCTACTCTTGTTTACCAAACATCCAAAATTAAGTCCTCGTTTATACTTGTAGTGAATAAACGTGATTTTAAATGATTTTTTTTTTTTAAATAAGGCTAGTTAAAAATGATGTTGGTTAATTATAATTTCTGTTTGATACATGACTTTGAAAATTTCGTTAAATCACTTATATACGTATTTTTTTTATTCAAAAAATTCAACCAACAAATTGTACTCAATTTCTCAACTCTTTAACATTAATTTTGGTCTATTAAAGCTTTTCGATGGTAATCGGTTGATTAAAGTTAAACAAAAGAAATCTGATGAAAAATAATGCCCCCTTTGGTTGGATGCAACTAACCCCGTTTGGATCAAAGAAAAGGTAGGAATGAAAATGAAAAGAGTAGAATGGAATGAAAAATATTTTTCCTTGATGCGTTTGGTTCGCACTAAAAAAGAAAATGGATAGATAGAAAAATTTCTATTTGGTTGGAAGAAAATAAAGTAGGAAAATGAGGTAAAATATCATTTTACTCATAAAGTATAAAATATTATTTAAAATCACCCACTCACAGTGCATGTTCAAGTGTGCATTGTGCACACTCATTTTGATTGTGCACTCCTCCGTCGCTTTTCCTCCGTTCTCCACCATTGTCTACCATTTTTCAGACAACCTGCGACCTAAGAAAAAGACCAGAGAGAGTTTGGAGTCGCGAGACTGGGGAGACCAGATCGAAAGGGAAGTGGAAACAAGAGCTAGAGAGCACCCTCGACCTCCTTCTTCTTCCTTCGACGAGTTTAATAGCCAGAGATTAGTGAGAGTTGTGTCGTGGATTGAAAACATCCCATAAGCTTGCAATGCAGGGGAGAGCCTATACCAGCGAATTTTGTTCTCTTTTTCGTGGATTGAAGACACACAAGAAGCTCGCAAAAGGTAAGTTCGTCTTCTTCGATTTTCTTAGTCCGCCGGAAAATGGTTTCCCACCAAAATTGGTGTGGAACCCATTTTCCCATATATAAGGGAAAATTCCCCCGTCGCCGGAAAATATTTTGCATGGAAAATGTGAACCAAACAACGGAAGCCGATGGAAAATGTCTATTTTCCATTTGCTTTATCTGATTTGCATTGAATCAAACGAGCCCTAAGGATGGGGGAAGGGAAGGGGAAGTGGAATCGAAATCCTATATTCTATGTGTTTGGTAGTTGGGAAGTCAGTTCTTGTAGGAACCCACTTCCAATTTTTTTATGGAAGTGGGTTTCATACTCCTACCCATGGAATTGAGACCAGTTCCATGAAACTCAAATATGGTGACCCTTTTGCCCTTCAAAGATCTGGCGATGGCAGTGAGCAGGGATAACGACAAAGGCGACGACAGATGGTGAAGGCAAAGTCCACGATGACGAAAGTTGGCTCCTCGATTTGTGATTTCTATGACTATGTTTTCTCTCTCTCCAATCTGCAAACAGTGATAGCGTCTCTACCTCTTCAATATGGTGAGCTGTGGACGGCGGATGTTGGAAGGCGTCTTCTCCCTCTTCAATCAACAAGCGTTAAGTCATCTTGATAGTTTCCTTCTTAGTTCTGCGATTTTTGCTACCTTCATTCTTTGTTCGGTGCATGTTTGAGTTGAAAACACGTTTACGTAACTTAGCTCGTATACATAAATTATAAAAAAACAGTTTCTATCGTTAATTCAAACACACACTATTTTCTTTATTTGTTGATGGGTGGTTCAATATTTTGTTTGTTGATGTTATTGTATGGCTGATGATGACCGGAGGTGGCTTCTATGATGGTCACCGGTTCTGTGGAGGTGATGGGGGTGGCTGTGGGTGGAGGCTAGGTTTTGTTGGGAAGGGGTATACTGATCATTTCATATTTAAAATCAGCATTTTAAATAAAAATTATATCATACTTCATGATACCAAACACATTTTTAACTCCACTTTTACCTCCAGTTCCATTTCTACTTCCAATTTCATCAACCTGCCAAACGAGGCAAGAGTGCCGCGGATGATCGCCAAACTGAAAACCGAGAAAACAATCCGGAAGGGCGCGATGGAGGGGGCAGCCCAACGTGAGAGGGTTTATTTATTTATTTAATAATTAATTATGTGAGAGGGTTTATTTATTTATTTAATAATTAATTATTGGTTTGTTTTAGACAAACTGGGGAGGGTCGTTGTTATCATATCTGTGTCTGAAAAGCTACAGATCTGGCCATCCCATTCCCTCCGTCCAGGCCTCAAGGCGATGCTGGAGTGTCATTCCTTGGAGGGCGTTCTTCATGTCGACTGATCATTATTTTATAAAAATAAAAATAAAAACAATATGAAACCATAAAATCCATTTTTTGACCGACCTTGTTAGCTTCCATTTGCTCCCCCTGCAATATCGCTCTTGTCCTGAGCGGGGAGCGCGCCTCCGTTCTGCACCAATGGCATTTCACCGGCGGCGTCTCCACTATCACCATCGCTTCCGCTTTCTGATTCCGTTTATCTCTGCCATCACCGCTGCTATACTCATTCTCTTCGCCCTCCTTTCCCTTTTAGCTCCTTCTCCTGTCGATACTGCTCATCTTCACCGGAGCCACCGCCAATCCTCGGTACTCTTCCCGTCTCTTCCTCTCTTTCCCTCAAACTCTTAAACGTAATTCATGACGAATCATATGTGAATTCCTTACCCTTTTCCCCCAATTCTTGTCTAGTTCGAAGCCGAAACAGATTACGCGAGTGGAGTACCCTTGTTTCGCGTTCCTGTAAGGGTTCATATGACTTGTTTAGCTGGCTGGCCTATATATGCTTTTGTTTCCATGACTTGATGCTGGTTTTCTTCTAATATCTTAATTCAGTATCTGTGTTTTGTTTTAATTTCTGGTAATCAGACCGATGGAGGGAAGTTAGATCGCGATATCTGGAGCACTAGAAATTCCGAGTTTTTCTACGGCTGCAGCAATGCAAGCACCAAGTTTCTAAGTGCGTATCTCATTGCATTATGTCTGATAAGTTCCCTACTGAAGTGTTGCAATATAAAACTACTAATTTCAAATTAGGGGGACGAGCCTCTATCATCTGAGTTCTAAATGTTACTTTTCTTTGATTTCATATATTTAAATATGATAGAAACTATGTTTTCATATGGCAGAAGCTGAAGCAATATCGCAACCTAATCGATATTTGATGATAGCAACTAGTGGAGGTTTGAATCAGCAAAGAACAGGGGTAATTTACCTGAACTCGGGTCATTAGTGTAATGAAAAAGTATTTCATATTCATCTCTTGTTTATCCTAATGATCCAGCGACAATGGTTCTAAAATGTGTATTTCAGATATTCAAAAGGGTAACATACCTTTTGTTAAAAGAAAGGAAAAAAAAAATCAACAGAAATGATATATGAATGTGATGAATCAGATTTACGGTAGATCAGTCAATTGATTATATTTATTGTGATCAGTTTAGAATGTTGTTATCGAATGGAGATAAGTTATCGAACTTGGAACATATTAACAATATAAGCATGAAGAATTTTCATCTGCATTCAAACAACGCTCCAGGAATGCGTGTTACTTTTTTGTCTATTCTGATGTTCTTGGATGCCTTTTCATTCGGTTGAAACCTTAGAATTGTTAAGTTCCTCTTATTGGATGCAAGACTCCCTACAATTGATATGATGAATCCTCTGAGGAACTCTTAAACTGTAAAGTATCATCTTCTAGATGATAACAGTTGCTGAAAAACTATACTTGGCTTTTTCTTTCATTCCTTCTTGTAATAGAAAGTCTCTTAAGAATTCTATCGTTTGCTGCAAAGCCTGACCCAGGGAAACCAGTACAAACTCTCTGTTTAGTGATTTTTCAAGATGAGAACTAGGAAAATTTATTGTATTTCTTGATCACTGGTTTTCCAAGTTTGTTGGTTACAAATGTGTGTACTGTTTGACCACAACTAATGGGCCGATCTTGTGACTATGGGCTTTGTGAGAGAGAGGAATGAGGTGTTGGGCAAATATTGTGTTTGAGGGGGCCAGGAGGACAGCTAAGGAGTTTGTGAGTGAATGAATTAGTGTGGAGAGCCTATGCCTCTTGAATGCATAGGAACCTTGGTATAGTATTTATGCCATGTTCTTATTTTCCAGAAATGCGTAGCTAATCTAGCTTAGACCTACACTCTGGCTGGACTTTATCAAATAGTATGTTTGAGTTGTTGGGTTCCATCACATGCTATTCTGTCAATATCAACCTTTTCTTTTCTGCTTCTGGCAGATAACAGATGCTGTTGTTGCTGCACGAATTTTGAATGCAACTCTTGTTGTTCCGAAGTTGGACCAAAAATCTTATTGGAAAGATTCTAGGTCAGTTATGGAAGGAAATATATTTTCTTACAACCTATTTAATTATGCCTTTGCTTTTGGACTATTGTGCCATTATTTAGTGATGAAATTTTCAAATGTAAAATATTGTCATACTTTGCCTCTTGCAGTAACTTCTCACAGATCTTTGATGTTAATTGGTTTGTCTCCTATCTGAAAAACGATGTCAAAATTATCAAGCAACTCCCTAGAAAGGGAGGGAAAATGTTAACTCCATACACCATGCGTGTTCCAAGGAAGTGTAATGAAAGATGCTATATAAACCGTATAGTACCTGTACTTCTGAAGAAGCGAGTAAGTTTTATATTTCCATAAACTTTTTCTGTGGCCCATTTCTTGTACAACTTAATTGATTCTCTAATGTTATTAAGGGGATTTTTTTATTTGTCTCTTTGGTTGCAATTTGTTGAATGGAAGACATCAAATATTCAAGTTATATGCTCCATTATACATTATACGATTAATCAAAACTTGACTTGGCATTTCCTTACCTATATTTCATCAATCTAGGTGATTTGTCTGTACAAATTATACTATTCAGTGCTTTACATGGAATTTCTGAAGTCCTTTCCTTAATGCTAGAAGAAAAAAACCAGAACTTTGGATCAGTATGGTCAAATGTTGGTGTAGCGTAACTTGTTGGGGACAAACTAGGTTTCAAGTCATAAGTAGTGTCTGTGAGTTTCCCTCATTGGTTTTCTCATATTTTCATTTTAGGGTAATATATAATCCATACCTCACGTTAATACTTAATACTGTCTGAGACTGTTGTAGACCTCAGTTGAACTCAATCACTTAAGCTTTCTGTTATAGTAGTGTTATCAAGTACTGTTCATGATTTAAATAGTAAACTTAAGCTTGTTATGCATGATTCTTATAGGTTAAGGACTAGAGTCCAAGTGGGACAGATCTTACAGCTTGAAAATAAATGAAACTACTAGTCAATTTCAATTGTTGCTTTGTTTCTGCAATCTCTATCCCCTTTAGATAGAGCACCTTTTATTTATTAAATTTTTAGGATTGCATCATATATCTCTATCACTTTGTAGCTCTTAACAATATAGTAGTGATTGAAAACTTTGAGTTTAAGCTTTTATTGTCAGGTCATATTTTTCTAATCGATTTTGTATAGGGGTTAATGTTTGGATATTTGATTATCTCAAAAAGATATTGTTTTTATTACTTTTTCCCCTTTTTTTGTGGCAGGCTGTCCAGCTCACCAAGTTTGACTATAGGCTTTCTAACAGGTTAAGTACAGATTATCAAAAGTTGAGATGTAGAGTTAATTACCATGCTTTAAGGTTTACTGACCCAATAACAGCAATGGGTAAAAAGTTGGTCAGTCAAATGAGGAGGAGAAGCGAGCATTATATTGCACTGCACCTGAGGTAGTCTTATTGGTTTTTAATTTTTATTATTTGATTATTGTTCATATTCACTTCACATGTTCAAGTCACCAGTAATAGATGGAGTGATCTGGACTCCGGAGATCACCATTGAAACTCTATTACAGAAGTGTGCAGATCCATGTTTTTCAGTAAAATACCTTGTGTAATAATACTTACATATTTTCATGTCAAGTATGGATAATTTCTCTGGCTCAAAAAAAGGTCTTGCTTAACTCTTAGCTGCTGTAATACTTGCAATTTTGCATCCATGTTAATATCCAATTCCTTAGTGTATGCTTGGAAATTGAATAATCATGTAATTTTTACATGTTTTCTGCCAATTTGAAATTCAAGAATGATCAGTTTATGGATTGGGACAGTTTTGGTTGAAGCGTAGTGTCAGGCAAAAACTAATACTACCTCTGGTCCTAAATATAAGATATGGTTGACTTTTTTTGGAGAGATTAAGGAAGCTAAATAAGTTACTTAATCATATCATATATTATGTCTGATTAAATTATATATCATATTATAGGTAAGACAAATAAGTTTGGAGAAAAAACGATAAATATAAATATTTTAAAAGTGATTTAATTAACTTCCTTAATCTTCTAAAAAAAGTCAACTGGGTCTTATATTTAGGACCGGAGGTAGTATAATTTAAGTTGGAACGGTGGCTTCAGGTGGCAGATTTAATCACAGGTTTTTTAATCTTTTGGTTATCTAAGAGCTTGTTTGGTTTTTCTTCTCAAAGGCACTTTCATGCAAGTAGGGACAAAACTTCTCTTATATACTTACCTTATACATTGTTAATTCACTTCCAAAAAGCGTGATATACGTAGCTGATCTCATTAGGTAGATAATGCTATGTCCTGTTGTTGTTTTAACAATCTGGCTAAAGGATAATAGGCTGATTAGCTTTGGTTAATAGGCAATTCCTTGATTCATTTGAAAAGCTTTGGTTCAATGAAGGTGACCAAGGATAATTATTTGTTTAGATATCTGCCTAGGGTTTTTTATCAGCTTTAGGAAAGGAGTAAATGATGAGGCAAGTAGAAACATGAAGTACTTGTGGGACTTGTTTGAAGCAACACTTTTATATTTAGGAGTACGATGGGAAACATAATTAGGGCTATTTCATTATTGTCCCAAGATAATTAGGATTCTTTGTTTTTATTTAAATTGGCAGCAACGTGATCGTCTGTCATATTTGTTTGGTTTAGAAGTAGCCAGGTAGGATTTATCTTTATCTAGATTTAAATAATCTGAAAGGGTGAGCCTTGGCACATCAGTAATGTTGTTGCTATATGACTTGGAGATTACGGGTTCAAATCTTGAAATAAGCCTCTCTTCTTGTAGGGGTAAGGTTGCGTACATCTATCCTTCCACAGACCCCACCTAGTGGAAGCCTCGTGCACTGGGCCCTTTTCTAGATTTAAATAATCTGAATGAAGTTTATCTCATCGTTAGGATTATACTCTTCCGGTCCTAAATGTCACTACAAATTAGGTCCTACATGTTGAAGATAGGAATTAAATTTGAATTATTATTTGGATTATTTGAATTTGAATTATTGTTAGTATTTGAATTTAAATTATTGTTATTAGATTAGAATAAGTAATCTAAAAAAGGGGAATATTTGAAAGGTTGTTGTGCTCAGGTTGTTAACCTCTGTTTGTATAAATTTACCTCATTCAAGAGGAAAATTACGAATGAAGGGATGAATGGAACGAATGAATGAAAAAGAGGAAATACTCCTCTGGATTGAATTTTAACATGGTATCAGAGCGTTTCGATCCAGGGAACCTAAAGTCCTATATTCTTTTTCTTGTTACCCGACTAAATCCCTAATTTCCCAAATTTCCTATGGAGAACCCTGACCATGCCATCAATTCCGCCTTCCCACCATCCTCCATGGGAAACTTGAAAAGCCACTGAAACTTGAATCCCTTTTTCTTGTGAAATGGCTAAAAGCCACCGAAACTCGAATCTCTTTTTCTTGTAAAATGGCTAAAAGCCATCGAATCCCGAATCCCTTCTACTTGTGAAATGGCTAAAAGCCACCGAATTCTGAATCCCTTCTACTTGTGAAATGGCTAAAAGCCACCGAATCCCGAATCCCTTTTTATCCCAATTTGAATAAAAGTTGCATTCCCTTTCAAGTTATTTACTCTGATGTTTGGGGCCCAACTAAAGTCCCTTCTTTCTCTGATTCTTATTATTTCACTCCGTATATGATGAATGTACTCGAATATGTATCATTCGTTGATGAATGTACTTGAATGCTTCGTTCTCATTACTCAAGACCTTTGGAGAAGAAGAACTTGGTTGTCTGCCTCTATGCCTCCTGTTCCAACATCTTCCCAGGAAAAGTGTTTGAAGAAGTGATTGGCAAGTTGAGCATGACCGATATTCATGCACCAACTTGAGGGGAGTGTTGAAGATAGGAATTAAATTTGAATTATTATTTGAATTTGAATTATTGTTATTAGATTAGAATAAGTTATCTAGAAAAGAGGAATATTTGAAAGGTTGTTATCTACTATTGTGCTCAGGTTGTTAACCTCTGCTTGTATAAATTTACCTCATTCAAGAGGAAAATTACGAATGAACGGACGAATGAACGAATGAATGAAAAAGAGGAAATACTCCTCTGGATTGAATTTTAACACTACATTTAGGACTAGTGGTAGTTTAACTGGGATTTGGACTGTGATTCTATAAATAAGTCTATCTCTATTCCCCTGAATTCTTCTCTATTTTCTCCCTCTTTCTTCTCAAATAGTCCCTCCCCTCCCCTCTCCCCTTCCCTTCATTGTTTTACTTCAAAGTATTGAGATTGTTTCTAGATCTGACTATAGTTTCCCGTTGCAGATTTGAACCTGATATGCTTGCATTTTCTGGATGTAACTATGGTGGAGGAGAGAAAGAGCAGAAGGAACTAGGGGCAATAAGGAGGAGGTGGAAGACATTACATGTAAGATTTACATGTTTTGACTACTTCTGCCCTTATTCTAAACCATGCTTGGTGATAAAAATAATTGAACGTTAAAAATGATCGTATCTTTAGTTCAGGAATTGTTTTTGACCTGATTACACACTCAGTGCACGGAAACTAACTGGAAGGTTTCTATGTTGTAAAATTGACATGAAGTTGTGAAAAATGCCTTGTATGCAAACTGATTCTAATTCAGAGAGAGAGGGAGGGAGGGAGGGAGGGAGAGAGGAAAACAAACAAACAAACAAACAAAACAAGAGAGTATTGACTTAGTGAACATTATAAGGAACATTTTTTATTGACTTGCAGAGAAACAATCCTGATAAGGCAAGGAGGCAGGGAAGATGCCCATTAACCCCTGAAGAAGTTGGTCTCATGCTCAGAGCTTTGGGGTATGGTGCTGATGTTCACATATATGTAGCATCAGGGGAAGTCTATGGTGGGGAAGAAACATTGGCTCCACTCAAAGCACTATTTCCTAACTTCCATACAAAAGAGACCATTGCCACCAAGGAAGAACTAGAACTATTTTCTTCATTTTCTTCTCGCATGGCTGCACTAGACTTCATTGTTTGTGATGAAAGCGATGTATTTGTGACAAACAACAATGGAAATATGGCCAAAATATTAGCTGGGCGAAGGTATATTGTATTTCATTTGCTGTGCACATCTTGTCTTTTCTCATGTCACTGTTACCCAAACATGCCGATTAACATTGAGATATTTCCTGTAGGAGATACTTTGGGCATAAACCAACTATTCGTCCAAACGCTAAGAAACTCTATCGGCTGTTCATGAACAGAACCAACATGACTTGGGAGGTTTTTGCTTCTGGAGTTCGTACTTTCCAGAGAGGCTTCATGGGAGACCCAAAGGAAGTTAGACCGGGAAGGGGTGGGTTTCACGAGAATCCTTCTACTTGTATATGCGAAGATTCTGTGGCCAATAAAAATATAATTTCCGAGCCAAGAAAGTTAGGGAAGGATGTGACAAAGAGAAACGCCGTAAATGGTGACCCTAATGTTGACAATGAGCCTGATAATGATGATGATGATGATCAGAATGATGTCCAGGTGATAGGTATGTTCAATGAAACCAATTTGGATTATGAAGCTCTGAACTCTGATGATAATGAGATCGAGGAAATTCTTTCTGATTAGTGAAGCTGGCCAGATTAAGCATTGCTGGACCTTGACTCTTTCTTTATGATTTTTTTCCCGCTTCGCATCCCTTGAATGGCTATTGCCTGAGCCAAAATGCAATATAAATTCCAAGCTTATCGGAAACTAAAAATGCATGCACATCTTTCTTAAGGCCCGAAGATTAGGTGGCTTCGATAAGGCATTTTCTCAAAATTATGATTCCTGGAGAATGTCGTACGTCCAAAGGACAGAATAGCCTCATTTCGAAGAGGATCGTGTTGGGACTTCATATTCCAATTTGTGAATGACACCAGGATCAGAAATGAGCAATGGGATTGGGAATGAACGTAAGCATGAAATTGAGAGTTCTCTTGTATTACGTTTGATAGACTGTATATCTTCGTTGCCAACATTCATTTCAGTTGATACTGTATATATTCCTTCTTCTGGCCCCCTTTTAGCCTTTCTGGGGGGCCTTCCCATATGAGCTAAGGTAGTTTACTGATTTCACCTTTAGTGATGAGAGGAAGACATCTGCAGTTTTGTGCCAATAGAGGATAGGTATGGCATGATATAAAGAGAGAGAAAAAGTATGTTTTATACACTTATACTTACGATCATATAGCAAGATGATTTTTCTATTGGATACAAACTGTTAATACGCGCATTGAATTCGTTTTTCTAAAATTTTCTAGTTCCTCAAATTTAAATCTCCAATCTGGTACTGCAGACTTAGCCTTCGTTTGTTTAAACTTTTTTCTTATTGAAAAAGTACTTGATTTTTAATTTTTTTGACAAAACAATAACTTTTATGAGATTTTACGATATTTGTTTAAACTTTCTGAACATAATCAGAATCTGAAAAGGAAAAAATTAATTTTTAATTATTTCGTAAAGGGACAGATTCATAAAAATATCATAAAATTTGAAAATTAGTAAATAATAATTGATTTTTTTTATAAATAGCTATACACAAATATTACGAAATTTTAAAATCATTAAATAGTAAACATTTTTTTTTAACTGTAACCAAGTGTGGCATACTTTTTTATTTTTATAAAACCTCTATAAAATAAACTAGTATAAAATATTTAGTGTTGGTTTGCCTTGCTACTGAGTATTGAGGCCTTGTTTGTTACGTTGAACTGAGGCTAGGGAAAGGGAACTTGATAGGGTTCCTTCCAATTTAACACATTTGATGCGCGTCTCTCCCATAAAGATGAGTTCCCACCTTGGCCAAAGTTCCCTTAAACGTAGGAACCTTCATTCCATCTGAAAGTGGCGAGAGAGCTGAAATGTTCCAGGAGAGTGAAAAGTTGGAACAGAAATGCCCCTTTAAAAAATCAGATATGTTTAAAGCACGAGCTACTGAGGAGCTTGACGAAGGACGCGTTGAAGAAGGTTGGAACGAGGAGCTACCAAGGCGAGCGAGAAGTTGAACCCAAGTGAAACTGAAGCTGAACTCGAGGTAAGTGGCAATGGACATACATTGGTGTTTGATTTTAGCGTTTTTTGCATAAAACTTGGCGATGCCCTGTTGCTTCCAGTTGGGTACAAATAGAAAGAAAATGCGTTGGGAAGCAACAAGGGATACCTTTTTTAGGGGGGCATGTGAATGGGTATTTTTATGGGTTGTTTTGGTAAGTTTGGAGATGTAGTGACAGAGACATCTGGAATAGACGGTGAAAAATGTTGTTTGTTCCTTTACATTGTGTCATGCTTTTGTATTAAAAATGTTGTTTGTTGCTTTACAGTATGCTTTGGTTTTTTGAAAGATGAATGTGGCCATGCTTGTTAACTTTAACTTCTCATAAAATTCAAGTGTTTGTATTTATTTTTGAAGTTATTTAACATCTGTTGTTTTATTTCTTATTGATATAGAAAGAATATTATTCGCTGACCATTTTATTCGACGCCGGGCTGATGACGATAATATTATGGGGGATTCTTGACCTTTATAGTGTCTGATCTTCTTAAGAATTTAAAACTTGTATAGTTGTATATGATCTTCTCCGGCCGACTTCCCATTATACAGAGGATGATATAGTTTCAGGTTCCAAGATGGAGATCCACGCTATTACAACGCACACGCGCAAACGCCAGGGAGAGGGAGCGGCTCAATCGGACCATTGGAGGAGGAGTCATAAACACGATAGAAAAACCAAAAACACCTGAGAGCGCGAATGGGGTAAATTGATGACATGTACCCTCCAAGATTTTAAACAACCAAATGTTCAAAATGAGATGATGATTTGAAGTCCAATATTGATGTTGTCACTTCATGCATTTATGATCTTACGTCTGTCTCTTTGGAACAAGATGTACCTGGCTTATCAAAGAGCAGATGAGGCGAGAGGTTTAATTTCATTTCATTCGTTGATTACAGCAGTTTATTTCTGAACACTAATACTTACAAAAGAAGAAACTACGTACTATTTGATTGAAATCAAAATATAATTCAATGCAATTAATGGCCAATGAGCCAGTTCAACTGCACAAGGCTGGCAGCCAGCTAAAGAGCTGCACCACATTATCAGTTAGGTAGTGAAAAGCCAGAAGAGAAATATAGCGAAAATTTTCAACTTGTGTATCTTGACATCGGTTTGGTGGCGTCCTACGCTATCCACTAAACCAAACAATTCTCAATTATCAGCGGTTATGCGAGGCAACAACTTCAACAAATGTAACTCCCTCCTATGTATAAGACATGTGCATTTCCCAATTTGTTGTCAGCTTGTGACAAAGGAGGGGACAAGAAATGGTGAAGGACAAATAAAGGGCAAGGGCTTAGTATGCTAAATATTCTACAATCCATGAGGACGTGATTAGAGGAAGGTTAAAGAAATGCCAGCGTGTGAAAGCCGCGTGGAAAAGGAACAAAAGAGCGCCTCCGTTATATCCACATGTTGACAGCTGGATTTATTCGCAGATCCAAAATCCTACCTCTCTCTCTCTCTCCCTCCACCTCCACCTCCACCTCCACCTCCGCACGTGCGTCCCCCTCCCTCCCTCATTTGTTCCCTCCATCTCTTCTTTATATACGCTTCCATCTCCGCTTGCACTTCCAACAGCCCACATCACATCATCCCACCCTCCAGCTAGCCATGGTCGGCGTTTTCAGTCGCTCTCTAAGCTTCCCCAACAAAATTCCCCGCCAGAGGCCACGCATATCCCACCACCTCAGGTCCATCAGTCTTCCCTGCAGATCTCACCCTTTGATTTCCCACATCAAACATGACATCACCGACCTCACCTCCTGGTCTTCTGCCTCCAAACTGAACCAACAAACAACCGCCAACATCTGCCACGGTTTGAGCCGTCTGGCACAGCTCCACAGCACCCTCCAACATATCTTCCAGCTTCCTCTAGCCCAACAGTCACTCCGCCGCCATCCCCACTGGGTCGACCATCTTCTGGAAGATCTCCTCCGCTTCGTCGACGTCTATGGAATATTCCAATCCTCCATTCTGGCTCTGAGAGAAGAGCATTTGGCCGCTCAGATGGCCATGAGGAAGAGAGATCACTCCAAGGTGATTCTGTACGCCAAGGCTAAGAAAAGGATGGCCCAGCAGATGGAGAAGCTTGTGTCTGAAATCCGATGCGTGACGACAACGCTGCAGGTGCCTCTTGGAGATGCGGAGCTGGCAGGGGTCATCGGGGATGTGATTCGTGCGACGGCGCGCGTTTCGGTTGCTCTGTTCAGCGGGATCGCATCATCGTTAGCGTCGAGGAAGTTGAGGTGGAGGCAGCTGGTGAAGCTGTCGAGGAGAGGCGAGAGTGAGAGAACAGAGCAGGAAGGCATCAAAGAACTGCGGGTGGAAGGCCTGTGCAGTTTGATGAAGAAGGGGGATGAAGAGGTGACATCGGCTCTCAAGAGAATGAGCGATTTGGAGGGTTCTATCAGCCTTATTGAAGCTGTTAGCGGCAGTGTTTTTAGGTCTCTGATCAATTCCCAGGTTGCTTTGCTGAACACTCGAACGCATTAGGCAGCTACCGTATGATTTTGAAACCGGTGAATTCTTTTTAATTAATTGCATGCATGTGCAAATACGTATACACGAAAGGGAAAATCCAAGTGTGTCCACCTGTAAACATATTTCATTTCATTAGTGCAGAGTATAGCATTTGCTTCCCACTAAAATTCAACCTTCGCAGTGGTCTTTACTAGCTAGTTTTTTCCATCTTCCTTTTCTTATGACATCGTCCTATTTTTGCATTAATTCGTATTCAAGATCAGTCAACAAAAGTTGGAATCTACCGTTGTCCATATGATCGGAACGGTTTATTATTATGATGTATTGTTATAATATAATATAGGGTCTCATCACATGGCGAACAACAAATACAAGTCTATTGCTACGGAAAAGGATACACAGAGGCGTACTGCATGCGTGTAGAAGATGGAAGTATTGTTATAGTGATTAATATACCGCCGACTGACTTTGTTATAGTGATTTTTGAAAGAGGACTTTGACGGTGAAAAATATTGTGTCACGTCCTCTATGAGCGTATAATAAACATTTTTTACTCTTGATTAGTACCTAGATGAATATCACTCATGGTCTTATTTATTATAAGGCAGGAGAGAAGATTTTTTATTATTAAATTTTACTCTTCGTTTATGATTATGTAGATTTTGTACTCTTAAAGTATAATGTAAGAAAATTGGAGTATATAGAAGGTGGTGGTGAACTGGTGATTAATATATAAAGTCCAAATTATGTCGATGATGAATTCATTAAGAACAGCAAATGAGAGAAGGTGGCAATAATGAGGTTCATCATGAATTCATTAAGAACAGCAAGTAAGTGAAGAAGCAGCCAGGCAAAGACAGGTGATGTTGGTTAGCAGTGAGGGAGCTCACAATCAGGTCCTCCATCATATTACAATATAATAACCATACTGAGGTTCCTCATATTATAATAACGAGTTGTTGGCATTATATTGGTACTGGTAGTATTGTTTTATGAGTCTGTGCCCTGAAATATAGCTGCGGAACAAAGTGGCGAATGTGAGCTTGATGGAATCCGCATTCACGGGGAAACAAGCCATCATGGATGATTGGGCTTAGTATTATACATAAAATTGTAGAAAGCCACATTCTTTTCGGTTTCTTCCTCTTTATTAATATGGCATCCGCAAGAGATACTAAAATAATGGCGCTCTCGTTGTTAGCTTCTGCACAAGTGCCTCTGTCTACAGAGGAGAATGATTTAATCCATGGGAGTTCAAAGAAGATTAAAAATGGTGAAGGGAGTACTTATGAGGAAGGGTGGCCTAAGCTTGGTTCAGAGGGGAAGAGCCTGAGGGTGCCTGGGGTTTCATTCGCGGAAAAACTCCAAGGTATTAGTAGGGATGAAAAAATGGAGGAGAACTCTGTGGCTGATTTAGACCTCTCTGATGACAGTGTTTCTGATATGAAGACAATGAACCAGTTTGTAAGATTAGTGAGGATCCCAATAGAAATTTTCCCACTTTTTCCTTCTCTGGAAAAATGAGAAAACGTCTATCTAAAGCATGGAATAAAGCAATGATTGTGAAGTTGCTTGGGAAGAACATAGGGTATAAGCTTCTCTTATCCATTCTTCAAAGGCTCTGGTCTAAAAGGGAGTCCTTTCTTTAATCAATATTGGGAATGAATTTTTTGTGGTTAAGCTCTCCAATAAAGAGGATTATCTCAATGCCTTAACTGGAGGTCCCTAGATGATTTTTGATCATTACCTCACTGTGAGGCCATGGGAACTCCAGTTTCAAACCAAGTCAGCTTCCATTAACAAAGTGGCTGTTTGGGTTAGATTACCAAATATTCCTCTACAGTATTACAACAGAGATGCATTGAGTTGGATTGGTGATAGAATAGGGGAGACTATAAAGATTGATCTCAATACTTCTAGTCATCTAAGGGGACATTTTGCGAGAATCTGTGTGCTGGTGGATTTAACTAAACAGCTAATGGCATGATTTATCTTAGATGGTGAAGAACACTACCTGGAGTATGAAGGTTTACATTTGCTTTGTACGGGGTGTGGTCTTTATGGGCATAAAATTGATGAGTGTAAATCAGTGTCTAAAGCCGCTGGAATAGGTGCTCATGGCGGAGGTCGCGCCGCTGGGTCGTCCGACAGTACAACAATGAATACCTCTGGAATGATTGTTGGGGTTGAGGCTCGACCCGAAGCTAACACTTGGAAGGTTGTTCAGCATCCTCGCCGGCAAAAGAAGCCCAAAGGAGAAACCGCAGGGAGAGCTCCGGCGATCGGAAGATGGTTCAAGATTTGGCGTGCTTGTCGAGGAAGGAAATGGTGGTGACGATACCCAGACTGTGACGGGTCAATTTGCTGTACGAGACGTTACAGTCGAGGCTAATATTCCGAGTCAACCCAAATTCGAACCACATATCAGAGACAGGAAAGGTGAATCAAAAAAGAAGCTCAGAAAAGGGCATAATCAGATGGGAGAGAGCAGTGTGCAGGGACTAAGTCGACATACTACAAGGAAAGAGAAAAGGACAAGGGATATGGTGAGGGGAGACATCAAGAACAAGGGACTCTTGATGTTGACGTACAGTGAGGTGGGAGTAGTGTCAGACAAGGCAGACGAATTTGCAGTGCAGATTGAGAAGGGAGATGGGGAATTAGGAGAGGAGGGCCCACGGGTTTGTCAGGATCCGGTTCCTCAAGTGGATCCACCTTCTCTTGGGCCTTTAATTACTAATGGGGCCGAATCTATTGGTGGTTTGGTGGGCAAATTTTGGGCCTCCCCGTCAATTGAAGAAGCAGATCCGCAAATGGATGTAGATGATTGTGGTGGAGAAATTAATGGCACTGTGGTGCCTGAGACGCAACAATGAATATTTCTTGGGCCTATCTTGTGCTCTGCCTAGTCTTGTATTTTTTTGTTTTTGATGGATAAAAATATCCTATATTGGAATGTAAGAGGGGCCTGTGGTCCTAGCTTTTTTCAGAATGCTCGTTTAGTTTGCTTGAAAAATAACCCCTATTTAATTTTCTTCTCTGAAACTAAGTGTGAGAAAAGCGAGAAGCTTCATTGTGTTAGGAAGTTGGGCTTCGATGAAATTGCCTGTGTTCCCAGCGTGGGGAGGTCAGGTGGTTTATTTGCTGCTTGGAAGTCTGATCGGATTGAGGTGGAAATTATAACTCAGGGAAGGCAGCTGCTCCATTGTAGGTGTCGTTTTTCTAGTGGCTGCGTTTTCTTTATAACGGCAGTTTATGCTCTACCTGATTACCGTCACAAACATCAATTATGGTCAAAGGTGCGGAGTTTGGCGTCATTGATGGTGGACCCGTGGGCAGTTATGGGTGATTTCAATGATATAGCTTGCTCGTCGGAGAGAACAAGGGGTATGGGTTCTCAAGTAGCTCGATGCACTCTTTTTTTCCGACAAGATGCAAGAGTGTAAGCTGATTGACCTTGGAGCAGTGGGTCCCAAATTCACCTGGAAGGGTCCAAAGCCACGGGGTGGATTTCGATTATTTGAGAGATTAGATCGAGTTATTGCCAACGACGAATTTATCTCGGCTTTCTCGGATTGCTCTGTCCAGGTATTGCCTCGCTCTCGTTTTTCTAATCACAACCCAATTTGTTTTAAATGTATGAATTGTTTTAATTTCCGGGGGAATAATCGTCCGTTTAGATTTGAGGCTATGTGGATTTGGCATGATAATTTCTATGATTTTTTGTGTAATGCCTGGGTTGCTAATGGCAATATTAATCTTTCACTGGATTTGTTACAACCTCTTCTTGTCTCATGGAACAAGGAGGTTTTCGGTTTGATTGAGCAGAAAAAACGGAGTTTATTGAACATGTTTGATGGTATTCAGAGAGCTTATAGGTACCCTCACTCTGATTTTCTTTGCAGTTTAGAAATTGAGTTGCAGGAGGATTTGGAAAGACTGTTGAAACTAGAAGAGATTAAATGGTTTCAAAAGTCTAGAACTGAGTGGATTTCAAAGGGGGATAGGAATACCAAGTACTACCACTTGAAGGCCAAAATGCGCAATAGAAGAAATAAAATTCTTATGTTGAAAGATGGTAATGGGATGTGGGTTGATAATGAGCAGGAGCTAAAGTCGCTAGTCCTTCGTCATTTTAAGAATATTTATTGTTTGGAGCCTCAAGATGGCGTTGATCTTGCTACTAGATCCATGTTTCATGTCATTAAGCCACAGATTCTACTTGATCTTTCTGCTGTGCCCACAGATGCTAAAATTAAAGTAGCTTTGTTCTCTATGGGAAGTTATAAGGCTCCGGGTATAGATGGGTTCCCTCCACTGTTTTATAAATCTAATTGGGCCACGGTGGGACCTGCCCTTTGTGATTTCGTTAAGAGGGCTTTTAACATGACGTTTCTCTGGTGGAAGCTAATCAAACCCTCATTTCCTTAATTCCTAAAAGAGATAGGGTTGAGGTTGTGTCTCACTTTAGACCTATTTCGTTATGTACGGTGCATTATAAATGCCTCGCCAAGGTTCTAGCTTTAAGGTTGAGAGGTGTCATGAATGGTTTAATTTCTCCCTTTCAATCTAGCTTTATTAAAGGCAGATGCATCCAGGATAATATCATTGTGGGGCAGGAGATTCTTCATATTATGGGGAAAAACAGAAATAAGAAGGGTCTCATGGCTATCAAGATTGATATGGAGAAGGCTTATGATCGGATCAACTGGGTTTTTCTGAGGCAGGTTTTGACTGAGGCCGGTCTTGGGCAAAATTTGGTGGGTCTTATCATTGACTGTGTATCCTCGGTAACGTATAATGTGTTGTGGAATTGTGCTAAAACTGAATTATTTTCGCCTCTGAGGGGAATTCGACAAGGTGATCCACTCTCTCCTCTTCTTTTTGTGATGTGCATGGACAAATTATCTCATTTAATATGTGATGTTGTAGAAGATGGTAGATGGGAACCTATCTATGTTACTAGAGGTGGCCCTAAAGTGTCTCATCTAATGTTTGCGGATGATTTACTTTTGTTTGGGGTTGCTTCTTCTCGTCAAGCGACATGTATGATGAGCTGTCTCCAGGAGTTTATGAGGGCCTTAGGAGGGAGGGTCAATGTTGAGAAATCGTCTATGTTTTTTCCCCTAGAGTGCCTCTCTACTCTAAAATGAAAATTAAGGCGGTGACTCACATGCATATCTCCAGTGAGATTGGTAGATATCTTGGTTTTCCCTTATCTCGTTCTAGAAGACCAAGGGAGAAATTCCAATATATAGTTGATAGAGTTAAATCGAAGTTAAGTGTTTGGAAAGCGAATAGTCTCTCAATGGCAGGCAGAATTACTCTTGCTAAATTGATTATTAGTACTATCCCTCTGTATTCTATGCTGGTTGCTTCTCTTCCTGTGAGTGTGTGCAAGGAAATTGAGCGTTTGCAAAGGAATTTTATCTGGGGACACGATGGTGTTGGTAATTACTTCCATGCTATCAGTTGGGAACAAATTACTAGGCCTAAAGAATATGGTGGTTTGGGTTTCAGAAGGCTTAGTTCAGTCAACCAAGCTTGTGGTGCCAAGCTAGCTTGGAATTTAATCAGTGGGGCTAAGGGGTTATGGACTGAGATTCTTTCCCATCGCTACATGTTGAGGGACTCGGAGTCATTATTGTCCTATCGACGTGGGGACTCCAAGGTATGGAAGTTTATTTGTGATCAAAGGGAGGTGGTTGATAAAGGCTCAAAATGGCAAGTTCGGAACGGGTTGGTTGCCAATTTCTTTCATGACTGTTGGGTGGGAGACAATATTAAGCTTGCTGATTTTTGTCTTCGATCATTATCTGCAGAGGAGGAGGAGTCGGTAGTGGCTGATTGGGCGGAGGGAGGAATGTGGAATGTTAGTAAGATTTCTTCCATTCTTAATCCTGCAGGTTTGAGTAGGGTCTCGGCTGTTTTGCCTCCTAGGATGGATGCTGATTTTGACCGTCTAGCTTGGGGAGCATCTGTGGATGGCCAATTCACTATCAGGAGCGCCTATTTCCTTATTGAACCTAATCCTTGTTCTCTTCGGGATAAAGTTTTTAAGGATATTTGGAAGTGGAAAGGTGTTGAAAGAATCAGACTCTTTATGTGGAAAGTGTCTCTGAATAGACTGCCTACTAATCTATGGAGGAGTTCATGGTCAAATAACTCTCCTATTTGTGGATTGTGCAACTCTGGTATGGAGGATATTCTACACATCCTTCGGGATTGTAGTTATGCTAAGAGTATGTGGTCTACCTTGATTAAACCCAGGTATCTCTCTTCCTTTTTCTCTTGTGGTTTACGAGACTGGTTAGTGCTAAATTTGAATAACCAAGTAGGGTGTAAATGAGATGGTTTTTGGGGTCTTTTCTTTGGTGTGGCTATATGGAAATTCTGGGATTGGAGGAATCGATGTATTTTTTATTGTAATTTTACTAAACCTTGTAATCCGGGCTCTGTTATTTCGTCTCTTTGGGCCAGGTTTGTTCCTTTGAGTGGTCCATCGTGTATTTTGCATTCGAATTGTGATGATCAGGTTGTTGGTTGGGAGAAACCGCCCCATGGATGGTTGAAATTGAATGTTGATGGAGCTACCGCCCTTCAATCATCTAATGCTGGATGTGGAGAGGTCATCCGAGACTTTTTGGGTAATTGGATGGTTGGATTTGCTAAGTCCATTGGAGATTGTAATGCTTACACAGCGGAGGAATGGGCTATTATTGAAGGCTTGCAGCTGGCTTGGGACTTGGGTTACAAAAAGATAATACTAGAGTCTGATGCTGATAGTGTTATTAATGTCCTCCTTGATGTGTCATGCTCTACTTGCAGCTATTTAGTGTTGAAAGCTAGGGATTTGATGGCTTTTAATTGGCAAGTTGATGTCAGAGTTATTCCTAGAGAGTCTAATAGGATAGCAGATGCCTTAGCCAAAAGGGGCATTTCTAATTCTATTCTCTTGGATGAGTGTCCTAATATTTTGAAGGCTTGGTTAGACCAAGAGTGTTTGGGATTAAATTCCCATGTTGTGTAAACCTTTTATTGTTATGTAGGCTCTTAAGCCATCTTTTATAGCAAAAAACAAAAATATGGCATCCGCAAAAGGCCCATATCGCTCTCTGCAGTCTCGCTTGTGCCCTGCGTCTTTTGGGCTCTTGCTGGCTCTAACACTCCCTTTCTTTGTTGTGTTGTACGTTGGATCAGGTATTGTATTTACTATTTAGTGTGTCTTGGATTGGAACAACGACCTCACAATATTTTTACCAAAAAAAACGACCTCACAATATTGTCCGCTCCTTTTCAGCGTCAAAATATTAATAATTGTTCACGATTAATATATTAATATAATTATTTATATTATTAATTAGTAGTATATAATAAGGCACATTACGTTTCACTTCAATTTTATGTAATGCATAAGTCCCACCGCTCAGTTGAAAAAAGAAAAAGAAAGCTAACCATACATTCTCCAATAGTAGATTAAAGATATTGAAGTGATATGTCAGTACATAGCACTGCGTTTCATTTTGGGCTATGTAATATTAATATGTTAAAAATGAGGGTTAAGAGGCAAATCTCCCAATGAAGTATTATGTCAATGACACTAGAGATATCATAAATTTTGTTGGTGCAGATTAAAAATATACATAAAGTTTTCCAAAAATATCACGGAAGTTAAGTCAAGAAATTTAACCATTTAGTAAACGTGTTAATTAAGAATATGATGCAAAAATAAATATAGAAATTTCGATGTCATGAGTAGATTTACGTACGCCTCATCACTAAAAACAAATATAAAGCGGTTTTAAGTGGCTAAAGGTAAGTGTGCTGTGTGATAAATTTGGAGGCCGTTTTTATAGTTTCCTGTTGTATATTTTTTAAAATTATTTTAAATACCACTATATTATACATGCAATGGGGTTTAATAACGTGAAATTAAATTAAATTGAGTTAAAAATTCAGTTACCGTTGGGAAAGCAATGTGGAGGAGATGGGGAGCAAGAAAGGATGAAGGAGAGAATAATTGGGGAAATTAAAAGGGAAAAGAGGAGGATTTCAATTGAAAGGAAAGAATGGCGTTAAGGTGCAAAGTTAAGGCTGTGTGTAAAATGCGTCAACCCTCAGCATGATTGCATCCAAGTGCGAAATTTAAACTTTGATGTCTTGATCAAGCGACGACCCACCAGAAAAAGCAACTCCAACGCAGCAAGGCTCTGCTACTGCAGGCCTAAGCAAAAGCATGGCCTCCCAAACAACATTGTTGCCTTTATCGGATTCCCCGAGTTGGGGCTTTGGGTCCCATGAAGGCCACTGTTCTCTTGTTAATTAGTTGGGATATGTGATCGATGAGTGCCGTTTTGGAGGTTTAGGGTGGTGTTTGTAGATTATGGCTTGATACTACTATATGCGTGACGAGTTCCTAGCTAATACATACAGCCATCCAAAAATGGTGCAGAGACCACAGCTGAGCTGAGTATTAAGAAAGAAACAAATTGCAGTGAGCTGGAATTGCACCGATCGAGAAGGGTAGGCAGATGGATGGGTGGATGAAAATCTTCTTTTGAGGCAGGGGACGTCGTGAATATATATGCCAAACTTTTTCATTTAATAATGGCAATTAATTAAGCTCATCTGTTTTTGCATTCTGGCGATTCCATCATTTTGTCTCTGTACCAACATTAACTACCCCCCAAATCCCCCAATCATACATCACTTTGAATTCAATGTAACCCCAAATCATCACGCTTGAATCCGTTCCTCTTCCTCATGATCGCTCCAAAAGTCGCTTTGTCCCCTTCATCATCACTCCTACTAAATAATGCGCCTCCTTTCAAATCTGCTTTCCTTGTCACCGCTGCCTGCTGCGTGCTTGGATTTTAACTCAATCACCTAACTGTGTACGTACGTTTTCAAAATTAACCCCACATTCCCCTTCTTCGCTTTTGCACTGCTCTCACTACTTTTCTTTATGCGCGCTTTTCCTGTTCCTGGTCTCCTATGAGTCAGTCGCATCCCACGATAATCTACAATTTTCTACACTTTTGTAGAAAATAACTACTTCCTCCTTGTTCATTTCTTGTAATGATAAGTGATATTTTTCCATTCATAATCAAGTGGATGGATATAAAGAGGAAAAGCGAGAGTAGTTATAAAAAAATAAATTAGTTTAATTGGTATGTGAAAATTAGGTGATTTTGTCCCATAAATAAAAACTAAGAGTATTTTGAAATTAAATCATAATTAGGAAATAAAAAGGTTTACGTGAAATCTAATGAAAGGTAATATAATTAAAAATAAATGAAGTTGCACAAAATGCAACTTATAGGAAAATGGATAACTTTCAATAAATTTTATGGTATAGTAATAGTATATTGAATAACAACAAGTCGGGCCTGATGAGCGAGCTACAAGGATTGCATGAGGAAATATGTAAAAAATAATAATAATAATAATAATAACGGGGGGCAAAACTCCAAAAAGAAATGTAGCAAAAGAGACGTTATATGGCAGAACCCGCCACTTCTGTTTCTGTGGGGGAGAGAGAGACGCACTTAAAATATAGCGGTCCACTGGGAAGTTAATGATATTTCCTGGTGTAGCAAAATCAAATCGGCCGATACAAAAAATTAAACACCATCCGTATATCTAGCTTCCCCTATTGATAAAATTAATTCCTCTCCAGAAAATCCCTTCCCTTCAAATCATCACCTCACCCGGGCCTAGCTCCTATCTACTCCACTCTCTACGCCGGAATTATGGGTTGCAATTCCTCAAGACTGGATCGCCTCCCGGCGGTGGCTCTCTGTCGGGACCGTTGCAAATTCGTTGACGAAGCACTCCGCCAGAGCTACTTCCTCGCCGATGCTCACCTGGCACACATGCACTCTCTCAAAACACTCGGCCCCGCTCTCCACTCTTTCTTCCATCACCATGGGGATCCCGCCGACCACGGCATCAAATCCAATCTTCCCAGTTTGCCCCCGCTCGCGGCTTCACCTGATCACGCCTCCTCCTCCAGTTCTGATCATTCAGATTTACACGTCCATTCGCATTTCGAGTCGTCAGAAACTGAGAATAATACACATAAAGATTTCCAATTTCTTAACCCAACTCGCTATGATTATCTAAATCGCGACCCTGCTCCTGATGACTTGGTTTTCGTGAATTATATGCAGCCTCTGTACCCTCCTTTTTCTCCGCCTCTTCCGAACTCAAAGCCTCCGTCACCCCCTCCCCCAGGCAGCTCAGCCTGGGACTTCTTGAACTTGTTTGAAACGTTCGAGAAATACGAGGTGCGGTACAGTCCGAGTCGCGACATAAAGGAAGAGAAGAGCAAAGAAAGTCAAAGGAGCACCGAACACGGCTCCAAGAATAAAGCCACTGACGCTGTAGATGGATCCGATAATAGAAGGGGCAAGGCGGACAGAGCAGAAAATGTGAAGGCCGATTCGACGGAGAAGGAGCAACGGGAGGCAAAAGACAGCGGCAAGCCGGCGAAAGGAGTGTCAGAGATAATGGAAGAGATTCAGATTCTCATGGAGAGAGCATCGGATTCGGGGAGCTCAGTTTTGGAAATGCTTGACGTCGGAAAACTCCGTTACCATCGAGGAATAGCCGTTGATCCAGGTAGGCCCCCCATCTTACTATTTCGTTTGATTTTATTTTTGAAATTCGGGAATTCTAGAGTTGTTTACAGACAAAAAAATCTCATGAATGACAAGACGGTTATTATATTGGTGTCAGTTTCTTGCAAGATGATGCATGTGTTTACTCCGTTAGTTTCCTCAAAGCCTCCGACCGTTAAAAGCACGGAATTCTCACTTATGTGTCAGAGAACGGGACCCGCTTATGAAAGAGCTCATAAAGACGAAGGGAGCCTGTCTTGTACTTTGAAGAAGCTATCCATGTGGGAGAAGAAATTGTATGATGAAGTTAAGGTACGTACGTACGTAGGGCAGACAAAGCTGGTTGCCCTATTGCCTTGCCTCTATTATTTTCTGTTAATAGTCGGTCTGTGTCTGTTTTAAATTTGATGATATGCGTAAGCGTAACACTCGAAGAAATGATGACAGTAAGCCCCTTTAAATCTTTTTGAACTCTTTGAAGATATTCCTTTTCCACTTAAGTGAACAAATTATCTTATCAAAGCAACTCGGGAGACTAACTAGGTGTGAAAGATTGATATCTCGATCAATTCCTGGTTGTTTATATATATATATATATATGTGTGTGTGTGTGTGTGTGAACAAATAGAAATTTTGTCTGGAAAATTTGTCTATCAATTTGGTATCTTTAATATATTGTGTCCATATATATATAACTCGCATGGAACATAATAAACCGGAACGATTCCCTCATGCACTTTGTGATGATCTTACGTAGCAATGAAAGGAACTCAGGCATGCATAAAATTAGGAATGTTTCACAGGAAGCAATTTAGATTATATTTGCTCATGATTTTATTATAAAATTTACTAATTATCGCAAATATTAATTACAAGTGTGTATGTTGCCGGTTTATATTTTGGATTTGAAGAATGCGCGTAATTTTCAGGTTGAGGAGAAATTGCACGTACTTTACAAGAAGAAATGCAGACAGTTGAATCGAATGATGAGTAAAAAACATGTGGATGCTCAAAAAGTGGGTCCTCTTGAAGTTTACATCCAGATTATATCTACAAAAATGAAGATTTCTATCCAAGTAGTTGACAAAATATCAAATACGATAAGCAAGTTGGGGGAAGAAGAATTGTGGCCTCTGATCAACGAGTTTATTCTCAGGTATAATTAACACGCCCCTGGACATAGCTAAATACTGAAGGTTCTTATGATCTATGCTCATCGAGGCTGCCATTGCCAGGAATGTTCATTTCTGAAACGTGATTCTTAATTAATTAATTTAATTGTTATGAGAAACGGGCCGGCCTTTTTACGGGCTTCTTTTTATTATATATTTGATTAATTTCTTTAATATTAATAAAAATGATTTATTTAACTCCGCACACTGATTGATTTTCTTGCTTAACCATTTGTGGATGAAGGTTTCTTGGAATGTGGAAAGAGATGCAGGAGTGTTACAGAAGCCACAATCAGGGAATTGAAGAAGGCAAAAGTGTAGAGGCGTGTTGGCTGAACAGAGAGCAAGTTAGTAAAGAGCATGTAGACGCGGCAATAAAACTAAAGAGTGAACTACAAAAATGGAACTCGAGCTTCTCGGAGTGGATTTACGCCCAAAAGTGTCAGGTCAAAGCCTTGAACGGTTGGCTCCTGAGATGTCTACCGGAAGAAGAAACAGGCGATGAAGGCTCTGCAAGTCCGTCGGTGCTGGTGATCTGCAACAAGTGGTGGCAAGCAGTGGACAAGATCTCAGACAAGAATGTGGTAGAAGCCGTGAACGGGTTCATTTCAGGGGTAAACGAGGTGTTGGACAAGTACATATCAGAGCTCCAGCAGAGATTAGCAGTGGACAAGGAATTGGAGAGAAGAGTGAGGGCAGTGGAAAGGCAGGAGCAGAAGATGCGGAGAGAGAAGAAGATGAAGTCAGAATTAGAGGGCGGTGTGCATCACGCTCTGCTTTTTGAAAGTGGCAGTGGAAGCCTTCGCTGCCGTCTCCAGCGCATATTTTCTGCTCTGGAGAACTTGGCTGCCACATCTGCTTCCGCATATGAACAACTCTGCCAACACATTGAACAAGAAGACGGGCACTGCCTTTTGGGGCCAACCCACATTATTCATTAGTTCTTTTCCTATTCCGATTGCCTATTAGTATTTGCCCACGTGCTTTTACAAATTGAGTCATCTTGAGTCTCAACTGCTAGGTAGATGTCTTGTATCTGGGGCTCTGGGCTGAATTCAAATTCAAAATTCTTCAAACCAAAGATATCTTTTTCCCTGTTCTTTCAAGGCGGAAACAATAAGCATTTGCAATTTATTCTTGAATGACTGTTCTTTTATGCTACTAAGCCATCACCCAACCACACAATAATAATCACAGCAATCAAATAATAATAACCAACAATTATAAATAGTATCACATAATATTAAACTATTTACTAAATAGTATCACATAATATTAAAAATATAAATAAATAATAACTGACAATTATAATAAAAACAAGACATAAGACGATATTATTAACATTTTCAATAGGTATCTCAAACAATATTTTTTCTTCTCTCTCAGAGTCCAATGAGTAATGAATCAAACAAGGTCCTTATAGAGAAGATAAGAGATTAGCTGGGGTCAAATTATTAGCTAAAATAAAATATCATATAATAAATATATATATATACTAACAAATTTTAGAAAGTTAAATGGGCCTAGCTAACTGCTAGCAAGTGGTCCCGCCACTACCCAACCAATCAGATAAACAAGACTATCCCTAATTTTCTTGGTCGTATAGATAAACTATGGTAATCTCAATATTAATAGTTGCATTTGCTAATGATAGCACTTGTCCCTTTCAGTGTAATAGGGAGGAGAACGTGGTTCACGTACTCAGGGATTGCGAAAGAGCCAGAAATTTTTGGAAGCAAATTTTAAAACCTAACCAGTTTGCTCAGTTTTTTGCAGGAAATTTGCAGGGTTGGCTTAAATGGAACATTAATCACAACCCAGGAAATGGCCGATTCCGGAGCATCTCCTGGCCAAGAACCATCAGTCTCGGATGCTGGATCCTTTGAACTGCCAGATGCACCTTTCTTTTTTAGGGAGAAAGCACAGACGCAAAGGAGATGCTTCATCGATGTAGCTACCTTCTCATGGAAAGCGCTACAAATCAATCACTAGCTCACCAGGTTTTTCAACTCAACAAGCCTCAGGAAAAGTCTTGGACGGCTCCATCAGCAAATGTGGTCCGGATTGATGTAGATGGATCGGCGAGGCACCATTACCAAGCGGCAGTGGCGGACCCAGCTTTTAAACTTTATGTGTGCACAATTGCTGCCCCCGAAATTTTTTTTAAAGAAAGTTTTAAATGCATTTAAAACAAAAGAATATGGATAATAAAAGAAAATAAAACTTCAATTTAACATAGAAAAATAATAATCAATAGTCAATTAAGCTATTACAACAGAATGATTACAAAAGCATTCTTCGATTCTTCATTCCTTAAAAATATTGCATTATATCTCCATCATCAATCTTATCAAACGTATTACGTTCAACATAAGTGTGTCAAGAGTTCTCTAAGATCATGTAAGGTGAGTTTGAAATGTCTACGATGGGAGAATTAAATTTCTTCTTAGGACTTCGAATCAAACAAATGTATTTAATTTATAATTTTAAAAATATATAAAAAATGGAAATAGTGGCTGGTTATAAAAGAAATGAAGACCTTTAAATATTTTCTGTATTATATAGTATTTATTCACTCTTGTCTTGTATGATCAATGGTTCTGAAATCATAGATAAAAATACTGCTGCATATGTTTTTCATAAAGAGGAAAAACTTGGAAAAAAAAGAAAGAAATGAGAGCTGAATGCTTTGGGAGGAAAAAAAAAAGAGGCGTTGGGAAAGAAAGAAAAGAAATGAGAGCTGCATTGGAAAAAAAGAAAAGAAATGAGAGCTGCATTGGGAAAAAATAAAAGAAAGGAAATGAAGCTGCATGTGAGGGTTCGAACTAGTGACCTCTTTAACTAACGTCAATTGCTCTACCACTGAGCTAAGAACCCGCTAATGCTAACATATTTCAGCTAACAAATATACATATCTTAAAATTTCTGTCTGCACTTGCCCACACCTGCACCAACGTGGGTCCGCCACTGCCAAGCGGCATGTGGAGGAGTGCTAAGGAATGCTAGAGGGGAATGGCTTATGGGTTTTCACAAAGCCCTTGGTATACATTCGGTCCTCTAAGCTGAAATTTATGCAATCAAGACAGGACTTCAAGTCGGTCATCAGATGGGTTTGCGGGACGTTGTTCTCTATTCTGATTCACTCGATGCTGTTAATACTCTCATGAGAGACTGCCCCATAGATCACCCGCTCAGAGGCATTATCGGGGAGACTAGAGATCTCTTGTTCAGCGATTGGAATGTGGAACTCCATCAAACTTCAAGAGATAACATCTTTTGTGCTGACTTTATGGCTAAGAAAGGTCATGCTGCACTGGCCGATGCCGTGGTCATTCTTGTTCCTGTGGTCCCTGATGGATGTGTCGGTATGGTCATCAAAGACCAATTATCCTGCCCCCACTAGCTTTTCTCTAGTTTTTTATTGTAAGGACTAGATCTTTCAGTCTAGCCTTGTATTTACCTCTCAAGCTTTGGCTTGCCTTTCCTATTCAAAAAAAAAAAAGTTGCATTTGGACAATTAAAAACAACGTTTTCAACGTATTAGTATAAAAGTGTCGCTGGCATGATGAAAAGATGCTTCAGCAGCATAATAAAAAATGTTATCGGGTCAGCTGTATTGACGCACTTAAGTATGTTATATATCTGTACATGTTTGGCCGAAAAAATTTATTTGATGTACATCCCAAAAATTGATCAAATCACATTAGTTCTTTAAGGAGTAGCTGTTGATATACTTTAACTTAGGGTAAAGATGTAAAAATACACATGTATTTTGACCTCAGGAGCGCCCAACACCATGTGCTTTTTTTAGATTCAAAAATACACATATAGTTATAAAATAGGTGCAAAAGTCACACTTGCTGTTAAATCAAAATGTTGACCGTTAGTTTGACCGAAATTTGCTGACATGGCAGATTGAAGTCAAATAGAAGTGCTGACTAAGAAATTAAAAAAAAACGTTGAAAGATGAAGCAAAACAGAAGAGAGGCAAAATAGAACAGAGGAGCCACAACTTTAACACTACCGGAGAAATCAAACACCAAGTTATCAACCACATAATCGAAGAAATCAAAACGAAAAAGCTTCATAGAACACATCAATAAACTTAGAAATCAAAATAAAAAAGATAAATCCAAACGAGAATCATAAATTGAAGTAGACGGAAAGGAATCAAGTCATGAATGCAAATCCTTGTTCATCATGAGTGCAGTAGCAACAGCTATGCAAGAAACCGATGAACAAGAAGCAGCTAATAAGTTTAAAATGCATGATTAAGAAACTGTTAAATCATACACTATGAAGAATCTCGGAAAGAAGAATCAACCAATCTCTGTTTTTAATGAACACTCTTAGATCTGACGGGCTCCATCATCTCTATCTTGCTTGGAGACCCACCATAATTGAAGCAGATCCCCAACCCAAACTACCTCCGTCGACACCAAAACCAGCGTCGGTGGGGAATAGAAGACAAGGCTAATTGAGGGAAAAACAAATCTAAGCTGAGGTAAAAGCAAATCAAGCACGACGCTAGGCCGGCGAATCAGAGGTGAGGAGATCGAAGAGCTGCGCAAGATGAAGAGTGAGGGAGAAAGAGGCGGAGAAGGAGAAGGGAGAGGCATCAAGAAAGAGGGAAGGACTTGGTTTTCGTTGCCACTTCGCAAGCCGAGAAAGGAAGTGGGGAAGAGATGAGGCACACCGGGGAATGTGACGGCGGACGACAGCCAGGAAGGAGGTCGGAGAGAAGGAGGACTGGAGGTGAGGTTGCGCGAGGTGAGAATATGCGAATGCGCCAGGAAAGATTAGGGTTGGATTTTTTTTGTAATAATGAATTAATATTTGTGGGTTTAAGTGGAATATTCTAACCAACTCAGCTTCAATGTCAGCAAATTTTGATCAAACTAACGGTCAACGTTTTGATTTAACAACAAGTGTGACTTTTGCACCTCTTTTATAACCATATGTGTATTTTTACACCTAAAAAAACACATAGTGTTGGACGCTCCTAAAGACAAAGTACATGTATATTTTTACACCTTTACCCCTTAAACTTATTATCTGATTTTGCCTTTCATTGAAGTTAATAATCACAACAAATGCTATACATGAATTGACAGCGAGCTAATAATTGTTGCATTTAAGGGTAAGATTGGAAAAAAATTACTACCTATCAAATCTTTGTCATGTCATATAACTTTTTTTGCCACCTCCCTCTAGTCATATATACATAAAGAGAATTTAAGAAGACTTTTTTTTTTTAATTAAGAAGCAGACTCCTTTTCATGCTAAATATAAGTGACTAAGCATACAAGGCTAAGTATATAGATTCTTTCCTTCAGGTTTACTAATATACAACAAGTAACAAAGTGTTACTTCTGGTGGTGTATGAGATAATTTATAATTTAAATGATACTACAAACTATATCTTATATTTAAGAGCAGATGGAGTGATGCATAAATTTTATGTTACCATTCTAATAGTATAATTTTATGAGATAGGATATTGTCACTATCAATTTTATGTCACTACCACTTTTTCACCGTTAGATCAGAATCTTATCTACTTTTATTATTTCTTACTCTTATCTACTTTTATCATTTCTTTCTTCTATTGAGATTCTGATCTAACGGTGAAAAAGTGGTAGTGACTTGGTAGTGATAATATCATATCCCTAATTTTATTTATGTGGTAGTACCTTTTAATTTATTTAATAAAATTTAAAATTAGACCCATCAAGGCCTTTCACTCCTTCCCCCTCAAATCAAATCAAACCAAACGTAGGAATAGAATTAATGTCAAGAGATCCAGTTTTCCTTAAACAGTAAACAATGAGAAAGCTGCTGTACTATGAATTAATTTACGCCAGAGAGGCAAAGTGGAAGGACAAATTTTGCAAGAGAGAAGTGAGAAAGACAGGGAGGCGTTGTGAGTGCCGGGACAGCGGCCGCGAGAGAGAGAGGACACGATGAGGAGGAGGAGGACAAGAAAGTTGCAATTCCTCATCACTCTTTTTTAGATCTCTCTCCCTCTCTCGCTTCACAAGTTACAACTTACAAGCGCGCGCATGAGGGTGTGTTAGTTTACTGTTTATCCGAGTAATGGTCTGTTATCTTCATCTCGCCTTGGTGCCTCCCCACAATAAGACTTGATGTTGTCTAGTTTGCGCTTTTAGTTGCTAGAGTTGGGCGCACTGAGCTGATTATCCGAGTAATGGGCTGTTGTGTATCTTCGTTTTCCAAAGATTCTATTCCCCAAAACATCCCTCATTTGGATAATCACAAGAACAACATCCTCAATCTTCCTTCTTCCTCCAACGGCGCTGATAAAACCGCTGCAGCTGCCGACTTACCGCCGTTCTTGGAGTTCTCCCTCGCCGACCTCAAAGCTGCCACCAACAACTTCAGCCCCGATCACATCGTCTCCGAGAGCGGCGAGAAAGCCCCCAATGTTGTCTACAAAGGCCATCTCCACAATCAAAACCGCCGTTCTATTGCTGTCAAGAAATTCACTAAATTGGCCTGGCCCGACCCTAAACAGTTCGCGGTACCAATTTTACTATTCGTATTGACTTTACAGCTTTTGGACCGCCTAGGTTTAATCGACTTGTCGTAACTTGTTCATGCAGGATGAAGCTTTGGGTGTTGGAAAATTAAGACACAAGAGGCTTGCCAATTTGATTGGTTATTGTTGTGACGGGGATGAGAGACTACTCGTTGCAGAGTACATGCCCAACGATACCCTCGCCAAACATCTATTTCACTGTATTTTTTCTTTTTCCTCCTTTATTCTTGTCTCTCTTTTTTCTTTCTTTTTTGTTGTTGTTGCTGTGTTTCATCACTTTTATGATAACAAGGAGGTTTGAAATTGATTAACAAATCACTGTTCATTTATTCCTAAAATTCACGTGCTTCAGTTTTTAAGCTATTGACTCAAAATCCAATTCTACAACAGACATGGCAATGCTTTAAGCTGATTGCCTCCCGCTGCATTTTCTCCCTTGATTTCCAGTGGTTTTACGGACTTGAAACATTGTTTCCCGTGCTTGCTACTCTGAATTCTGATGGACATGAACTTTAGTGTAGAAAGAAAGTAGTCTTTTTCTCCAAATCTGTTTGAAATGCCCCAGACGAATCCTTGTTAACCATTTAGATGTATCCCATGGGAGATTTCCACAGAACACCTTTTTTCATGACTATTCCGTCTTGCTTCTATATATGTCATCTTGCTTGAGTCTGCTCGCACCTTTGCCCAGTGAATTTATTCCTTTACCCTCATAGGTCAAAGTTATATTTATCTGTGAGTTAATATTTTGGCTTCCCATAACGCCTTTGTATGAATAAGGTTAGGATTGGGCTCTATTTTTCTAGTGGGCGTTGAGAGCAATTATCTTCATATATGGCTTTGGCTTATGTAAGGCTCTTCATGCAGCCAGAGCGTGATAGATTATTCATTCTGTTTGATATGGAAATCATGTTCCAATTTTCATTGGAAATATTCATATCGCCTTGCAGTGTTCTGCACTTCAGTCGTATAGATAGCAACTATCCATCTTCAATTCAACTTCATTAAGTTCAGTTTAACTCTGCAATTATGTGCATAACTTTTCTTCCTACATCTTCGACAGGGGAGAATCAGACAATTGAGTGGGCCATGCGGTTAAGAGTTGCCTTAAACATTGCCGAAGCATTAGATTATTGTCATAGAGAAGGCTATCCATTGTATCATGACTTGAATGCTTACAGAGTTCTCTTTGACGAGGTGATTATGGACAACTATTTTATAAGCCAATGTTTAAAATTTTGATCAATATCTTTCGTTCATAATCTTTGTATAGTTATGATATTTTCAATTTGTAAGTAGTGTTATAAACAATCATGAGAATCAGGCTGTACATTTGTAAAACTATATTTGACAAATCTTACTGTTTTGGCAGAATGGTGATCCCCGGCTTTCATGTTTTGGTTTGATGAAGAATAGCAGGGATGGGAAAAGTTATAGCACAAATCTTGCTTATACACCTCCTGAGTATCTGAGAAATGGTAGCTGAATATTTTCTTTCGAATGTTTTCCCCCCTACTGCAGCTTGACAATATTTTATACAATTCATTCCTTAATATTCATCTAGCCTTTTGTGTCAATATTTTTAACTAGAGTTAAAGTGGAACCTTCAGTAATCTTGCAGGAGATAAGGTTGCACTACCAAGCTAGAGTATTTTTTGTCTAAAGTTAAGAAGTCTATGACAAACGATACACACAGTTGTAGAGGTGTCAATAACATCATATATGATTCATATATTCATTTTGTGAACTTGGATTTAGTATAGAAATTTGAGAGGTTTGCCATAGAGAGCATCTTTTATCGTTGATTTGTGAGTAGTCATTGAATTTTGCTGCTCAGGTATATTCTTGTCATCATGCTGTCCATTTTTCAGGAAAGTTTTTTAAGATTTATGTATGCCGATACATGTTTTGGCGACTTCTAGCAGCAGAATGATATATTTATCTTTTGTAGGGAGGGTGACCCCGGAAAGTGTCATCTTCAGCTTTGGAACTGTGTTATTGGATCTTCTAAGTGGAAAGCATATCCCTCCAGGTCATGTAAGTATTCTATTTAGACATATTAAGAAAGGCCAATATTTGGTAAAGTGGCATGTAAATCCATAAAGAAAGGCATGGATTACCGGGTATTTAATGCATTAGATACTGTTGGAGAATAGTTTATAGCATGGGTATCGAAAGTAATGAATAATGTATTCACTTCTTTCTTTAAGAGATCATAGTTTATGTTGAATTTACATAGCTCAAGATCGGTTTACCTTGTGAAATGAATTCTATATGCCTAGAGTGCTTTCTCCCTTCCATTTTTATTGGATATCCCCAAAGGAACGGCTAGTGCTTTTTGGTCCCCTAGAATGCTGTTTTTGGTGGTCATCAATTCTGTTTGGTTGATCTTTGACCCAAAAAAAATTCTGTTTGGTTGATGAATCAACTTTGTTATTTTTGTCCAAAATCCATTTGAGGTTCAACTTTGTTATTTTGGTCCAAAATCCATTTGAGGTGCATACGAAACTCAGTGCAATACTTTTTACTTTGGTTTTATTATGCCCAAAATTAATTTTACTTGACACTACCCACACATCTTTTTCTTATACATTTTCTTTTGCTGAACATTCCTGAACATAAAAATAGATTCCTAAGAAATTTGGTTTCTTTGAGTCTACTCAGTTGCTTCTTGTAGGACATGTATTACTCCATACATTCATTTAAAGGTTTGTTTTCTTTCAATTTAATGAAGTAAACTCTTTGTACCCGCAGGCTCTTGATATGATAAGGGGCAAGAATATACTTATCCTTATGGATTCACATTTGGAGGGAAACTTTTTAACTGATGAAGCAACTGTGGTTTTAGATCTAGCTTCTCATTGTTTGCAGTATGAACCTCGGGAGCGGCCCAAGACCAAGGACCTTGTTATCACACTCTCCCCACTACAAAATAAACCTGATGTGAGCTTCTTTTATAACACCAAGTGCAATTTATTTCCCACAGGATGATTATGAAAGATAAGCTCTGCATTACTAACTCAATGACATCTTTTGTCAAACCAGCTCGGGCTTGCATGCCATTGTACTTGCATAAATATTAGCTCGCCGGTGCCTATTGATTTTTTTCGTTTGGGATATAGTATTCACTTATTCTTTGTATCAATGAAAGAAAATGTTGTGGAAGTTATGACTAAAATTAAGTGGTTTTACTTGTAAGGATCTTTGGCCTATTAACAGGGGAGAGTGGGGCAATAATTATGGTTATCTTTGCCATCAGGTTCCATCAAATGCGATGCTTGGAATTCCCAAGCAAGAGGAAGCTGCTCCTACTCTGCAGCATCCTCTTTCTCCAATGGGTGATGCTTGTTCTCGAATGGACCTTACAGCTATCCATCAAATTCTGTTAATGGCGCACTACAGAGATGATGAAGGGACTAATGAGGTACTGCAAATCAAAGGGAGAGTTATTTGAAGCTTATATTTAGGGATGTTGCACTAATTATGCATTTGTTTGTCCGGCAATTACCTGGTCAGTTATCTTTCCAAGAGTGGACCCAGCAAATGAGGGATATGTTGGAGGCAAGAAAGCGTGGTGACATGGCTTTCCGTGACAAGGATTTTAAGACTGCGATGGAGTGTTACTCCCAGGTATCTGTTGAATAAATAAGAGAACTATTTTGAATTGTATTAAATGGTTTTTGGGTGTTTGCAACATTAATGGCATATTCATATGTAGTTCATCGAGGTGGGAACAATGGTATCCCCAACAGTGTATGCTCGGAGGAGCCTTTGCCATCTGATGCGTGATCAACCAGATGCTGCTCTAAGAGATGCAATGCAAGCGCAGTGTGTGTCTCCTGAGTGGTCTACGGCATTTTACATGCAGGCCGTTGCTCTTTCCAAGTTAAACATGGACAAGGATGCTGCTGACATGCTCAATGAGGCTTCTGCCCTTGAAGAAAAACGACGGGGCAAAGGCTCTTCCTCTTGATAAGCACTCAAGCACTTCTCTGTCACAGTATCAAAAGGGGTGTGTTCACGTACTGTAAGTTTGGGATTTATTTCATTCAATGTAACATATTTTTCATAAGTTCTTGATCTATTTTTTCCCCCTGTATTTGACGAAACATTTAATTGATTCTTACTCTGTACATTTTTCTGCTTATCTATTTTTTGAAGTACAGACAAAGCGTCTGTTCAGTTGTATTGTAATGCTCATATAAATTATTTTTCATCAGAGCTATTGTCATGTTTTTCCCAGTAGTTTTCTACTGTTGAAGTTTACTTTCCTTTATAAAACCTTTTTCGTCCTTACCTAAACCTGATCCCTCGCCTCGCTAGAAGAATGTGGCTATTCATCAGGTTCTGACATTCTGCAGATCAGCCTCTGTGAATTGCTGATTTTTGGAGTTTCTGGTTTTTTTTTTTTTAATCGGATATGTAGATCACTCATTTATTTGGACAACTTGGGAGAGAACGGAAATTGGTTGATTTTCCTTTGATCCAAAGACAGAAGAAAAGGCAACCGGTAAACTGGCACGGTGTGTGTATAATAATAAATTGAAAACGCGCCACTTAACAAGGTAGTCAACTTTCTTTGGAAAACCAGCAAATACCGTCGATTATCAATATATTGATTGATTGAGGCAGATATTTGTGAACTGATCAGCCGATGCAGCCCACTGGATGGACAATCTATGTAACTCGTAGCTCTAGGTTTAGGTGCTTTATACTCACCCCGATTTTAATTATAGGACAACCTTGAGAATTTGATCTTAGTCCTAATTATAGGACTAAGTTTTAATTTTTATCAAATTCTTCCTAAAATATTCATATTGATATTTTCTCAATAATAATCAAATATAATAATGATTTAATAATACACCTATATATTCTATAGAGTGAATAATGTTTGTCACTAATTAATGCATACACATCAATTATACAGTTTTTATTGTTTTAATAAAATAATTTTGAACAGTTTTTTGTCATATTTAATAATCACATCACTATTAAATGATACTTCCAATCTTAAGAGTAGATCAGAGGTTTTTAAGAGAGATCGATAACACCAAACTATATAAGAGCTCAGAAGTCATGTGTGAAATATGTCCTCCCTTCCTTCTCCATTGAGACAATGAATTAATATCTAGTAGCCCCTCTGATACAAAATGGGCATAATGAATTAATAGAGTGACTCTTTTTCGTAAACATGGAGAGCTTTTTTTTTTTTCCCGACAAAATTGCTATTTTATATACTCTAAAATTTATAGTGCAATTTGCACTACAAATTTTGTCATATAGTTAGTATTAGAAACAGTACTTAATTATAATAAATAATTAAATATGATATAGATAAACCATGGTCAACGTCTAGGATCAGAGGTAGTATAAAATTTGGATTTCCCTCCTTTGTTTATGTTTTAACAGGTATGAAAACGAATTTACAAGCAGCAGGGTTGATAGGATCTGAATTTTGAAAAGTAGTAGTATTGTTTCACACAAACAGTCAAGAGCTGACATTATTGGAGCTTACTGCGAACGCGATTGTATTTGCTATCTCCTATGCACTTTGAAGAATCCTCAGTTACACTCGACCATGCTTAAATTACATGTTGAAGAAAAGAAAACAAGAATTTTCCGGTGCAAGAGTATGTAGTGAGGAATGTCTCTGCACCATCGTGAATCCAAGATTTCAGCTGCCGTACTAGAATGGATCTTTCATTAAATTTTCCTATTCATTACGGATGATGCCTCCACAAAGTTCTGCTCGGTTTCAATCAACTGAAACGTCAACATCCAATCTAACCCAGTCAACTCAAGTTTCCTTTCCTTAAAAAAAAAAAAACAGAAAATAGATGCCTGCTTATTTGCAAATACAGATTTCAATTACGTAGCATAGTATTGCTTTTTGCAGGGGTAAGTGTTGGCATAAGCCGTCAAGGGTCCTAAAATTGACCGATAGGTTCGAGATCCCCAGGTAATCAACATCCCTCAAACGTTTTTGGCTCACTGCTAAAACTAGCTTTACAAAAAATAATTATATGGTATTGTATATTCTCATTTTTCAAGAAATTCTTTACAAATTATGATATACATATTACATATAGATGATGAACACGGCTAATTTCTGAATTTGTCCCTTATTAAATAACTATTTACCAAAATGTCTCTGTCAGAAACCTATTTCCCAAAATGCCCCTGTCAGAAACCTATTTCTCAATCTGCCCCTGTTTAGTCGACTAAAACATTTGGTTTAGTCATTAAATGGAAGGCAAAATTTTTTTTCCAAGCCCCCGACATTTAGTCGACTAAACCAAATTTTTTAGTCGACTAAACCCATTTAGTCGACTAAAAAACTCGTTTAGTCGACTAAATCATTAAAAAAAAAAGTTAAAACTTCGGAAGGCTGTAATTTTGGGCTCGGGAGTCCGAATCAAGCGATTCTTTTTTTGATTCCACATAACTTTTTGAGATCTATGCATTGATATAAAAATTATCTTCAAATTTAATGAAGAGAAAGGAGAAAAAACAAGTGATTCTTTATTGCGCAGGAAATACCAACAATTCATTAAATATAATCCAGTGATTTTTTAATATATATATATATATATATATATATATATATATATATATATATATATATATTTGATGTTTTATATTCATTAAATATAATCACTAATATCACTAACCAAATGACTCAGTAAAAAAATTAAAATGACTCCACTACTTCCTAAAAATAGCTAACCACATGTTTACAATAATATAATAAAAGATCAAGACACTCAACACAATAAACAATTAAAAAATAAATAACTTAATCCTTCTTATGGTGGAATCAAGAACGTGCGGAAATCGGCGACATGAACCATGTAGAGAAAAACTGGGATTATTAACTTCAACAATACTAACAATTCATTAAATATATATCATGGGCTTTTTTCCCAATTTGCTATATTTAATGAATTGTTAGTATTGTTAGCATTTTAATTTGTTTTACCGAGTCTGTTGGTCTGTTGGTTAGTGATCCTAGATATTAGCTATGATCCTAGATTTTAGCTAGATTGACTACCGTGCTATCACAACATATGATCTCATGCATAACTTCCCAACACTGTTATTCCCCCTAAAATCAAGCCCCACAAATTTAGCGTCGATAATTTTCCTATTTCTATTTTCTTTTAAAATCCATATTATTAATGGAGAGAAAATCTCAATTTTGAATATATTGTATTTTGAAAATCCAGTATTAATTGTTACGTTGAAATTCAAAGTTTACCAAATACATGGTAGAAAAATAAAGATATTAAAATCTAAAATAAGATCAATTAATTATTATTAGATAATAATATTAGAAATAATGATTAATTAATTTTACAATAAATATCTCTCAATTAAATATAATTAATTTCCTCCATCCTGACAAAACTCTAGGATTGGTACCATCATTTCCCACTTTATCTCCTTTTCCTTGTGGCACCGCCCCTCTCCCGCGATCAATTGTGTATACACACACATATCTTATCTTTATTGTACCGGAGATATTATATGATCTAATAAAAAATAAAACATCAAATAAAAGAAAACTATATATATATTATTAAAAAATCACTGGATTATATTTAATGAATTGTTGGTATTTCGTGCGCAATAAAGAATCACTTGTTTTTCCTCCTTTCTCTTCATTAAATTTGAAGATAATTTTTATATCAGTGCATAGATCTCAAAAAGTTATGTGGAATCAAAAAAGAATCGCTTGATTCGGACTCCGAGTTCCAAATTACGGCCTTCCAAAGTTTTAACTTTTTTTTAATGATTTAGTCGACTAAATGAGTTTTTAGTCGACTAAATGGGTTTAATCGACTAAAAATTTGGTTCAGTCGACTAAATGTCGAGGCCTGAAAAAAATTTTGCCCTCCATTTAGTCGACTAAACCAAATGTTTTAATCGACTAAACAAGCAAATTGAGAAATAAGTTTCTGACAGGGGCATTTTGGGAAATAGGTTTCTGACAAGGCATTTTGGTAAATAGTTATTTAATAAGGGGCAAATTCAGAAATTAGGCTGATGAACACAGTAGTATAAGTTTCATCACGCGTCTTTATATAAATCTGTATATATTGGTTTTGATAAGCATGAAGACTGGTACATACGTGGCGTTATAAAAATAACAAAAAAAAAAAGTCGCATTCGAGAGCCGGGAAATCTGATAAACGTGGGAATTGAATTTCAACCCAAATGACCGCCACAGCCCACATGCGATGCCGAAATATTTTCAGCTGTTTGAGCAACGCGCTAACAAAAGTGGACGGCGCAGGAACTATGTCGGGCCCCTGGTTTGGTACCAGTCTGAACAGTCAAACGTTATGCACAGTCTGAATCAAATTGATTGTTATTTTTATAATCTTTATTTTTTAATTTTAAGACGAGACGGTGGCTGCTTGATTTTTAAGCCGCGGGGGCTTACTGAGGCGAGGAGTGACAAGAGATGGAGGAAATAGATGGAAGAAGTGGATTCTGCAAATCGAACTCCATCTTCTACAGTAAACGGAAGCCCCTGCCTCTTCCTCAAAACTATTCGCTGGACGTCACCACCTTCATCTCCTCTCGCGCCCACCACGGCAAGCTTGCTTTCATCGATGCCGCCACTGGTCGCTACTTCACCTTCCCCCAGCTCTGGCGAGCCGTCGATGCCGTCGCCACCTCTCTCTCTGACTTGGGTGTTCGGAAGGGCCATGTCGTCCTCCTCCTTTCCCCCAACTCCATCTACTTCCCCGTCGTCTGCCTCGCCGTTATGTCCCTTGGCGCTATCATCACCACCACCAACCCTCTCAACACTTCCCGCGAAATCGCCAAGCAAATCTCCGATTCCAAACCTTCCCTTGCCTTCACAATTCGCCCTCTACTTCCCAAGATCACCGCAGCTTCAAACCTGCCAATCGTTCTCATGGAGGAAGACTCCAACACCCCATTCACTGAGCCTAAAATCGTCACCACGCTGGGCAAGATGATGAAGACGGAGCCCCGGGCGAGCCAAGTCAGGGATCGAGTTTACCAAGACGATACCGCAACTTTACTGTATTCATCGGGCACCACGGGTCCAAGTAAAGGCGTGGTCTCGTCGCACCGGAATCTGATGGCAATGGTCCAGATAGTTTTGGGTCGATTCAACATGGACAAGGAGGAGACCTTTATATGCACTGTTCCTATGTTCCATATATATGGTCTCGTGGCGTTCGCAACGGGCCTTCTGGCTTCGGGATCCACAATAGTGGTGCTGTCCAAGTTCGACATGGACGATATGCTATCGGCGATCCAGAAGTACCGGGCGACGTACCTGCCGCTGGTGCCGCCTATATTGGTGGCGATGATGAACGGTGCGGATGCGATCAAGGCCAAGTACGACTTGAGCTCGCTACATTCGGTTCTCTCGGGTGGGGCTCCACTCAGCAAGGAGGTGATAGAGGGCTTTGTGGACAAATTCCCCAACGTCACAATTCTCCAGGGTTACGGGTTGACCGAATCCACGGGAGTTGGGGCATCCACGGACTCACTGGACGAGAGTCGGAGGTACGGCACGGCTGGGCTGTTGTCACCGGCCACCGAGGCCAAAGTCGTCAACCCTGAAACTGGAGAGGCTTTGCCGCCTAATCGGACCGGTGAACTCTGGCTCAGAGGTCCCACCATCATGAAAGGTGCGCCATTGTTACTTTGATGCTATTATGTTCGTAAATTTTATAATTCGTCCACGCCTCATGATGATCCAATTTAATGGTAGATAGTTCAAAGTCATACATCTTCATAGAAGAGCCCGGATAACTTTGGCGTAATTCTTGTCAACTTTTTTGAGCTCACATGATGGTATAACTATAACTAGAGTATATTATTTATATCGTTCATTTTTTTAAGCATCTTCGCATGGAGTTGGATCTAGATCGATTCCAGATTCTACAACATGCTATTATTTTTCCTTTTTTTTAAAGAAAAAATGTGATTTAGTTGACAGAAAAAAGTTATCAGTTTTTGGAATAGAGAGACCAGAATAGTGGATCAGATGGCATGTAGTTATTAAGAGGGAAGGCATGTTGATGGCAGGTTATTTCAGCAACGAGGAAGCAACCACCTCGACCCTTGATTCAGAGGGATGGTTGAGAACCGGAGATATTTGCTACATTGATGGCGATGGATTTATTTTCATTGTTGATAGGCTGAAAGAGCTCATTAAATACAAGGGATATCAGGTATGTATGTACCAGCCATAACTCACGGATTTGTAATCTAACAAGGGAGGTAAAGTGTAAAATCGTATTCGCTCTAATGAACTAATTGGTTCGCCTCACTTCTAGTCTGATCCGAATAGATTTAATTATTCTTGCCTTCGGTGTATAGAATGCACATGGTCAATGTCGTCTCAATTCTTTTTTGTATTGTTAGGTCCCGCCAGCAGAACTAGAGGCCTTGTTGCTTACTCATCCTGCAATTTCAGACGCTGCTGTCATACCGTAAGTCTATCTCCTTATCCAACAGAACTGCTGCTTTTTTTTATTTAAAAAAAATCAAAGAACAAATATATTTGTTCAGATTCCCAGATAAGGAGGTTGGGCAGTATCCGATGGCATACGTAGTAAGGAAAAGTGGAAGCCATGCATCTGAAAAGGAAATTATGGATTTTGTGGCAGCACAGGTGAGCCTCTCCCTTCTTTAATTTCGAGTTTGGTGGTCTTAAGTCTTAACACTCAGTTTAACCGCATCAAACATAAATGTGATCATCATTATAATTCATAAGCAAAGAGTATAAATATAATTATATATGAATGAATCATTAGCGTGGGGATGATTCCATTTGAGGCTGAAACAGGTTGCTCCATATAAAAGAATTCGAAGAGTGACATTTATTTCTTCAATACCCAAGAACCCATCCGGCAAAATTCTCAGGAAGGATCTCATCAAGCTCGCCACATCTAAACTTTGAACCGAAGACTCCGGAGCCTTCCATGTTGATCATATATGGTGGATTTTCTAGTTGCCTTTCAGCTTTTCTGACGCCGATCATATTATGTATAATTCTCTTGCCTTTTTATTTTTGTTGGTTTGATAATGGTCATCTTTATGCCGTGGGTAGTTGGCCCCATTGAAAAAGAGAGACTCGATAATGTCCTCTCAGCCCAGTCTTCCTCTTCCATTTGTAAAACACAGAAAGTGGTGCTACACGTGGTACGTGTCTTGTGAGGTGGAGTATTACTCAGTGTCCTTTATATTGTAACTAACCTCTGCTCATTTTGATAAAAACACTTCTACATTTAATGGTTTACATTGTAGAAAAGTTGAATGATATTAAGTTACTACTATTATATTAACATATCGTGATGCTGTTTCATGCATCATTTCTTGTCATTTTAAAGAGTAATATAGTCTTCAAATTTATGTTTTCTTGCATATAGTGTGTTGTGGCACATAATATTACTAGTATATCGACGTATAGAGAACACCATACTATTACATGTAAATTATCTTGTCTTTTAATAGACGAGCAGTATTTGGGAGGAAAAGAACAGAAAAAACCACTCTCTTCTGAACTCTGTCGTGCAGAGAAAGGTCCAAGACATCACTACATCATGGCTTATCAATTATCACCAAAGTCATACACCAATAATTTCAGATCAATATTTATAAGGCATCAAGCTTATTTATTCCATGTTTTTTCTTAGCACTTGCTCCTAACGGAAGGAGAATTGTGGGCCAATCCCAGAACAATGGTATTGTACTACTGGTTAGTAATATTTTAACTTGAAAAATTTAAAACAAAAAGTTACAAACTCACGAGCAAAGTACTTTACATTTACAAATACTTAATAACTATACCTCTTTTTTACATAATATTCACTTAACGAGTCAGCTTAAAATTATAATATCAAAATAATATAACTTTTTTCACGATAATCATAAAATCGATTTATTTCATTTTTCTTGAACAATATTTCATGAAATATATGGAAAAATCATGTCAAATAATTCAGAAAAAGACATATAAATACCACTTGAATTAGACAACCCCTAAAAAGTCTATTAACACGTGGAAAGAACAAAGAGGTCTCAAGAGACTAATCCGGGATTTTGAAATGTTGCATTTTTACCAAAATGTCCCTCAACTTTTTTTTTTTTTAAAAAAAAAAAAAAAAAGAAAGAGCCCTCACTCCGACAGTTGAAGCTATAGTAACAACTTAAATAATGAGATTAACTACTTGAACTCCCTAAATCCTATCAAGCGTCGTTAACAAGTTAAATAAAGACAATAATAATTTGAGTGTCGCCATTTACAATCTTGGGAGTGCAAGTTGTCAATCGTTCTATTCAAGTTGTCATTATTTTTATTCAACTTATCAACGACGCCAAATGAGGTTTATGGAGATTAAGTAGCCGATCCCTATACTCAAGTAGTCAATCTCATTATACAAATTGTCACCGGAGCTCCAGCGACGGTTCTTTCTTTTTCTTTTCTTTTCTTTTCTTTTTAAGAAAAACTTGATAGATGTTTTGGTAAAAGTACAACATTTGAAAATCTCATATTAGTCCCTTGAGACCTATTAGGAGAGGGGTTGGGCTCACCCCTAGTCCAAGGGCAGGGTACTTGGAGCCCACTCTGTAAGGAATTCAGGACTAAGAGTACACATGCCTCCACCTTAGCCTGGGTTACCATTGTTTCGTAGACCCCTAGGATGCCTCCTCAGTGTCTTAACTAACTCCAGGATCGAACCCCTTCCCTTTTGGTGAGAAAGTCCGACATCTTTGCCAGTTGAATCTAAGGACAAGGGGTTATCCTTTCCATATGTTAACAAACTTTTTGGGGTTTTCCTAATTCAAATGGTATTTTTTTTGGAATTGTCCTTAAATAATTCCATTTTATAAAAACAACACACTCAAACAATATACTGGGCCAGGCTACGCATTAGGCCGGTGTCCAATATATAAACTTAGAGCAGTTATTTTTTGCAACTTGTGTCCTTTCGGCCCGGTTCAGCCTAGCCTAAGAGGCAGCATGTTAATTGGGCAATCAGGCCAGCCGAATACCCCAAACTCCGAAGCTCATTTTCATGCGAACGAACCTTAGAGTTACAGTCAATGGTTATTCTAATTTAAAATTTGATTGTAATATAATTTTTTATCTAAGAAAGCATGGTTGATTGCATAGTCTATTTTGAATCAAAACCCCAACACGGGAAACTTCCATGTCTTTCCGAGCAAAAAAGGAAACTTCCATGTCTTTACCTAGATGCACTCTTTTCATTTCTTTTTTTGTAGCTAAACCTTACAATCAACGGTTATTAAAATATCTGGAGAAAGCGGGTTGGTTTATAAGGCTAAGATGCAGAATTAGTTAAAGGAATCCATAAATTATTGTGAAATGTTGGTCACAGGTTTGGTTGCATACTTGCAATTAAAATGGGAAACAGGGGCATCCAGTCTGAGTCTATGTATAGCAAAAGATAATGAAACAAAGGGCACGACAAGGAAGATTTATTAAGGTAAATAAAAGGTGTACTTAAATGAGAACTTTGAGAAAAGGAAGTGGCGTTCCAAGCATGCCCATATACAAAGAATCCATTGTTTAATGGAATCAGAGGGTGAGGAAGCGAAGCTGATAGTTGATGTTGTGTTTGCACCCACAAGCACAAGCCCCAAAGCTTACATGTCTTTGAGTGGCTTTATCGAGTGTTGGTTTAGGGTGAACGCAGAAACAAGAAGGAAGAAGCGAAGCTGGAGAGACATTGAAGAAAAGTAACAATGGAGAGTAGCGTGGAGCCATCATGTTTCTCATATCACATATGTTTGTTAAATTGATATCAGTGTGTGTTTATATGTTAATCTAATTTATCTCCACAGGCTGTGTCACATATCATTCCCCACCTATCAATGAGTGGAGGCTTGTATTTTTCATTTGAGTGAGCTGAGATGGGGCTGTGAGGTAAGCAGTTGAGTGGGGAAAGCAGTTGCACACAACGGCCATGCACTCACCACCATCCCCTGCTATTTGCTATTTACAGGATAGGAGGAGGAAGAAGAGGGCATGTCCTAGGACGGCCGTGAGGGTTTTCTTCTTGCCAGGGGTGCTGGGAGGCCTTGCTCTGCCCCTCACTCTCGCATATCCCTGCTTCATCTGCTTAAGGATCAACAAACCAACCAAATATAGCGCATTGCTGGGACCCTTTGGGGTCCACGCCAACTTCTTGAATATAATTTAATACTCAAGATATTATACGCATAATTTCTTAAGAAAAGATCACTAATAAAATTAATAACCTTGCTAATCTACGATTGCATATTAAACTTAATATAACCAATTAGTAATTCTTCAGTACCATTCAATTAAGTAAATTAATAATTATATACACGAAAATTGATTATGTAAAGAGCAAAGATTATCCTGAAAATGATATTTTTCACCACCAACCTTAATATAATAAATTTGTCTTTAAAAAGTGCAAATCATTAGCAGCCACCCAACAAATATGTTCTTGCATAGTGTCAAAACTTGAAGTAAACAGAAGATAAAATTTCGTCTCATCACAGTCCGAAGAATTTCCTTCGGTACACCCTCCTCATAAAATGAATTGACCTCCGGTATTTACCAGCTACCATTCCTTCCAATCTTAAATATAGGACAAAGTTTATAGTACAAATAACACTTCATCAAGAATCTCAGCTCTCATACCACTTACAACTGTTATACATATACTACCTACCTCTAGTCTTTGATAATAACTAGTTAATTAATTTAAGTAAATTAAGAAAATTAGTTATTAATTCTTTATAACAAATATATGTTAGATTTTCTAAAATAATCTCAAAAAGAAACTCCATGTGCAATCAATAAAAATATTTTGAAAAAAATATAAATTTAAAAGATAAGATAGATCGATATCTTATATTTAGAATCAAATCAAACTCCCAACCACCTCTAGAATTATAAGCATTCTTCTGATCGTATTTGAAATTTTTTCAAACGTGCTCTTATCATGGGGTCAAAGATCCCGAAGAGTAACCTGCTTTAGTTGCATTACATACACAACAACGCCAATGACAAGAAGAAGCACATATCTATACGACTAGATCGCAACACCTTTAAACGCCCCATCTCCCAAGATGAGTTATCCTCCCGAACCAATTCGATGGGCTAGCCTTGATGCCAAAACATCGATAACAGACTTCGATCAACTTCCTTTGGGCAAACTCAGTAATTACATAATCCAAACATGAAAGAGAAGCCGGACCTCTGACAAAGGTCATCGGAAAAGCATGCCCGGGACCTCCACCCCATTAGAATGGGGAATGGAATATCATTTTACATTGACAATGGAAGAAGCATCCTTCGTTTCTTTTTCCTTGCCAGTCTAATTTGCTTTGTAATTTTCATGCACAGTATCAACAGCACTGTGACGCAGACTAATATAAAAGCAAGCCGGATGTGCCTAAAGTACAAAGAGACTGCCGAAAAAACCAGGAAAGCTAAAATGATAAGTTCCCAAATTACAAAGACAACAACATCCACCCTGCACCAAGAGAACAAACAAACGAAAGGCATTAATATTTTTATCTATGATTCTAAAAGGCTTTGATATGCAAAGAGAAATCCAACAACAACAAAATCATCACGAAGTTCAAAAATAAAAGCATTTGAAAGCCAAAAACAGAATTTCTCAGTGTACATAAATCGTGGCTGCTAAAGCCAAGTGAACACGATCGTCCATCTCCATTTAAACCAAAATGTAACTTTCGCTTCTATCCATCTTCTGCAACGGAGAAAAATGGCCGAGGCGGCACTAAAACTGGTCCGTCAACATTAATTTAGCCTCGGCATCCCAGATTCCGTTAAAGGTATTGGTAAAATGGCTGTAACTTTTGAAGTTTATTAAATGTGTGATGATAACAGCTCATAATTCCATCAGAGCGGGAAACTATTACACAAAGTCACAAACAGTACATATACGCCCTATTATTAGTATGGAAAAAAATTCAATTCAATGCCTTTATACTATAAACAATTGCCTTCTTCAAAAGCAACAGGACTGTTGAAATCTGAATCAAAGACAACGGGGATCCAAGTTGTCAACCTCAAAGCTGGTATTCGTGTTATAAATGGTAAAAACTTAGCTAGGTAAGAACTCAACTCCAGGTAAGCCATCCAGTCTCTTCCAGATCAAGTCAGATGTACTTCAATCTTCACCAAAAATTTACAATCCAACAACTATTGTTGACCCAATCTTTAGAAACCTTGAATCTGATACCTAGGTGAAGCAACCCTACGTCTTTCCATTACCACGAAACTTAATCATTTTGGCCAGCATGTTGAAAGGTGGACCAGAAATGCTGTTCCAAATCATCAATCAAAACCTTGTTTTCTTTCTGTAAGAGACGAATCTGAATTCGGTACTTCATGTGTAACCTGGTTTAAACATTCCACCTTATTCTCAACATACATTTGATAGCCAAGGGATGCCAACCATGATTTGAGATGTTCAGAAGCAGAACTTGCCGAGACATACTCTCATGATACTCTAATCAATGTTACTTCATCTGTTCCGCATATTAACAGGGCAAAAGACATGAGCTAACATATAATCTGCCCACGTTTCTTTTGTAAGGGGTAAGAGACTAAGTCATTTTTCTCACGAATTTTTAGATGAAACAACGAAATACTTTTCGCGTGTTATTATCATTAAACAGTAGCATACCTGCGATAATAATCTGAATACCAATTCAAACAAGCAAGCCGAAGTGAATTGATTTGAGCGCTAACCCATTACAGAAAGGTAATTTCTGGCTTGATATGGAAAAAAAATGACGTGAAAGGAGAATGACTAAATCGAATATTGGGACAAAAAAGATCAAAAACAGCCAAGAACACAGCCGACCTAGCCCAATTTGAGGTTGAAAAGGTAAATGACAATTTCAATCATAATTCTAAATCATATAAATGCCATGTGAATGAGCAAATGACAGGTGAAACAAAAATGCCCGGTGCAATCAAAGCTTTTGAATAAAGAAGAAAAGAAACGACACAAAATTTAACCTGAAACAAATTAAATGCTAGACGCACCTCGAGATCGTAATATTAGAAGAGGTGGATGAGAAGAAGGAGATAGAAGCCCAGTCGTGCTTGGATCGAATCTGATACTCTCGCAGCTGTTCGGCCAGATTCGATCGCGTTATCATCGTAGCCTCTCTCCCTCTCTCCTTGCCCGTCCCGGAGCGGAAACCCTCCTCTTCACTTTATCGGAAGGAAACGTCGATTAGTGCAGAACCTAAAAACCGGACAAAGAAATTTGATCAAAGGATTTGAGGAGGGATCATCCGGCGCTCGCTTCCTATTGGCTCTATTTCTCTGCACTGGTCGTTTTCTCCCCGTAATTTAATTTCGTCCCATTCAAATTTCAATTCCATAAAAATTCCATAATCCATCTTATTTTTTTTTTTGGTAAAATCCATAATCCATCTTTCCTTTCCCTTGTTATGGATCGGCAAAATACCCAAACATAGCCCAAAAGAAAACCTCGTAAATCAGGCCTCTTCCAAAAAATTCGTCCCAAGACCAGAGGATTTGATTCTGATTCGTCCATCCATACAATCTTTTATTCGACCAGCCCAGCCCAAATGTGGCAAAAAATAGCTCAACCGAGTCTACCTTTCTGCATAAGACCCAACTAACCAACGGGTTAGCACAAGTGGTAAGAAACTTGTGTCCCTTAAATAAAGTTCCGAGTTCAAGTCTTGTGAATGTAGAAAAGCCCCGTTGGGAGACTCTCCCACCATAGCCAGGTGCGCGATCCGGGTCGGATTTAGATTAGTCAAGGTATCCGATACTGAATGGACAACCAAATAAGACCCAACTAACTTTTTTTTTTTACGATTAAAAAAAATCCCACACGGAACTTTAAAAATATGAAAAGAAAAAAATGCTTCCAATTTAGATATCCCCATCAGATGTGAGATTTCTAAAATGAGATATTCAAAATTAATGCCAAAAGACACAAATGCACCCCCATCAACCTACTACCTTCTTTCGTATAAAATCCAATTGACTTTTTATTTTTTTAAGATTAAAAAAAATCCCACACAGGGAACTTTAAAAATATGAAAAGAAAAAAGTGCTTCCAATTTAAATATCCCCATCATATGTGAGATTTCCAAAATGAGATTTCAAAATTAATCCCAAAAGACACAAATGCCCCCAAAACCAACACATAAATAAAAGTAATAAGCTCTGCCAGCGGGCCACCACCGCCAAATCTCCAACGGGCAGAGCTCCGGTGCAAGCAGATATGATTGTTTGGCAAAGTGGTTGGGGTGGGATTTGAACCCCACCATTTTTTTTTTGCCAAAAACATTGGTGGCCTAATGACATAAAAATATGTGTGTGTACCTTAACATTTTCTCAAACTTGTTGATAAATTTTGTTAAGGAATTCATCACATTTCATTGGGTTTTAACCATTTTGGATTTCTCATTAAAAAAAAAATTGAGACTATTAGATCATTGACAGCTTTTGTTAAAGAATTCACCACACATTTTGTTAGGTTTTAACCACTTTTGCTTATCCAATAAAATATCCACACCATCATATCAATGACAAGTTTTGTTAAAGAATTCACTACATTTTATTAGGTTTCAACCACTTTTGTTTTTTGAGTAAAAAATTGACACTATCAGGTCATTAACAAGTTTTACTAAAGAATTCGTCACAGTTCACTGGCTTTTAACTACTTTGGTTTACCAAGTAAAAAATTCACATTATCAGGTCATTCATAAATTTTGTTAAATAAAAATGTAGGGAATGCCTTAACAAAAGTTGTGAATGGCCTAATAGTGTGAATCTTTTACTTAGTAAATGAAAGTTATTAAAACATAATCAATCATGACGAATTCCTTAATAAAACTTGTCAATGACCTAATAGTGTCAATTTGTTACTCAGTAAGGTAAGTGAAAGTGGTTAAAACCTAGTGAATTTTGATGAATTCTTTAACAAAACCTATCAATGACCTTATAATGTCAATTTTTTACTATGCGAACGAATGTAATTAAAATCTAATGAAATGAAGTGGATTTTTCAACAAATCTTTTCAATAACCTGATAGTGTAAATTACTTAATGGGTAAGCTGGTTAAATTAACACCTAACGAGATGATGTGGTAAATTCATTAAAAAAAACTTGTTAATTACTTGATAATATCAATTTTTTACAGGTTCAAAAAACTAATGGTGGGGGTTTAAATTCCACCTCCACTGCTTTACACCAAATAATTACATCCATTGGCGCAGGAGCTCGTTGTCGTCGGGCCGGGGGTTACAACATTTTAAAAATATATTTGGGGGTATTTGTGTGTTTTAACATTAATTTTAAATAATTCATTCTAGGAAGCTCACATCTCATGGGGTTATTTAAATTAGAGAGAATCCCAAATAAATGTCATTTGAATTTGCAAAACCCTCAGAAGTCTGTTGAATTTGTAAAAAGACTGAGAGGTACAAAGGACCTATGAGGGATATGCAAATTCGAGTAAAATTACCTTTTTTCCTTTAGTTTTAAATAATAATAAAATAAAAACCCTCCAACCCCCCCACCACTGCCGGCCAGCCGCCGTCGGCCACCTCCGCCGGCCACCACCCCCCGCCGGCCGGCCTGGCGGCCGGCGGCAGTGGTGGGGGTTGGAGGTTTTTTTATTATTTAAAACTAAGGGCAAAAAAGTAATTTCACACGAATTTGCATATTCCCCATAGGTCCTTAGTACCTCTCAGTCTTTTTACAAATTCAACAGACTTCTGGGGGTTTTGCAAATTCAAATGGTATTTATTTGAAATTTTCCCTTTAAATTAAAAGCATATTTTTGTCTTTTCATGTTTTTTAAGTTTATTATGTGAAATTTTCTCAATAAGTTACTTTAAAGTATTTATATTTATAGTTTTTAAAAAATTAATTTGTCTGGCTTATAAACTGATAAATAACCTAATTATATACAACATATGTCATGCTTAAATATATAGTTTATTTATATTTCTTGATCTTTTTTAAAAAAATCAAATGAGTCGTATGCTAAGAATTCGGATGTAATATTTAAACACATTTCTTGTCCATTGTATTGCATTTTTTAGGAGTGTGCCGCTTTAAAATACAGATTAGGAATTAGGATCGATCTCATGTACACATGAAGACATGTTCTGATAATTCAAACTTTTTATGTTGCGCAGAGACAATGTTATCCCCTCCAGTTTTGCTTTTGAAACAATTACAGATTTGTGATAGGAAGCAAGCTCTCCAAGGAATCGGGAGAGCAACCAGACTACCAGAAGCGAAGAAAGAAGAAAGAGTTAGGCAGAGATGAGAATAGTTGTGAAACTGTGAAAAAAAAAAGAATTGCATTAGAATAATCAGTGTGTGACACGTGTATATAAAGGCTTAATGCCAACTTATTCAGGTGTACAGTTGGCTGACTTCTAACTTCTAACTTAATCAGAAAATGATAAACTAATGGAGTAACTAAATTACATAGCATCTGTTACATAACCACTGTTAGCTTTCTCCGGATATAATAGTTTCTTTTCCTTTTTTCCCCAAGGAATATAAGAGAGTTAGGAGAATTACATAACATGTGACATTACATCAATGAACTCTTGAGTCGTCAATATATCAACACCCAGTGAATAAGAAAGAGTTAGGCAGAGAAGAGAATAGTTGTGAAACTGAGAAAAAGAAGAATTGCATTAGAATAATCAGTGTGTGACACATGTATATAAAAGGTTCAATGCCAACTTAATCAGACAGCTGGCTGACTTCTAACTTCTAACTTAATCAGAAAATGATTAACTAATGGAGTAACTAAATTACATAGCATCTGTTACATAACCTCTGTTAGCTTTCTCCGGATATAATAATTTCTTTTCCTTTTTTCCCCCAAGGAATATAAGAGAGTTAGGAGAATTACATAACAGGTGACATTACATCAATGAACTCTTGAGTCGTCAATATATCAACACCCAGTGAATAAGAAAGAGTTAGGCAGAGAAGAGAATAATTGTGAAACTGAGAAAAAGAAGAATTGCATTAGAATAATCAGTGTGTGACACATGTATATAAAGGCTCAATGCCAACTTATTCAGGTGTACAGCTGGCTGACTTCTAACTTCTAACTTAATCAAAAAATGATTAACTAATGGAGTAACTAAATTACATAGCATCTGTTACATAACCCCTGTTAGCTTTCTCCGGATATAATAATTTCTTTTCCTTTTTTTCCCAAGGAATATAAGAGAGTTAGGAGAATTACATAACAGGTGACATTACATCAATGAACTCTTGAGTTGTCAATCAACACCCAGTGAATAACTTGATGGTTGTTTGGATTCCAACAGAGCCTCGGGTTCGAAACCACCACCTCTGCGGAACTCCATCCATGATATCCGAGAAGAACTGAGGCTGTGTTATAGCAGGAATTTCAAGGAGGTGCAGCTGTACAATGTTTGAATGTGGCAGCTCCCACCCTTTGTATGACTTGATTACTGAAACCAGGTCCTTCATCTTTTCGAGCTGGGACCTTGAGATCAGTCATTGTTACCGAGAAGCATTAAAACGTGTCCATGTACTCGCGAAGAATGCTCATGGGATTAACAGGGAGGTGCTCCATCTAAAGAAATTTTTTTCTATCAACTTAGTTAGTTTGCCATGTTAGCTATTTGTGGTATAATCAAATAAAATACAATAACTCATAAATTGATCGATTTGACACCTCTTAAATATCTTAAATATTAGTTGGCATATTAATATAATTAATAAATTCGACAATATTTATTTTTTAATTAATTGTGAAATCTTAATTAAGGAAATATTTGTGGTTGAACTCATCTCTTTAATTATCTTCATATTCAAATTTGTGTCGACACGGCACAAACTGTAAACAGTAAACCTTGCTTATCTATAAACATATACTTACTCATCTCATGCTTCCGCTTTTCTCTTTCTATATCACTCACTCCTACCTCCTCCCATCTGAAGAACAACTCAGTAAAAAGCTTGCATTTTCAATCTCAAACATAAACATGCAACTGTAGGAAATTCACCAGAAACGCGGAAGCGAATCGTACCGACACGATATCGGAAAAGTTAAAACCTTCATCGTTTTGATTACCTGGAAAGATGCAGCGATCTGAAAGCCTCTCCACGAACACACGAACAGTCCAAGTCCGCTCTATGATCGATCTTCCAGACTATCTCTCGAGGGGGATAGGATGGTTGTGTGGGCAACCGTTCAGATTATAAACGTATGCCTCTAGGGTTTGTTTCTGATGAAAGCCTCCTATTCTTTTCTTTATGGATAACACCTCTTCCTCTCTAAACCTTTGGTAAATACCGAAATTCAAAGAGCATGAGGATGTTTCTGTATATGTCACAAGCAGTCTAAAGTGGGTTTATATACTACTACATCCAAGACCTAACCCCAAACCACATGGGTCATAGAGTTCTTGAGCTGTAGCCTCATCTTATTGGGCTTAAGTGACTAAAGAGCACATTAACCCAACAGCAACATCTGAACGGAAGTGCACCATGGACCTCTTATCTCCGCGAAGTCACATATATAACCCATCTTTAAACTGACTCTTAGGTTATCTAAGGAAAAAAAATCTGCAATCACCATACCTCTTTCGATCCATCAACAATATCTGGTGACCAAATAATATTGCTTTTGTTTTCTGTGTTGATGAAGCAGAATTGAGTTGTGTCTCTTACAACTCAAAAGAACTTCAACAATGCGCCAAAAATTTGAAGCTGCAAATTCTACAGTTGCCAAGAAACAATTTAGTTAGCAATATAAATTGAGGAGGAAAAAACTTAGTATGATTTCAAAGTTAAAAGTCTTAAACATAGGAACAATGTAATGTCATGGTCTAATATACAGTATGGGTTCCAGCATAAAAATTGCATGAGTAGCGGCTATGATTTGTTGGGCAGCCTTGAAGGATTCCTGTCAAATAGCCGTTAATTGTTGCGTGCATTCCAGAGTGAAAATAAAGGAGCGAACAAATTAGAGAGAGGGTTGAGAGAGAAAGATAATGAAATCTAAGGCCGCTGGCAATGGGTTCGGAGAGTTCATTGGCAGAGAGGGAGCGGCAGAAGCCACAGTGGAAGGGTGCGTTGAGCATAAACTCGGTGAAGAGGCTGTTGGCGATATCGTTGCGGGAGGAGGAGGAGAGAGAAGACTCTAATAGGGAGAGAAAACAAAAGGATAGGGATAGTGGACAGCTTGGTATTTTGCCTCAATTATTAAAATTCCTGATTCCTACTTCAACACCTCCTTATCATTTTATTTATGATTAGAGTTTTTAAAGATCATAAGGTATTTTTTTAAGGATATTTCCTTAAAAAATTATAAAGGGTAATCAAGACCAAGGTTTTAGAATTATTGGATGTTTATTTTGAAATTAAATGATAAGAAGAAGGAAAAATTATATTTAAATACCATTTGAATTTGTAAAACCTCCAAATATCTATTAAATTTATTAAAGAACTTAAATGTATCAAAGATCATATTGAGATTTATAAATCCGAGTGAATTTACCTTTTTACCCTTAGTTTTAAATAAATTTTTTAAAAAAGAAAAATGACTCTCGCCGGAGGGCTACTGCTAGGGGTGAGCAAATCAAAACCGAAACCGAAAACCGAACCGAATAGTTCGGTGTTCGGTTTTTTCGGTTTTTAGGTTCGGTTCGGTTTTTTAAAGCAGCTTATTTCGGTTTTCGGTTTTTGTAATAATAAAAAATCGGTTAAGACCGAAAAACCGAATTTTTTTAACTTTTTTGTTAAAAAATCATAATTAATTCTACAAAAATCGTTTTTGAGTGCTTCAAAATTCCTCATGACCCTTGACATGTCTATTTTCAAGGAAAAATATTCCCAGAAGCAAGAAAGTCACAGATCATTCCCAGTTTAATATTTTCTCAACGCTGCCCGGTTTATAACTCCATAAATAAGGCTTAACTTCAAAAATATGTTACTACTTGTGTAGAACTCAAAATGCTACATAATTTATATATTTAGAAAGCCCTATATGTCTACTTTATTCATGTAAAATTTCATAACTTTATGTAAAATTCGGTTAAACCGAACTAACCGAAAACCGAACTGAAATATTTCGGTTTTTTCGGTTTTCGGTTTTTAAAATACACATAATTCGGCTTTTACCGAAAATCGAACCGAAAAAACGATTGCACAGCCCTAGCTACTGCTGCCAGTCGCCATACGACTGACTACCGGACAGCCGGTAACCATCGGCGGCTTGAAATCCAGCGATGGTTTTTTTTTGGGGGTTTAAAGAAAAAAGATTCATTGAAAGTGGGGGAGGTGGGGTTCGAACCCCCTACCTTCATGGGGCCAAGTGGCCTGGTTCCTTTAATATATATATGCATTAACCAATATATATATTCTTCTTAATATTTTTTCATCAACAAAAACTCTTGTAAATCTCATTACTGAACTTGTAAATGTCATTGAAGAATTGATAATTGTCATTGAAAGATTTGTTATAATTGCACTTTTTTTTTGTTTCATCAAACACACATGTGGTAAACCTGAAGAACGAACTTGTAAATGTCATTGAAAAATTAGTAATTACCATTGAAAGATTTGTTATAATTGCACTTTTTTTTTCATCAGACACACATGTGGTAAACCTAAAGAACGAATTTGTAAATATCATTGCGAAACTTGTAAATGTCATTGAAGAATTGGTAATTGTCATTGAAAGATTTGATATAATTGCACTTTTTTTTCAATCAAACATACATGTGATAAACCTGAAGAACGAATTTGTAAATACCATTGCGAAACTTGTAAATGTCACTGAAGAATTGGTAATTGCCATTAAAAGATTTGTTATAAATCATTTACTTTTTGTTAATCCTATATCATTCATTGAACATTACATTCTTAACTTACAAACATCATGCACAACAATTTTTTGTTAATCTCATATCCTTCATTGAACATTATATTCATGATTTACAAACATCATACACACAAAAAAAGTGAAATTATAACAAATCTTTCAATGACATTTACAAGTTTCGCAATGATATTTATAAGTTTGTTCTTCAGATTTACCACATGTGTATCTAATGAAAAAAATGTGTAATTATAACAAATCTTTCAATGACAATTATCAATTATTCAATGGGATTTACAAGAGTGTTTGTTGATGGAAAAAAATGTTAAGAAGAATATATATATTTGTTAATGCATACCACTCTGGTCCTATTTATAAGTCCAGTTTGACCAAAAAATTTGGTCCTATTTATAAGTCCATTTTGACTAAATAAATGAGATTGTGACAATTTTGCCCATATTAATGATGATGAGAAAGATTGGCTAGCTATGTTGGGAAGAGAAAAAGATGAGAGATATTTGACAATAAATTTTAAAAGGTACCCATTCATAGATGAGGGTAAAGTTGGAAATTTGTTCTATTATCATTGAGATACCTAACTTTCCTTGGTATGTGAGATTTGGTCAAACTGGACTTATAAATAGGATCAGAGTGGTATATATTAAAGGAACCAAGTGGTCCAATGGTTAGGCCACTTGGCCCCACGAAGGTGGGTGGTTGGGGGTTCGAAGCTCACCTCCTTCACTTTCAATGAATCTTTTTTTTTAAAAAAAACCCCACCCCCTAAAAAAAACCATCACCGGATTTCAAGCAGCTGGCGGTCGGTCCTCTAGCGGCTGGACGCGGTGACCCTCTTATGAGGGTCATTTTTTTTAAAAAAAAAATTTATTTAAAACTAAGGGTAAAAGGGTAAATTCACCCAAATTTGTAAATTCTAATATGATACTTGATACTTTTAAGTCCTTTAAAAAATTTAACAGACATTTGAAAATTTAACAAATTCAAATAGTATTTAAATGTAACTTTTTTTTAAAGAAAAATATAATTTTTGAAAAGCCGAATCAAAAGAACTATTAATGTTTTTTTTGGGGTAAAAGAAGCTTGCCAGCCGACCACTGGTCAAAGAGCAAGGCATTGGTACAAAAATGAATTAAGAAAATGAAGGGTCAGTATGTCACCGCACTCAAGAGTCAAGCAAGAATGAGGGTAGGACCCTGAAACAGAATGACTTACGGAACTGATGGAAGGATGAGTAGGGAGAGCTTATTCCGTAGATCGTCTAGATTTAAATTTTTTAATTATTTATTTAGGATTTATATTTTTTAGTTTTTACCTATTAAAATATTTAAAAAAAATTAAAAATTAAATCTAAGGAGCGCTCTCCTACCTATGGATAGGTGGCATGACTCGCCGACGCGAAACACTCTGGAGAGCCCCACTTCCTTCTCCTAAACGCCTACTTATCCATTCCCCACCGACCTTTCTGGTCCCACGTTAAAGCCCCCCAATCCCCATTCTTTCTAACGTGTCCTCTCTTTCATTGGCCCGACATTTTTTATTTTCTCTCTCATCTCTCCCTCTCTTCCTTTCACTTTGCCCCTCCTTCCTTCCATCCTCGCAAGTACATATCATATTACTTAACTCGCTGTTTCTAACCACATTCTGGACCCACATTCCCCAGGTGTCCTTCAATGCTAGCGAGTACAGTTTCTGTCGTGTAGGGGGACACTTCCGTTCCTCATACGTCTTTGTGGCTCACGTCGGTTAGGGATGAAAATAGGTCGGATTAGACCATACTTTGCCTAAATAGGCCTAAGCTTGTTGTGGGGTAGAAGGTCTGGGCCTAAGCCTGAATACAAGCTTTTTTTAGGCTCAGACCTGATCCTTATGCCTGGTCGAGCCTGAAACCTTTTTAAAGGCCTACTTACAATGTAGGCCTTTAAAAATGCCTTATATTGTAGGCTTTGAAGGTCATAAATAGACTTTTGTACACTTTGAACCTATCAAAACTATATAAATATAAGCTTTTAGTAGAATATAATAATGAAAAATAATAACTATTACATTATTTATATGATATAAATATAATTATATTTATTTAATATGTAAATAGGTCAGGACTGAAGGTTACAGGCCAGACCTTAATATAATAGGTCTGACGTATTTACATATTTAGGCCTTTAAATAGGCATTAGACTGTCCTTTTTAACAAATAGGTCAGGCTTGACCAGGCCCTAAACAGATCAGATTGTAGGCCGCCTAATAGGGGTTTGACCTATTTCCACCCCTAGCATTCGTACTGGCACCACTCACACCGATAATCGGTAAAGTAATTACCATCGGGTTATTTATAAATCCCTTTTAATTAAATTACACATACTAAAAAGAGATAATTAGTTTAATGATTATAAGTTAAAATTTTTAACTTTACCTTAAGTTTTTAACTTTTTTTCTTTTTCTATTTTCATATTTCTATTTGTATAATTAATATAATAAAATTGTTATAATGCTTATAAAATATAGAACCAAATATTAGTGGTAATGGATAATAGCCATCAATAATTAATCGTGTTGAATGCGCGTTCTCCACCCTATAAAATGCTCTAGCACCAACGTATCATTTCTCAGTTCAGTGCACACTTCCGAAATACACTTTATTTTCCCTGCTTTTTATTGATCTGTCTGCATTCTTTGATTTGATCTGCTTCCTCTGTTCAAGTTCATCACTCGTCAATAGTAAACATGGCGGAGGAGAGCCAGAGCAAGATCCATGAGCAGGAGGCCACTGAGACGGAGATCAAGGACCGTGGCCTTTTTGATCTGCTCGGCAAGAAAAAAGAAGAGGAGAAGCCTCAGGAGGAGGCGATCGCCACCGAGTTTGAGAAGGTGAAGGTTTCTGATGAACACGAGAGTAAGTTGGAGGAGAAGAAAGAAGAGGAGGGATCAGAGAAGAAGCACAGCCTCCAGGAAGAGTTTAACCGATCCGACAGAAGCTCTAGCTCTGTAAGTATCCTTTCCTGGTTATTTTTGTTTTACATAATGAATGAGAAGTCTAAAGTATTGTTTACACGTATTGATCATGGATTTTTTTTTGGGGGGGTTGTGCCTGACGATATATATTGCAGTCGGGCGATGAGGAGGGGGAAGGCGGGGAGAAGGAGGAGGAGGAGGAAAATAAACGGGTGAAAGAGAAGATGGAGGAAAAGATAGGAGGCGATCACAAGGAAGAAGAAAAGCACGAGGACACTGCGGTTCCGGTTGAGAAAGTGGAGGCGGATCCATCCCACCCTGAGGAAAAGAAAGGCTTCCTCGACAAGATTAAGGAGAAGCTGCCAGGTCAGCACAAGAAAGCAGAGGAGGTCCCTGCTCCGCCACCATCGGCTTCGGCGGAGCATCAGGTCATTGACGCTAACGTGGCTCCAGATGGGGAAACCAAGGAGAAGAAGGGCATACTTGAGAAGATCAAAGAGAAGCTTCCTGGCTACCACCCCAAGACAGAGGAAGACAAGGAAAAGGAGAAAGAGAGAGAGGCCGGTGATCGTTGAATTCAGGACCATGCTTTGCAGACGTGAATGATCCATGCTGGTGTGCTTTGTTCATTTTGCTTTCCTTTGTGTGTCCATACTCCATACATGTGTTGAGATTGTAAGCTTTTTTTTTTTTAATTTCCTGTGTATCAAATGTTTGAAGCAGACGGAAAAGAGAACGAAAAAAGAAAAAGAACAATGTATTTATTGAACGGGAGTGAAAGTATTTCATTTGTGTATATAACTGCTGTCATCCAAATGCTAATGTTTACTCATTTACTTGGTTTAGAGAGAGAGGTGGCTGTATGTAGGCAGACCAGGAAACCATAACGCAATTCATGTTAGGGGAATCAATCAGGGGAAAAGAATGAGCAAACGAAGTTATTGTCGCCTGGTTGAGCTGTAGTTGTGATAAAAAAGGAAGTTCTGACTATGACAAAAAAAATGGCCGATTCTTCTCATGCTTTTGGTTCGGATTAGGCATTGTCCTGCAGCCATTGATGAAAATAATGTTAATTAGAGGAAAAAGGCGAAATGAACCGGTCAGGGAAGGAAGAATGAGAGAGTGAGGGAAACACGAAACTGATGATATGACTGGAATAAAACGTTTGAGCTGGCTCTCCGGCTAACGGTGGAGTGTAGAATTTCTAGAAGCGTAGCCCGCTGAATGGATAGGCGCAAACGATGAATACGGACATAATAAGTGCAATAAACATTATTTGGGGTTGGGGTAGGGTCATAGACGATAAATGAAGCATTTGAATACTACACGCAGGTCATTATCTGTGGGTGGTTACGTTGGATTTGAAGGAAGCCATGGAGTTGGTGGCTACAAAGGTTTTTACGAGGCACACATGATGCATTACAACTATCTCAGGCCCGGCCGCTATACTTACTCGCAATGAATGTGATCCAACTCTTGAAGAACACCATTCCCTTTGGTACGCAGATCCATGATCCATTCTTGACACAAGCAATTGATGTTACCCGCCTTAGCCTCGCATCAACCTTATTAACTAACTAAACCGAGTAACCATGAGCATGTGTTTGGAGAGAAACCACTCTCATTTTTCCCACAACGAATTTTTCCAACCAAAATCATAATTTTGTCACCCAACCACTCTCCACAATCTATTTTACAAGAAATGAGATGGAAAACCATGGTTTTTCAAAGCTTTTTCTTTAAAAAAAAATCTATTATCTAAAATCACTTTTATCCCCTCTAAATAAATTTACCGGTTCCAGTGGTGTTCTCATTATTTTACTGGTGTGATAATTTTTTAGCCTGCCGTAGATTACGGCAAAACACAAGCACAAGCGCATGCCAAGGTAACTCATCTTTGCTTTTCTTTATCAGTCAACGCAGATTAGAGCTGCATCGATCAGTATTCAGTACTAATATTGGCGCTGCCGTGCTATATACAATCAAGAGCGGGTGTTTTCAACTTTGATTAGCTCAATTGAATGCAAGAGAAAGTAAATACCCGAAATGACCGAATAAGAAAAGGCTGGAAATAAATTTCTAGTAAATGAAAAGCCTTGACCAAACGGTAAGAGATAAAAGTTATTTCTGATTCTTCCCTCGGCTTAGCGAATAAAGAATGAGAACAGAGATCACAGAGGATGCTATTACAGTCTAAGAAAATTGAGAGTTGAGACCAGCGAATACTTGACAGGAGCACCGAGTGGCGCTGCCGTGCTATATACAATCAAGAGCGGGTGTTTTATTGAATGCAAGAGAAAGTAAATACCCGAAATTCTTCGGTTCACATTTATTTGTTCATCCAAATCACACATCGAAGACACTGTCCTTCAAGCAATAAATCAAAAGCTCTGTTTATGTCCTCGAAGTCAATCTCGTGGGTGACAAAATCATCCAGCTGCAGTTCCTGTCAATTATTGTGGGCAAGCTTAATTAACAGACACGAAAAGTTCTAAAAAATCTGGCACTTTGATGAAATTATTGTTTTAACACTGCCATGCTTTTGCTCTGTAAAGTTTCTATTGTATACACACCCACACAGATACATAGAGAGTAGATAGAGAGAAAAATGACGGAATAATAGAGAGTAAAGTATGAAGGACCACCTTGTCAAGGTAGCGCTTGGCCAGAATGGGAATATGAGTCTTGGGTTTGAGTCCCCCAAATAAGGATCCCGTGAGGACTTTTCCACTATGAAGGACTTCAGCTGAACTCAGGGTTAACTTGGATCCTGGTTTGTCAACTCCCACCACTATTGTTTTCCCCCATCCCTGGAGTCAAAAACATCACTTTTTTTATCAACTATTCAATATTCCAACACTCATCCATTCTCCCCAATTATGATTGTGGATTAATCATAACAACAAATTTCAGAAATAAAATTTCAACTGCTCTAAGTGGATTAAAAAGCTGAGAGAAACCTTTCGACAAGAGGCATATGCTTCATGCACTAACGACGCCATCCCCACGCATTCAAAGCAATAATCAGCCCCTCCACCAGTCATGTCCTTGATTACCTGTTTCACAAACCACATTCATTTCCCTCATCTTTATTTGAAAAATATTAAAAAGTTAAAAATATGTTTGATAACTGTTTTAAAAAATAATAACGAAAGTTAGTTATTAGAGATTAAAATCATGAACGGAAATTACATACGTTTAAATTTAATTGAAAGCAGGGACACCGAGGTTATAAGCTCAAGTTCTCTCTCTCTCTCTTTTTTCCCTTTGTTTTAATGGTAGTCAAACATGTATACATTAATTAATTACTAATTTGGTACTATTTATATATCATTTTTAACTAAATCACACCTCACACATGAGGTGGTTAGCTCAATTTTTAACTTTGTCATTCTTCTCTTTTTATTTTCATCGCTATAATTAATTAATATAAGTAAAATTGTCACAATTTCATTTATTACTTTAAAAATATACTTATACATAGAATTAATTTTTTTTTGATAAAAATGACTTAGAAATAAAAATTAGAGTGAGTGTGGCATATGGCATGAGATGAGATGGACCTGGCTAAGAGGTTTGTCCTCACATTCTCCGGAATTGACGAAGTCGGTGACTCCAAACTTCTTCCCTGAGTAAAGAAGAGAAGAGAGAAATCGTAAAATCAGATGTAGTGGCTGCTAATGACACGACACAGATGACAACGATATTATATAGAGTAAAGCTGATTACCAATCTCAAATTTATCAGGGTTCAAATCCACCCCTATAATCCTCCCAGCTCCACACAGTCTAGCCCCCTCCGCAACCTACGCAAGTGTATCAAACAGACCATTTCAATGAACTACTCGATCCAACAACTCAAACTGTGCAACTCTAATTTCAAAATCTTTTTCCTTTTCTCAGAAAAATAGTCTCTGCTTTTAATTTTTAAATTTTGTGGTCAAAGTTAATTAAAGTAACATTATAACCATATATATGTACAAGTATAAAGAGTAGCACGAACAGGTGTTTTTTTTACGCACAGCTAGTCCAATAGAACCCAGCCCAAATATAGCAACCGTAGAGCCTGCTTCCACAGCCGCCGTCACCCAAGCAGCACCTACCCCTAAAAAACAATTAAAAACAACTAATATAATCAAAACATAGTCAGTAACTCAATAACACATGTGCACACGTCTATAATCCAATTCTTTAAGTTTGCGTCGCATGGCTAATATCATGAGTCTACGTGACATTGACGTCATTTATTTTTGTAGGATAAGCATCGCAGCAACATGGAGTGTGTGGTTAGCTATACACGTCTCTTGGCGTATGTGCGGCCAAACATCAAGTTGGCTTCCTCAATCAATTTTGTCGACACTAATCCAAAAATACGACAGTTTTCGTCAATAATCAAAACAAGATAATTATAGATCTGGACATGATGATTGAACACAATCGACTACGCGGCCAGTTAGCTGGCCTCACACCTAATTTAATTCATTAAAGCTCTAAATTCACCCAAGCTGATTAAAATAAACCAGCGTTTTTGACCTTGGAACCTTAGATATTTTTATATTTTTCACTTTCTTGAACTAAAATGTTAACGTGGCCGGTATGGTCAAGATCTGTAATTCTTGTTCAAATTAATTGAGAAGAGGCGTATTATAGCTGAATTTGTAAAGGAGAGTGTACCAGTAGAAACACCACAGCTGAGGAGGCAGGCCCTGTTGGGAGGGAGGGAGGGATGAATCTTGGTGAGATTGGCAACGTCAACGACGGTGTACTGGCTGAAGCTGGAGACAAAGAGGAAGTGATATATGGGGTTGCCTTTCATGTCGCTGAATCTGGTGCTCTCATGCCTGGCCATCCACGGCGACACCCTGAACCCCACCTTGGAACACAGGTTGCTCTTCGCTGACCTGCAGTCCTCACACTCGCCGCATTCTGGCAGGAACACCGGCACCACCACGTCCCCTTTCTCCACTTCCCTCACTTCTTCTCCCACGCTCTCCACCACCCTGCCCATCAATCACCCGCCATATACATGTTTTATTCTGATGATTATATATGAAGAAATTCAACCAACAAATTCCATAAGCTTAGTTACCCGACGGCCTCGTGACCCAGAATTCTGGGGCAAATTCCTGGTGGATCCTTCAGCACGTGCAAAAAAGGAAGAGGCGATCAATAAACAGGGGTCTTATTATATAGTTAAAAATAGCAGAGTATTCATGAATTTGAGTCGGGCAACCTTCATCCTCCAGAATGTGATGTCGCTGTGACACAGAGAGGTGCATGTGATGCGGATGCGAGCTTCACGAGACATGGGCGGCGCCACCATGACATTCTCGATTACCAGTGGCTCGCCGGCTCTCCGACACACGGCGGCTGAAGTTTCATGGAGAACAAGTGAATATTTTCTTCATCGTCATAGGATCGTATTCAAAAATCCCAAATAGTAGTGAGCCATACCTTTGCATTGGATGGGCCGCCCTTCACTACTCATGCCTGACGCTGCTTCCATTTCCATGGCGATTCAGAACAATCACAGCATTTGGGAGTTGACCATCCTAAAGGCGTCGGTTGGCTTAGCAATATGGGGATCCCGCTTATCTTCTAACGTACCCTATCCGGCTATCCCTGTACCTATGTCTTGTCATTCTCTCATAATTTATTATAATCTCTAAATTAATTATATATGTCCAATTAATTAAAAAATCATATTATTACTTTAATTTCTTTTCTCTCTTTCTAATCAACCAACCAAATAAGATTGAGGAGAGATATAGAGAAAAAAAGGAGCACATACAGTAATGCTCTTCCCCACATCTCCTACCTGCTTTGAGTTGACTTAGGCAAAAAACCTGTGGAAATACATATTTTAAAACCTAACTATTTTTCTCAGTTTTTTGCAGGGCTGACTTAATTGGAATACTCATCACAATCCCGGGACAGGGAGATTTCAGACTTTCTCTTGGTCAAGAGTCTTTAGCTTGGGGTGCTAGATTCTCTAGACAACGAGATGCAAATTCTTATTCCAAGGCGTGGCCACAGAAACCAGGGAGATGTTACATTTTTGTAACTACCTTTTAATGGAAAGTATCACCAACCAAGCTCTTACTCACCAAATTTTCCAACTTGGCAGGTTCAAGGAAGAGTCATGGACCCCTCCACCGAGAATACGGTTCGCATTGATGTGGATGGTTCAGTGCGCTATCAACATCAAGCAGCTTGCGGAGGAGTAATAAGAAATTCTCAAGGTCATTGGCTGATGGGATTTCACAAGTCTCTTGGACTCCATACAGTCGTTGAAGCTGAGCTCTATGCTATCATGACGGGACTAAAAGTGGGGCACTAGTTGGGTCTTCGAAGAATTCTCTTATATTCTGACTCCCTTGAGGCCATCAACATTCTCATGAGAGATTGTCTTACTGATCATCCACTTAGAGACATCATTGGAGAAATTAGAGACATTCTTTTCCGGGATTGGAACGTGGAGATCTATTGCACCTCAAGAGACAACATCACTTATGCAGATTATATGGCCAAACAAGGTCATGCTACCCCCGATGATGCGGATGTGGTTCTTGTGCCAAATGTTCCAAGTGGTTGTCTTGATATGTTTTTGAAAGACTTTTCGGTCTGTCATTTCTAGTTTTTAGGCTTCTCTTTTGTATTTAGGGCCTGATTTTCATAATCTTGTCCCTTTCTCTTTCTCAAGCTTCGGCTTGCCTGTATTTCTCAAAAAAAAAAAAACTTATGTCCACGTAAGACACGATTCCCCACATAATTTATACTCCCTTCGGTCCTAATTATAGAAGCAAATTTTGGAGTTAGTTTTGGTCCTAATTATAAGAGCAAGTTTTAACTTTTGTCATTTTTTTCCTATAATACCCCTATCTATACTTTCTCAATAATATTTTAATAATATACCTATATATTTTATAAAGTAAATAATGTTTGTACTTCAGATGTCATTTTAAATTTTTATTCGGTTACAAATATTAATAATAAGAGATTTTCATCTATTAATATTCGGTTAAAACGTGACACTTTATGAATGTGATGTAAGTATATAAGTTTTTTTTTCATTAAATAAATGATGATGTTTGGAAAGAGATCATATCGATCATTCATAAAAATTAAAATTCACAAGTTTTATTTAATGACAATAAAACTATTAGATCAATCCTCCATTGTCAAACTAGGCACGCATATTGACAAACAATTAAAGTGTCTGAAAAAAGTATTTTATTATCTTTTCTACTTCACCCGCAGTAAAGATATATATATGTGTGTGTATGAATATGTGTGTGTATGTGTGTAGATATATGGGTGTGTGTGTGTGTATCTATGTATGTATGTAGATAAATCTATATGTATAAGGGCATTTTAGGAAAATGAGTAAAATTAACTAATTTAACTCCTCTCCTTAATCCCCAAAATCGGTTAAATTGCTATTATAATTAGGACCGGAAGGAGTATTTATTAATAACCTCGCAGTCGCACACTTTTGTTTTTTTTTTTTTTGGCCAGAAATCATCGCTCACATTATACGGCCTCCTTAATTATTTACTCAAACTATCGGCAATATTTAGAGATAAATCAACGGATCTCCCTCCACGAGGAAGAGGAAGGTATTTGAAATGAAAGAACCAGCCCTATACACACTAGTATAAAAAAGAGCTTTAAGACCGACTTGTTTAGATCGGATTATTGAGGCTCCGGTCTTAAAAAGTATGATCGATGGCAATTTCGTAAATATAAAGAAATTTTTAGACCGGATTATAGAAAATTATGTCTAAAAAGTATGACTGGTGACAGTTTCGTAAATATATAAGAACTTTTAAGACCGGATTATAGAGGATAAGGTCTAAAAAATATGACCGATGGCAGTTCCGTAAATATATAAAGAACTTTTTAGACCAGATTATAGAATATGAGGTATAAAAAGTATGATCGATGACAGTTCCGTAAATATATAAAGAACTTTTTAGACCGGATTATAGAAGATGAGGTTTAAAAAGTATGACCGGTTGCAGTTTTGTAAATATATAAAGAATTTTTTAGACCGGACTAGTAAAATATAAGGTCTTAAAAGTCTTTAAGACCTCATACTTTACAAGTCCGGTCTAAAAAGTATGACCGATGACAATTTTGTAAATATATGAAAAATCTTACTTTTAAGACTGAATGTTTCAAAAGTCTGGTCTAAAAAATCTAAAAGATGAATCTTCTATTTTCCCACATCAAAAATTGAATTTCGCTCTCTGAACCTCTCTTCGACTTTGTAAATCTCGCCTCACACTCTCTTCAACCTCGTCTCAACTCATCTCAAGGACCTTGCTCACAAATTTTCTAACGCCGCGAAAATTGATCTCGCCTCCTTTGCTCTTATGGTCTCTTGTTTTGGTTCTAGCTTCTCCAGGATCGTAATTCTTATGAAGGTAAGAAGCATTCCTCTCTTTTTTAGCCAATGAATAAATCTTAACGCTTGTTATTGATAGCAATATGTATATTTAAATATATGCAGGAAAAACTGGACCGTATTGCTACTAATTATTCCGGTCGTTTCAAAGTATATTATTGTCACGCCCTGGAAATTAAGGGGTGGCCGGCGCGGAATATGAGTAGATTCACATTCCTTAAGCCTTAAACTTATATACTAACATTAAATAATTTCATAATAACATTTGGAGCTATGCTCCACTATGACATATATATGTACATATATTCCAATTTACAAGGGAAGACAAGAATCCTACTTATAGACTACGTGGAGCATCTAAGCTACAAATGATAATATATAAATGAAAACTCAACTTTACATCTACTAATATATTGACAAGCTCGGTCAGCAATGACATCTCCACTCTTCAGTTGAAGGTGCAAGTTGCAAGGTCTGCAATGTCATATGAGGCCAAAAATTTTATGATGAATAACGTCCCATTTAAAAAAATTTAATGAAATACTAATGAGAGTAATTCAAACAGATTTTACTTTGAATAATAACAGTATGGAAATCATAAAGATAAGTGAAGTTGTATCGTTAATCAAATAAATCCAAATACATAGTAAAAGCTTTAATTTAACATAATCAATTTAAAACATAATTCACAAATCCCATCTCTCCATAGGACCTCAACAGAACGGAGTAACAAGCGTGGACACACAGTCCACGAGGGAAAATAACCAAGTGCGTCATAGAGGCCACGAAAATAAGCGTGGACACACAGTCCATGAGGGTAAGTAACTGTTAGGAACTAACAAAAATAGTACCCCAAAACACTGAACCACTGATATATTAACTGAATAACAGGGTTACAATCTGCTGGAAGCGTATAGCACTTCCCCTCACAACCAAAAATGGATTCAGGCAGCAAAACAGGTCCTGATATCCCCTCTCCAAAACAATACTCAATATCTGCATAACACACACCTAACCTCTAACGGCTCATATAGTCAAAAAGGGGAGACTTTCCCAGCATCCCATGAGCCACCCTAACAAAAGCTACTAACCCTACACTTACTTCAAAAAGGATGTAAATACAATAAGGTCAACCCTGCAACCTTAAAAGGCATCTTGCCTCTTTGTCTGTCATGTTTAAATCTGCCTTGGTGTCCGTGCATAAACCTTGCCAGCAAAAGGGAGGGTTCTTGCATTACCTTCCCCTAAAAGCTTCACCTTGTCCTCAAGGTGAAAATCTGGAAATTGTGTAGCAATGGTCTCCAATTCTTCCCAAGAATTTTCATAGGGAGGCATGTTCCTCCATTTGATAAGGACTTCAGTCTGACCATTGGTAAGCTTTCGAACCTTGCAAACATCTTCCGGTTGAACCTGCAATTCCAATTGTGCTGATAGGGATGGTGGAATGGTAGGTGTTACCAAACCTGAAGTGACTGATTTCTTAAGAACCGAAACATGGAAAACGGGATGAACTCGGGCGGTGGGAGGGAGGTCGAGTCGATATGCTACTGCCCCCACCCTTTCCACAATGGTGAAAGGACCATAAAACCGCGGGCTTAACTTCTCATTAACCCGCTTGGCCAGAGTGCGCAAACGATAAGGTTGTATGCGAACGTATACTTGATCCCCGACATCAAACTGAACATCCCGTCTATGTTTGTTGGCTTGTTTGCGCATTTCCTCTTGTGCCTTAACCAAATTTTCCTTCAATGTTGCAATGATGGCATTTCTGGATCGCAGTTGCTCGCTAACCTCTTCAACTACTGATGGCTCATTAGCAAGCTTGAGGAAGGTGGGAGGATCCCTCCCATAGACGGCGCGAAATGGAGTCATGTTGGCTGATCCCTGGTGAGTGGTGTTGTACCAATATTCCGCCCATGGTAACCATTGGACCCATTGATCCGGCCGCTCACTAGTGAAACACCGGAGATAGGTTTCAAGGCCCTTGTTCAACACCTCCGTTTGTCCATCGGTCTCCGGGTGGTAGGCTGAACTAAGACATAACTGAGTACCCGCCTGTTTGAACAATTCACGCCAGAAATGACTTACAAACACTCGGTCTCGGTCGGAGACGATGGTTTTAGGGAAACCATGCAAACGAACTATCTCCCTCACAAACAGATCTGCAACATCCTTAGCAGTAAAAGGGTGTCGTAAAGAAAGGAAGTGGGCGTACTTGGTAAGGCGATCCACAATGACTAAGATAGTGTCATGTCGGCGGGATTTAGGCAATCCGGTAATGAAATCCATGCTTATATCCTCCCAAACAGCCTGGGGAATTGGAAGAGGTTGCAGCAAACCGGCGGGGGAAAGTGCTTGATGCTTGCTCCTTTGACACACGGCGCATCCAGCAACATACTTCTGGATTTCCTTCTTCATTCCCTCCCAATAAACCAGATTTGTCAGCCGTTTATAGGTCCTTAGGTAACCTGAATGTCCTCCTACCGGGGAGTCATGGTATTCCTTCAATAACAATGGAATCCTTGCTGAATTCTTAGGGAGGACCAATCTGCCCTGATAATGTAGGCACCCTTTTATCAAACTATACCCTTCAACACCTTCATTGTTAGTGAGCAGCTGCTGCATGATATGCCTTAGTTTGGGATCAGCATGCACTTCCTTTTCCCAAGCTTCCATGTCATTATTCTGCCACAAGGAAAAAGCCATCAGTTTTAATGGTTCCTCTTGCCGGGATAACGCATCCGCTGCCCGGTTCTCCTTTCCGGGTTTGTAAGAGATCTCAAACTTATAACCCATTAATTTAGACACCCATTTTTGCTGATTTTCTTCCAACAACCTTTGTTCTAGTAAATGCTTCAAGGCCTTCTGATCAGTCCGAATCACAAAATTCTGGCCCCACAAATAATGCCTCCATTTCTTGACAGCTAGCACTATGGCCATCAACTCTCTTTCGTAAATGGAACATTGTTGAGCTCTTTTGGACAACTTTTGGCTGTAGTAAGCGATAGGGCGCCCCTGCTGCATTAAGACAGCGCCTAAACCAGTACCCGAAGCGTCAGTTTCCAGCTCAAAAGGCATTGAAAAATCTGGCATGGCGAGCACCGGTAGTGTTGTCATGGCTGTTTTGAGGTTTTCGAATGCGTGGGTGGCTTCGGCTGTCCATTTAAAGGCTTCCTTCTTGAGCAAATCAGTCAACGGACTTGCTATCTTTCCATAGTTTTGAACAAAACGACGATAGTATCCGGTTAGCCCTAAGAATCCTCGCAACGACCTCACATTTTGTGGTTGGGGCCAAGCAATCATGCTTTCTACCTTAGCCGGGTCAGCTTGTACCCCCTGTTCCGAAATGACATGGCCAAGGTATTCAATCCTTGGTTGTGCAAAGTGACATTTCTTGAGGTTGATGACCAGGTTATTTGCCTGCAAAATAGCTAATACCTCTTCTAGGTGTGTCAAGTGAGCTTCACCATCACCACTATAAATTAATATATCATCAAAAAACACTAACACAAACTTTCTCAAACATCCCCTAAATATATCATTCATCAGTGCTTGAAAGGTAGAGGGTGCATTAGTAAGACCGAATGGCATCACCTTAAACTCATAATGTCCTTCATGGGTGCGGAAGGCAGTCTTGTGTTCATCCCCCACCTTGATTCGAATTTGATGATATCCCGATTTTAAATCCAATTTGGAGAATACCGTGGCTCCTTTTAATTCGTCCAGCAACTCGTCTATGACTGGAATTGGAAATTTGTCCGGTACGGTGATCTTGTTCAAGGCTCGGTAGTCCACGCAAAAGCGCCAGCTGCCGTCCTTCTTCTTAACTAGCAATACCGGACTGGAATAAGGGCTGTTGCTGGGTTGAATAATCCCGGCCTGAAGCATATCCTTGATTAATTCCTCAATCTCCTTCTTCTGTGAGTGGGGGTATCGGTAAGGTCTAAGGTTTGGGGGCTGTTCTCCAGGTTTGACCACAATGGCGTGATCTCGTGAGCGATGAGGAGGAAGATTTCCCGCTGGTTGACACACGTTCCCATACTTATTTAGCAATTTTTGAACGTCTGTGGAGTGATGGGGCTGCTCTTCCTCGTCTCTCTCTATGCTATAACATTCCACCAGGAACCCTTCCCCTTTTTTTTTCATTGTTCTTAGGAGGGACTGTAGAGATGCTTGTGTTCGGGACAGGGTTGGGTCCCCGACCAGACATACTCTATTACTCTTCTTCCCAATCTTCATAGTCAATTGCCGCCAATTCACCTTAACCTCACCCAAGGTGCTCAGCCATTCGACCCCTAGGACAGCATCAATACCCCTTAATGGAAATGGGTAGAAGGTTTGCACAATGTTGAGTCCCTGTACCTGTAAGACTAAGTCCCTGCAGCGCTGCTTCTTCTGCACCGTATACCCGTCCCCTACCGTAATGGTATATTCTCCCACCTCATCCACCTTGATTCCTGGCCGAGCCAACCATTGTTCTGCAATGAAGTTGTGGGTAGCCCCACTATCAATTAGTATCACTGCTGACCTTCCTGCAATCTCGCCCTGCACCTTCATAGTGTGATTAGTCTCGAATCCCGCCAAGGAATTTAGTGAAAGCTCCATCCTTGTAGCTTCCCCTGTAGTTTCGAAAAATTCCTCTCCCCCTTCTTCGATATCCTCTGTTTTCTGGTCCCTGTTTTCGGCCTCCACGTCCAGCAAGAAGACTTGCAGATGCTTCTCACGACAGGAATGCGTCGGGCTATATCGTTCTCCACACTTGAAACAGAGTCCCAGTTCGCGCCGCCGTGCCATCTCGGAATCTGGAAGGCGGCGACTCCAACTAGGTTTGCGCGCCGTGGACGCCACCGTCGTGGAGCTTCCCGTCCTAGTCTCCGTCAGTTTCGGGTCGGGCTTGGTTGGGTGGCTTGCTGGATGCGCATAGGAGTTCAGGCGAGTGGGCTCCGTTATGCGAGTGGGCTCGGTGTGTTGGGAGGCCCGATAGGTGGGAGTCTGAACTGGGTATTTTTTAAACCCGGTTTGGCTGGGTGGTTTAAGGATCCGGTTTCCCTTGTCCAGCTCCAGCATCCGGTTCTTCCCATCTATACGAATCGCCATTCTTATCAGCCCCTCTAGGTCACCTTCGTCGGCAATCTCCAATTCGGCCTGTACCTCAGTTTTCAACCCATAAAGGAACGCCCCCATCAAGCACTCCTCTGATGCGTCGACTAAGGGAAAAGATAGGCGCTCGAACACCTCCACATACTCCAAGACCGTGCCTTCTTGCTTGTTTGAGAAGAGCAGTTTATATTCTCCCCCCCGTTGGAAAGTGTGGAATCGTTCCATCACCTTGTGTTTGAATTCGGACCAGCTCCGCAGAGTGCTTCGAGTCTCCTTCCACTGGTACCAATGGAGAGCTCGATCTTCGAGGCATACAACTGCAGCTTCAAGCTTATCGGATTCTGGTACCCCATTGATATGGAAGTACCTCTCCACCCGACAGAACCAGCCTATGGGATCGTCTCCATCGAACACAGGTAACTCTAGTTTCCGGAATTTTGTTGATCCCCTGTCTGCTTCCTCCTGGTTGTCCGTTTCTGTTTCGGAACGTGAATCCCCCGTATCCTTCTTGTCGCTGGTTTTCTTGCTAGAACTAGGATCCGTTCGTGTCAGTATTTCCCTCATTAGCTTGACACCCTCTGCGAGTTCCCTTACTTGGTTCGACAGGCCAGCGAGCTCGTCTACCTTCCTTGTCAGCTTGGCCACTGACTCCCTCAATTCCCCCACTTCGTCCGCCATTTCTCCCAAGTCTCCACTGCTCTGATACCAATTTGTTAGGAACTAACAAAAATAGTACCCCAAAACACTGAACCACTGATATATTAACTGAATAACAGGGTTACAATCTGCTGGAAGCGTATAGCACTTCCCCTCACAACCAAAAATGGATTCAGGCAGCAAAACAGGTCCTGATATCCCCTCTCCAAAACAATACTCAATATCTGCATAACACACACCTAACCTCTAACGGCTCATATAGTCAAAAAGGGGAGACTTTCCCAGCATCCCATGAGCCACCCTAACAAAAGCTACTAACCCTACACTTACTTCAAAAAGGATGTAAATACAATAAGGTCAACCCTGCAACCTTAAAAGGCATCTTGCCTCTTTGTCTGTCATGTTTAAATCTGCCTTGGTGTCCGTGCATAAACCTTGCCAGCAAAAGGGAGGGTTCTTGCAGTAACCAAGCGAAGCTAAAGGCCACGAAAACAAGCGCAACACAAGGCTACTAAACAAGCGCAGATACAGGACCCACGAATAACAAGCGTGAGAACAAGTCCCACGAATATCAAGCGAGCTCGAGGTTAACCATGGTGCACCAAGGACTAACAGTACTGCCATTAGTAATCAGCGTTCTGTATTTAGTTCTCTCAAAACAATTTCAAGCATGCATGGGGTCAATTCACCAATAGCAAACAAATAGATTTTCTTGTAATGATAAGAACTCAAAAAGAATATTTCGTAACAGAAGACCCCAGCATGAGAGTTTACAAAAGTCTCAAAACATTTCTTTTCAATTCTATCAATCAAAAGTCTTTCCATATAATAGTAACTTGCACAATGACATTTTAAATAGAAGACCATCTCAATATAAAAGTTTACAAAAAAATATCTCATAACTTTTCTTATCAATTCTTTGCATAAAAATTTATAAACATAAAATGCTATGAACCATTAACCTTAAGTAAAATCATCATTTCATTTAAACATATAAATAACAATACGCAATTGATATAATTTCAACAAAACCGTCTTGAAGAAACTAGTACTTAAGAAAGCTGATAATTTAATAAAATTATAGCAAGTAAAATATCATTTATAAAAATGATAATGGGACGTTATTCACGCACCTTTTGCGCTTCCAAATAAATAACATTCTCCTACCTAGCTGCTTTTGCAAAGATGATCACTCTTTTATACCCTAATATCCAAAGTAGTGTCACTGCCATTTACTTAAACTCTAAAACTTACAAAGTTCATTTAATACAAATCATTTCGTACTTTGTAACTATCTCATAACTATTATAGTTAACATCCAAGCATCACTCTTAGACATTCTAAAATATAGGCTAGATACATTCAAATACTATCATAAGAGCAAGCAACTTAATTCTCAAATTATAAGTCAAGTATCTTCAATTTATTTCCTGGCTTCATTGTCAATTTCATTACTAATATCAATTGTTTCTTACGCCAACCAACAAATAATATCAACAATACACCACCACAATCCTCAATTTGTAACAATTCAAAATGAAGGAAAAACTTGAGCTTTAAACACTTTTTCTTAGATAATAAAGTCACAAGTTCAAATAATAATTATGTTTTACAGCCCCTAAGTATTAAACCCAACATTTTGAATTTAAAAGAACATCTACCACTTTCCCTTTTATTCTATACATTTTTCAATATTCAATTTAGAAACCAACACAACATCTACATACCCCTCTACAACTTCAACAGTTTAATCAATATAAATACAACCAAACTCTTATCTTTTGCACTTTAGCAAACACTTTATCACACATCAAATTCCACCAATTAACAATCATACAGCTCTTAGGTATCAAAATAGCTTCACCAAAGTCCCAACATTCCATTTCACCAAAACGTCCAAGGATCAAACAATTCTTCTTCTTTTTTATCAAACACTTTAAGTGCATTATAAAATTAAATCACAAACAACACCATGCTCTATGTATTGGAAACCATGTACAAGCATCAACGTAATTTAACAATTTTTTCCAAAAGTGATCCTTTATTTTTATTTTTTTAAAAAAATCAATCGAAAACAGAGACAACAAAACTTAAATCCGCCTTCTTCCTATTATATCAATCAAAACAACTAGAGTAACAGTTCCTAACCATACAAGCTCCTCAAACTACCATTTTTGCCTACCTAAACTTCCAACGTCCCTTCCCCAAACGCAACCAGAAAATCATTTGAAGCTCAACAATAACCCATACACATGACAACAACATAGAAACATAAGAAGGAGGAGAGTTTTGATTATGTGTGTGTGTGTGTGTGTGTATACCTACATAATCGAAGCACCAAAAGAACAATTTCAGAATTTTGCTTACATAGAACCATGAGACAGCATCGATTGAAGGCAGAGGAGGAAGAAGAAATCTGGCCAAGGGAGATAAGGACGAGCAAGGAAACGACACACCCACAAGCGGCAGTCGGAGGCTAGCAAACAAGCTTTGGTGGCGAACACGGAGAGTGGCGATGAGGCTCATCTAGGTTGATTGAGGGTTCTTGAAGCTTCCCCTCTGGGGGAATCTGAGGTGTTTTTGTCTCTCTCTCTCTCTCTTTTTATGAATTTGGGCATAAGGACATTTTGTTAATTTTATTTTTTTATAAAATGAGAAAAACTTTGCCTCATGAGTCATGCCACAGCTTCGATTTGCACATGCTACCAAAACATGTAGCATCCTCTATTGCCATTAAACTAGTACAAGCTAACTTTGGTTAGCATTTACAATAAAGAATATAAATAATACCCATCTCAATACACACACACTCTTAGAAAGAAATTCATATACTGACATTGAACTCATATTTTGGTATTAATGACATGATTATCTTATCATCACATGTTGGCTCACCATCTCATTTAATTATTTTATTTAATTAATTATTTATTTATTTTTAATTTTATCTTTATTATTATTTTTTAGTTATCAAATATATGGGTTATTACAACTATGTCCTGAATCAGATTAGTTTCTAACTTGGAATATCATTTCAAAGAAAACTCAAGTTTTCATCCTTTATTGAATCGTATCGCCTACCTTAAATGATGAAATGATATGACCTGCAAACCTCTAGAAAGATGGGATAGTGGTGTTGGATTTGTATCAAATGAGATGATTCAAGCGCACTGTCCTCTACACATGATATTAGGGTAGATAATAATCCTCTAAGCTAATCTCTTTAGATAGCTTTTTCGTGTTATCATAAAAGGAATGTTATTGATTAAGATGATTGTTTGTAAAATTTGCAGATACTGAGGTGTGGCGCACCACCCATGAACAAGGCTATAACTATTCACATTGAAACCCTTGGATATGACCCTGATATACTATTCATCCGACAATTTTTTTATTTCCATTTTTTTTAAGGAAAGTACTTTTAGATGACCGTTAAGTTTGGATGTGACTTTTTCTTGATTGGACGATGACGTGGCGGTTCAAAGGTGCAAAAATAATTTTAGGATCTTGGTCTTAAAAGTCCCTTCATAATTTTGAAAAATTATTTTAGGATCTTGAAAAATATTTTTTTTTAAGGAAGGGACTTTTAAAAGTCAAACTTAACGATCAAAGTCAAACTTAACGGTCAAATATTTTTCATATAGTTACTTTTAAAAGTACTTTTAAGACCGGATGTGTTTTCACATTCGGTCTTAATTTTTTTTTTGTGTGTGATAGAAATAGAGTTTTAAGACCTAGGTCTTAAAAGTCCAACGTTTAAGACCTTATATTTTAAAGGTCTGATCTAAAAAATATTTTTTTAAGACCGGTTGCGCATCCAGTCTTAAAAGTTACAGATTTTTAAGACCGCCTGTAACAAGACCAGTCGCTGATTCGATCTTACGATACCTCTTTCATCCGATCTTAAAAGTCTTTTTTGTACCCGTGATAAGTGGTGAGTAAAGCCGAAAAAATCGAGTCAAGTCTGTTTAGACTTGAACCCGTTAAGGACCAGGCTTATGAGTTAGAGTTTCTAAAATGAGTCAAGTCTAAAAGGTTAAGCCGTGTAAGGCCATGGGCAATTTTTTAAATTTTATTAAATGATTACAAATTGAGTTTTGCTTTGAAAAAATAATTTTTTAAAGTTGAAAATATTTTTCAAATCTAGCGTTGCTATTTGAACATTTTATAGGAACAAATGATTATATTCTTATTAAAAAGCTAAGAGAAGCTTTTTGATGTCATTATAATTAGTTAAAAATCTTCTAATTTATTTTTTTTCAAAAAAATATTACTCAATTTTTAAGAATCTTTTATTTGGTTCTTAATATTTCACCAAAGAAATTTTTCCTTCTAAAATATTGAAAGACTCATTTTTTATTGATATAAGGTAAATAAAGAGAACAATCTTTTAATTGTGTTTAAAGAGGTCCAAATATTATATAAATTATTTCAAAAAGATAAACTAATAACACACATTGAAAAATAAGAAAGTAGAGTCTCCATCTCATGAAGGATTTTATTTTAAGGCGAATGGTCACTTATTTGATTTATAAAAAAAATATTTAATACTTCAAAAATATTTGTCTTAAATTAAATTTTTTAGTTTTTTAATTTAATTTCTTTAAGAAAATGTAAAAAAAAAAAGGTTAAATGGGCTTGAAACCGTAGGTCGAACTGTGAGTAAATGAATCGGACTTCAAAATAGGGTCCTTTTATGGGAGTTGGGCCGGCCTGCAACCCCGTTTTCACACCTCTCGCTGAAAGAGCTGCGAGTGAGTGGTGAATGGGTGGCATAGTCAGAAATGAATGAAGGATCAGAGTAAGGAAAAAGAGAAGGGATAGAGTGTGCCTGAGAAAGGATTGGTAAAGATAAAGTGTGATGGCTCATTTAAATAGGAAGGTGCTGCGATTGGAGTGGTGTGTAGGATTGAGGAAGGAAAATATTTGTGGGGATTTGGGGGAGAGGTTAAGGCTGAATCTGCAGTAGTGACTGAAATAATGGGTATAAGAAAAGCAATATGTTGGATGCAGGATTTAGAGGTGAGCAAGGCTATTATTGAAATGGGTTGTGCTGAGGCTTTTTGGTGCTGTAGGAAGGGGTCGGCTGGAGGGGGTAAATGAGAACTAATGGAGGTTATCTCTGCACTAGAAAAGTTGAAGTGCCAAGGAAAGGGATGAGAGGAGTGGTGTGGGTTAAGGAGATGCTGATATAGTACATTGTGTGGAAATTGTATTACTTCATGCTTTAGTAGGTAATAGTTATGTGTTGTTAGTTTTATTTTTTGTGAGTTTTATGAGTGCTAGTTTGTGGCCCGTTTGGATCAAAGAAAAGGAGGGAATGGAAATGAATTGAAATGAAAAGAATGGAATGGAATGAAAAATATTTTACCTCGATGCGTTTGGTTGGCACTGGAAAAGAAAATAGGTTGATAGGAAAATTTTTGTTTGGTTGAAAGAAAATAGAGTAGGTGCCTTCTCTTCTCCTTCCATTTTTCCGATGTCACTGTTGGTGCCTTCTTCCTCCTCCTTCCATTTTCCGATGTCACTCTCTTCTCTCTCTACCATGTGATGAGGACAAATTGGACTTTAGTCCATTTTCAGCGGCGTCGGAAAATGGCTTCCCACAAAAAATGGTGGGAACCCATTTTCATTTAAACAAGGGAGAATGGAGCGCGGTGGGAAAATATTTTCCAGGGAAAAATTGAACCAAACGGCCGCCGCCACTGGAAAATGCCGATTTTCCTTTTCCTTCTCCCAATTTTCTTCGATCCAAACGCTAGTGCTTTTTCTTTTTCTTTTTTGGCTTCGGCTATTGATATTAATAAAATGGATTTTGTTTGGTCTAAATCCCCTTCACTTAATTCCTTTCCACCTAACTAATTTACTCTTTTCCCCTTAAATAATTGCGTTTTGAAAAGGACATTTTTGTTGAAAAAAATATTAATGCAGGTATACAACTTGGATATGGCGGGAAAGACTTTAGCAAGCTTTTACAATGATTGATGCGTCCAAAACTCCCAGTGACAATCTCGCAAGCGCCATTGCAACAAAGCGTTATCCATAATGCTAGTGTGTGCATGTCACAACATCGTCAAAAATCTTAATTCCTCTTTGAATGATTTATGAGATAAATATGTAGAATAATATAATTTTTTTCCTTATAGTTTATTCTAATTTTAATTTAGGGTAAAAGTGTAAAAATGCACATGTGCTTTTGCCCTCAGGAACGCCTAACATCAAGTACTATTTTAAGGTGCAAAAATACACATGTGGTTATAAAATAGGTGCAAAAGTCACACTAGCTGTTAAATGCAAAACGTTGACCGAAAGCTTTTTGACTAATTATGATGACATGGATGCTGACTTGGCAGATTAAAGAAGCATCTGAAAAATAAATAAATAAATAAACTGAACACCTTTTCTGAATTTTTTTAATACACCCTTTCTTTTCTCACGCTTCCGTCTGTTTCTTCAAGAGTCTTCTTCCCTCTCAGCCGAAATGTCACTCTCACTTGGCTCTCTTCTCTGATTCATCTTCGAGAAGATGTTGTGTTTTATGTACGACTATTTCGGAGAGAAGAGAAGATTGGCCAGCCTTCTCCACAAAAACAAGGATGATGCCTTCATTCCTTTTTGTATACATCACAGTTTAAATTTCCAGAATTTTAAAATTCGGTGCCATTGCAAATTTGCAAAATGACGTCTCAATCGCGTTTCCATGTTCACCTAAAAGTCTAAAAACAATGAAAACTAAATAAATAAACAAATAGAGACCAATGTGCAGATACATCAACTTTTTTGTTCCTGAAAAATTATTGGGCTCGTTAAATAAGTTAGGTTAAATTTTCTTTAAATGCAAAAATTAAACTGATTCTCACCGAAAAGACTAAAAGTGAGGCTTTTATTTGAGAAAAACAAACCATTTACCACCGGAATGAAATCGTCATAACTATTTGGCTCATTGAAACCCTAATTTTTGTTCATGTGCTAATGGTGCCATGAGTTTCAAATTTATGAATCCGTTGAAGGAAACATGGGCTTGATGGATTTAGCGATAGCAGGACTAAGAGTGAGGTTCCGGCTAAGAGGGAAGAAGACTCTCCAAGAAACAGAGGGAAGAGACGGAAGCATGAGAAAAGAAAAAGTGTATCCAAAAAAATTCAGAAAAAGTGTTCAGCTTTTTTTTTTTTTTTTGAATATTTTTGAATTTTTCAGATGCTTCTTCAATCAACCAACTCGACATTCATGTCATTGGTCAAAAAGCTTTTATTTAACAATCAACGTTTTGTATTTAACAACTAATGTGATTTTTGCATCTATTTTATAACCACATGTACATTTTTGCATCTAAAAAAAACACTTGGTATTAGACGCTCATGAGGGCAAAACACATGTACATTTTTCCACTTTTATCCTTTAATTTAGGTCTCTAAGGTTTTAAAGCTTGAGTTTGGATCCTTAAATTTGATCTGTTTGTAACATGAATCCTTGTATTTTGAAAAAGACTTGAAGATGATGCTAATTGTGTTAAATCTGCACATGTATCTCTAACATTATTCCGAGCAAAAAAAAAAAAATCTCTAACACTACTAAAATTGCTGATATGGGCTGATGAGTTGATAAGATGACTTGGTAAGCGTTGCTGAAGTGGGGGAAAAAACAAAGAAAAGAAAAACTCAGACCCTCTTCACCTTCTCCCTCCCCACATCCGGCGTTCACCCCTTTCCTCTCCATTCAGGTCGCAGCATCTCCTCTGGTCCACCCTTGAAGGTTGAGGACCGTGACCATTACAGAGCCTAACGCGTTTCACCCTGCATATGGTGTTTCTATCCTTTCAAGCTATATTTGATGATTAGAAAGCACTACCAATTAACGTAAACCCATAACACTTTTGTCCTATTGTCTTCATAAATACATCTGTACAACATTTGGTTCAACTTTTTCTTTCTGGAAAAAACAGGGCATATAGCTTACAGGAAAAAAATTTCAAGCATTCCCTTTTTTTTTGGAATGAAGGGATTCTATTAATAAACAGAAAATGTACACGACATGACTGGGAGAATTACAAAAGAAGATTAAACTGGGAAAAGCACCGTTGAGTATGACCAACAATGGCCTTAACCTGAATTAAGAAACTATCTTCCCTTTTTGATTTGCTTATGAAATTCTCTCGTTGCAGATAATAATCTCAAGTAAATAATTCCCAACTCAAAGCTATCAAATATATAACAATTTTAATGGACAATTCTTGGTTATCAGCTAATCTCTCAGATTGGAGGAGCCCGTCTCTCAGATCTTTAAACGTGAACCAGAGGAGATACGAGCTCAATGGAGAGGGAAGGGGTGAACACCTGTTTTTGGAAGGTGAATAGTGTGTGAGCTCGTCTCTCAGACCTTTTTTGTAATTTTAATTTGTCCATTTAGCAAACCTTATCCAGTCGTTTTGCCAACCCATCAGCTCACGTCAGCAATTTTTTTAACTGTGTTAGTGACATGTATTGCAAGGACTAATGTTTTGCCACCCCATCAGGCATCAGCTCACGTCACCCGTTAATTCCATCTCCAAGTCCCTTACAAATTGTAAGGACTAATGTTACAAACAGACTAAATTTAAAAGTTCAAAACCACATTTTAAAATTTTAGGACCCAAAGCTAAAATTATGGTAAATTGTAAGGACACAAAATTATATTAACCCCATGTGAAAAAAACTTTGTTTGAACATAAGTGAGCGTGTTGATCAAAAGCAAATTCAAGCAAAACCCTAAAACTGATTTACTTAAATCAATCTGAATGGAACTCAGGAACGTCAAACCTAGAAAAATTGGGCAAGCCACAGGCCTAATAATTTTGCTTGGCATAACCTGACTTGGTTATTAGATTTTTTTATGAGTTTTCATGTCATATTTTATTGAAAATATTAACAAGTAGTAAAAAGTTACCTAGACAATTTTTTTATTTTGCCCATAACGATCCAGGGGAATGAGAACACTGCTTAGAGGCACACCATGATTTTTTTTATTGCCCATCGGTATTCAGAGCTTCGCCCTGACTAATCCAAATCCGACCCTGGTCGCGCACCTGACTATGGTGGGTGAGTCTGCCCACAGGGCTTTTTTGCATTCACAAGGCTTGAAATTGAGATCTTACTTAAACAACACAAGTCGCTTACTACTTATGTCAACCTTAAAGACACACCATGTTAAGTAAATAATCAAATGATGAGCATCCAAATTTAGCCCAAATCATTTTCTTCCTGCAATATGAGACCCGAGCTAACTGGGCCAGAACAGATTGGGCCAGAACGGGGTTCCGGGGGACGATGACTCGGAGACAGCGCAAATTGATGCCCAAGGCGGTGACGACTTGTAAATGTCTTGCCCCAACTTCACGTATTCTTTCCTCTCTGCCTCGCGAACTGTGTCTTCAAAGATCATCGCCTGCGGCTCCGGTGAGCGCTATTTCTCCAATTACCCAACCTGGTATATTTTACCGAAAGTTCTAGAAGCTTCGAAACGCGGCGACACTTAGATCTCAGAAGCTGAACTCGTTACAATTATTTCGCTCCCTCCCTTCCGTTGCCCCATCCAATCCCCCTCTCTGCTTTCTTAGGTAGTCCTTCATGGTTGTATGACCGTCTTCCTCGATCCTATTTGTATTAGGATATTTCTTCTCTATCTTCCTATAATTTACGATGCTGTTACTATTTCCCTGCTGTTGAGTATTTCAAGTTTGTTCTAATGTGTTTCTTTTTGGCCGGGGGGGGGGGGATATTATCTAGGCGGTCGAAATCTTAACAGTTTTGAAGCATTCATACATTTTAAAAGGGTTAACAAATCTCATCTTCTACGCTTTTGCGTGTATTGATGGAAAGTAGTGTTGAAATATTGCCTGAGAGCCTCTGCTGATTGATGTTTCGAATAAACCTCAATGACACCATCCATTTGATGACATTGTAATTAAGGTTGCTGTTTAACTTAACAGTGGCTCTTTATATGTGCTATTGGTGGGGAAATGGCATCAAAATCTGTATTCCCATTTTTTTCTCCCACGCTTTTTTTTGGGTGTTGGTGGTTGATATGGCGAACAAGGATGATGGCAATAATGACGTTTTGGTTCTTTATGGGTTGTCTATACAACTAAAGTGATGCAAATGACTACATTCTACTGTTATCTCCAAAAGAATTGACTGTTGTTTACATAATTTTACAGTGATGAAGATTTATGGGACTAAATTAAAAAGCTGGAGGTCCTCTTTTTTTTTTTTTTTTTTGGGGGGCTAGCTTTTCAATCTATTTCATTGTTAGGAGATAACTAATGCAGATTTGATTTCTTTCATCCTATATGTGCATAGCACAAATAAACTCATGTTTACAAAGTCGAGTAGAAAGGCTAGTCATATTTTTGACTGGGAGTTTAGCACTTTGCTTTCTATTTCAGCTGATATTTTAAGGTTAGGTTGGGGAAAAGAATCTTACATTTGTTGAATCACTCCTTATACAAGTATGGCCTTTTTTTGCCTTGACATTGTTTATATTGACTATTGAACATGACATTTATATTGCTCCATCTATATGGTTAGGAAGTTTTTCCTTGGGTTATCTGTTAACTGAGCAAAGCATCTTTTAATTAATATGTTTTTGCATCTGGATTGTGATGCAGATACTTTGAAATTGTTTTGGCGGAACTTGTTCTTTGGAGTTCCTTGGTCCTAGACTTGGTATCTGACCTTATAGAATGGCAGGCCAGAGCTCTAACGATGGTCCCAGTGCTAGTAATGTTTCAGCAGAATTGTCCGATTCAACTGTTCAGCTCAATGTCAAGACTTTAGATTCCCACATTTATAGTTTTCAAGTGGACAAAAACGTTAGTAATAGCCAATAATTTTTCAACTTCTGTCATTTTACATTTTTCAAAACATATTATACTACAGTAATATCTATAGATTAGAGTTTAGCACTATAACAGCAATTTTTTGAATATGTATTATTTCAGATGCTAGTTTCATTGTTGAAGGAGAAAATAGCCAATGAAACTGGTGTTCCAGTAGGTCAGCAGCGGTTAATATTCAGGGGGAAAGTCTTGAAGGATAATCATGTTCTTTCTGAGTATCGTATCCTTCAGTTCAATTATTATTTTTCCTCTCTGATTCATGTTTTGTGGATGTTACGCATAATATTGCATCCTTGAATGGCATATGGAGCTGAATTGTGTTAGGGTTCCATGTGTCCTCTTTTGAAGAAAGACACATGTTAGGAGAAGTTAGGAGAAGTTCTTAGTTATAATCTGTTAGGGAAGTTATTATATTTTATCTGTTTGTGATAGTTATTGTATCTTATCTGTTTTAGGGAAGTTGTGATAGGAAGTTATGTTTAGGCAAAGGTAGAAGACTATAAATATATTGTAATCTGTTTTTAAAGTATTATGAATGAAGATATATTTCTGAGAATTGTTGTGTTGGCTGGAGTTAGATTCTGACTCTAGATTGTTTCTCCTTTCCCTAGAACTCAGATTCTGGTTCTAGTCTCCTCTCTTGATTAGAGCTCTACTTCTCTTTTCCCTTTTCTTTTCCCAATTTTCTTCTAAACCTATCAAATTGTCTGAGAAAAAATGATATAATATTTATAAATTTTAATTATGGTTGCAATGTTTTTGTGGAGCAACTTAGCTTATTATTGATGTGAATGGTATACTGAAATAAACTTCTTTCTGATATAATTGTTCTGCTACTGCACTTTATTTCTATCATTTGTGCCCCGTTTTTGCACCATTCTACCTTTAGGACTCAGGAAATGGTTCCATTCTGCCTTTTACAGGATCTGTCTCTGCCCAAAGCTTGTTATTGTTAATTTGTTTTTTATACAGTCCTTAGCTAATTTTACTTAGACGTTGAGAATGGGGATACATTGCATTTAGTTCAAAGGCAACTGAATCAGTCACAGACTCCTGGTACCAGTTCCAGCGAGACAACTGGTACAAGTGGAAACCGAGGTAAAGATGAAGGCTGCTTTCCCATTGCTCTTTTACAGTTCTTGAGAATTTCTGTAGATCAAGTTTTTATCAGAGTAACTAATCATTAATTTTGTATGCATGGAAGGAAATGATGCAAGCTCTTGGACGCCACATAACCGTGTTGGGCAAATTTCACACAGTGTTGTTCTGGGGACCTTTAATGTGGGGGACCAAGGTGAAGGAATTGTTCCTGACCTTAACCGGGTGCGTTCTTCAGCACTATATTTGAGCAGTTAGTCTGTAAGTGCTTTTTTGCACCAATTTTTCAGATATCTGAAATTATGCTTCCAGGTCATTGGGGCGGTTTTGAATTCTATTGGAATTGGTGGGCAGAGCACTGGTAGTGTTGCAAATGGCACACAGTCTTCTTCAGTAAGTATCACTTCTTGCATGGAAAAATAACCATGCATGGCTATATTTTATTGCCAGTCCGTTAATTTTCTTGGAAGAAACTAAGAGTTAGCAAATAGTTATTTGAGTGGTAAGTGCCACTGGGTCATGGAATGTAAATCGTTAATCATCTAATCTATGAATTATTCTAAAGTAGGCTCAGCAATTGAACTTTCCTTGATGTTACTTTAGTTTATTTGTTTAAGAACATTGCTGGGTATTGCTGTCTTGTTTTCTTTCCAGACTTCTCTCCAATTTTCATGTTTATTGACTGGTCATACGGATCTACTTTATTTAGCTGGTGTTTCTTTGTGAACATTTTGTCATCGACCTCATCCTCAGCATCTTATGAGTTCTTCTAATATTGTAACCTTTGGATTTACCTTTTTATGGTATTATATTAGCATATTTAGTTCCTCTGATTTGCTATCATTTGTTAAGTAGAACTGTTTTAGATCATATAATTATCTTTCATGTTATCAGTCGCTAGCACAACACAGGCATCTTTCGTCATACTTCTTTTAAACTCACCGGGTCTATTTCTGTTCTGGAGGCAAATCCATCTACTCAGGGTCCTTCTGGGAACGAGGGCGGAGGAATGAATCAGAATCAGAACCAGAACCAATCAGGAAATCAAGCACAGACTGCACAGACATTTCCTAACCAACCATTCCCATCTTTACCTCAAGTGGTTCAGATTCCTCTGGCTGCAGGATCCATAACTGTGCCATCACTTAGTGCAGTAAGAACATAGGCTTTTCTTATTTACAGCCTTCTTAATTGTCTTCATATTTATTAACATTATGTCTTGTTCAACTAATATCAGCCAATTCCTCATTCACTGGATACTCTTTCTGAGTTTATAAATCGCATGGAGCAGACATTATCACAAAATGGTAATGATATAGAGCTCATTGCTGTAACATTTCTATTGAATATGGCCACGTGTTTAAGAGCTAGATTTGTTCAAGCAGGTTATCAAACAAATTCGTCTTCAATGAGTGGAGGAGAGCAAATACATGCAGAATTACCCTCCAACCGACAAGGGTTGCCAACAGTTGAAGCATTAAGTGCTGTCTTGCATCGTGCTGAACGACTGCTCAGTGGCCATGCAATTGCTGCACTATCTGTAATCAACTTATCTCTCAGAAATATAGAAATCTTTGCCCCCAAATGACTTAAGCATGTCTTTGATGTGTGCAATTTCTGGTAGCAAGGAATATATGTAGGAGTTTATAAGTATGCAGATATTGAAGTTTGAAAGAATTTTGCTAGAAGTCCAGATCATGATAAAAGTAGTCTAATTTCATTTTCTTAGTCACTATTACCTTTGGAGAATATATGTGCTTTGGGGGCTAAAGTACGCCAAAATGGCTTACATGCTGGGCCTACTTTAAGAGGTAGGTGGTAAAAAATTGATTTATGAGAGGCTGAAAAGAAAAAAAAAAATAAAAAAAAATCATTTATAAGGTTTTCTTGGCTCAGTTGAAGTACTTGATACTTGATAACATCACATATCCACTAAAATTCATGTTTTTAGTGATCCTAATCCTCAAATCCTTGTCTGTAATTTCGGAAATATGCTAATTCTAGCAGATATTGGTCTTCTATTGATGTTGACGAGACCCATGATGTCTCAACATCTTAATTGCAGAACTCTGGGATGCATTTTTATTTCATTGCACCGTTTAAGCTTCGGTACCATCTTTTAGATGCCATGTCTTATCAATTCTAATTGGACTGGAAGACAATCTTATATTTGAGAGATGATTTTAATGCACATTCAATAAATAAAATTTCCTCATGTTGGTTCTCACCCATGTAATCCATTTGTGTGACTATATAATCTTGCAGTTCTGTCTCTTGCCCGTATTTACCTAGGTGATGTGCCTTTTTGAGTTCACCCTTTATAAGTTGTTTCTACCATTCCGCCTGTGTTGATTTCATAGAGAGACATTCTGTTTTTAAAGTTAGATGTCACTTTTGAATACAAAAATATTTTTATAATCGCAGGATGCATTATTGGTCTTGTCATATTTAACTAATATTTTATCATCTGATTGTTGTTAATTTGTAATTTGTAAATCTAGCATATTGCAGGACGCTTGGAGCGAGAAGGAACTACTACTGACCCAAATATAAGGGGTCAAATTCAGTCTGAGTCAATGCAAATAGGACTTGCCATGCAGCATTTGGGTGCATTTCTACTTGAGCTTGGCCGTACAATCTTGACACTGCGTATGGGACAGTCTTCTGTATGTTTCCTTCCTATTCTATGTTGGTTTGCTTTAGGTTATACTGCAAGGCATATTATTCATCAACATCACGTTCATCTTTCAGGCGGAGTCTGCTGTCAATGCTGGGCCAGCAGTTTACATTTCTCCATCAGGACCTAATCCTATCATGGTGCAGGTTTGGCATTTATTCTTGTTTATTTTCTGGATGCATGGATCTATTCTCATCAATGCTGATACTGGAACATTTTTTCATGCATGGTTGATTATGGAACCTGAAGTTGGTTAACATGCAATGAATACTTATAATATATGACACTGTCTAAATCAAATAGATTATTTAAGATTGAAAGTAAGACAGTTATTTGTATAGAATCCAATTTCAAATTTTAAAACTGTCATAGTTATGTGGTTATAAAGCAATATTAATTGCACATGAAACTTCATAATTGTTTCTGGTCTTGACTCTTCCTGAGTACTTGCTTTGATTTTTTTTTTTAATTTTTATGTTGGACTTTGTTCGTATCATACAGCGACTGATACTAGAGTATATATATAGATAGTGAGATTTCATTTAATTAGAAATTAGAAATTGATGATATGACTTTCCTATTTGATATCTTTTGAAGTAGTTCACATTAAGTTTGGTAAATATCCTTAATCATGTAATCTGTGAATGAAGAGTTTATAAGAATGTGGAATTGATGATAAATCATTGTGAAGCTGAATATGGTTGCATAAAACTAAATCTCAGTAATGGCATCGAAGTGGTTTCTCTCTAGTGAACCAAAAAAAAAGGCTGCATAATGGGATAGTTTGATTTAGGATTTTTGTTTTAATAGGATTATCTTTTAGATTTTATTTGGATTGAGATCTCAATTTTCATCTTGCTATCCTCCCTCCTCTCTCTCGGTCCCTTCCCATTCTACATTACTGCATACAACAAAATTTCTACAGTATGCTTCTTTTGTAGAACATAGAAATCAGAGTGCTTTTTAGAACATAGAATATGGTGTACTTTGATTTCAATAAGCAACTTCATGTTGGTCTCAAATTCTTTTGCCCTTATGGACGCTTGTTTGTATAATATAATTGATGTTCCCATTGGGGATAGCAGTGCTGTTGAATTTAGTGTTGGAATAGCCATTGCTCAGTGTGTGGCTATTCTACCTCATTTTGGAATCTCTTTTAGAACAAACTGTCATTCTGCGATTCTGGTACATTCTGATCACATCACTGCAAATCAGTTTTTAACATGTAATAGTTGTATGGAGGTTCCAGATCATTCAATGCTCCACACTGCGTCAAGTTAATTCTTGGTCACTTTCTGAATCAATGCAGCCAGCACTTAAATGTGGTTTTTTTTCCCTGGTATTGCAGCCTTTCCCACTTCAAACAAGCTCCCTGTTCAGTGGTTCTGTTCCTTCTTCAACTCCTGCTACATTTGGTACTGTTGGTGTTGGAAATGCCCCGCGGAATGTAAACATCCATATACATGCCGGTAAATAAAATTAGATGTTTCATTAACTTTAAAAGTCAAACTCTGTATTAACTCCACTTACTACCAGGCACTTCTCTTGCGCCAATTGGTTCTCGGCCAAATAATGGGGAAGGGGCACCAAATGAGCGACGTAATGCTTCTGGCTCTGGTGATTTAGGTTCAATGCGTGCTTTACCTGTGAGAAATATCATTGCCGCAGCTGTGCCAGCTTACCCTTCTGGTGCTGGGACCATTAGTGGCATGCAACCCAGTGGTGTTCCTACTTCACAACTGCCTTCTGATTCAGTTACATTATCATCTGTTATAGCTGATATCAATTCTCGCGCTAGAAACATTTTAGGAAATATTCGAGGAGATAGTGCAGTTCTGTCAGGTAGCTATCAATTTAGTGCTCCTATATAAGCAATCTCAATGACAATTGATTCTCACAATTGTTTTTGTATCTAAACAGGTCAAGCGGAGTCAACCAACCGGGACTTGCCTGTTGGGAGGGAATCACAACCTACTCCTGGAAATGAACAGCTAGATACCATGGAGGCAAATGCTGTTGAAGCTTCCAGTGTGTCTTCAGTTGCTTGCATATCTGAAAGTGGAGTACGTAAGGTATTGGTTCTGCCAAAACCTCTGGATCCATTCTATTCCCAGCAATCATTATATCTAATAGTCAAATATTTAACCTTTCAATCCCTTCCAGCCCCAACCTGAGGCAGCTCAAACTTCTAACAATGAGGAGAGAGATGTTTTGAGCAACACATTTGGTTCAACTTCTCCAAATCAAGATTCATTAAGTTGGTCAAGAGGAGAAGAACTAGAAAAGTCAGAAAATGCACAAGAAAATGCTCAATCTGCTGGTGAAAAACATGCAACTGGAAGCGCCAAAGCTGTTCCTCTAGGACTGGGTGCGAGTGGCTTGGAGCGTAAGGTAAGCTTATAGGTTATCTCTTTATGTGTGATATTTGGATGAACCCATTAAAAATATTATTTTCACATTCACCAAATGCTTGGGAATATTGTTGCTCCAATGTTATTTTTTTTTTTTTCAAAAGCCATTTCATTATTGATAACACAGTTCTAAAGATATATAAACAATCTCCTTTTGCTTTCCTCAATAGTCTAGAACTCTGGATATGCAATTCCATGACTGTAGTTGTGATATATTGTTCTTAAAATTTTGCAAAATATGAGAACGCACAAGGATAATTTTTTTTACGTATATAAGGCAACCATTTGAGCAAGACAAACACATGCAGTATAAAATTATTTATGATTATGCCTAGATGGGTAGTAAGGGGTGGATTTGAATGAAATGGGGGCAAATTAATTTTGTCTGCAATTTTTTTTTTAATGTTGGAATGGACTTGGAAAGGTCCTTGAATGGTTTCAATGTCTCCCTTCTTCTGAAAGCCCGTGCAGGCCCCCTTACATCCTGCATAAAAGTTCAGTTTTAACTTTGGTGAGGACTATTTCATCCCCAAACTCCAGAAGAGTGTCCATGATTGCTTTTATTGATATTTCTGAATTGTAATGATTTTTCTGTGCAGAGAGAAATTTGGTGGTCATTTTTTTGGGGGTAATAAAATGAGATACAAAAGAAAACAGAAAGAATAAGCTAAAGATTACACATACTCATGAAGGCTTTGCCATTGGCATCCTCTGTCTTTTATCTCAAGATGTTTATGAACTTGTCGAATTTCTGCTTCGACATTTGCTGGATTGCGTGACTATATTCTGACTCTTCTTGACACGATGACACTCATTGTTTCATGTTGTTACACAAATTCATAATAATAAATAAATGTATGATCCCAAACAGAGGAGAGCGAGACCGCAACATCCTGTAAGTAGAGGTGCTGATGATGGATCAGGCAGTTCTTCAGGTAATCAAAATCAGCAATCCAGGACTAGTGGTCATAATATATTGCAAGATCTCGCAAGTCATGGAACTTCTATGAACCAGAGAAATGCTAATGGTCCATCCCAAGTCCCTGCTTCCCCTGGTGATGGCCAGATTGATGTGGCAGGTGTTATGTCTCAGGTCTTGCATAGCCCTGCTTTGAATGGTTTGTTGGCAGGGGTTTCACAGCAGACTGGAGTCGGCTCACCTGATGTCTTGAGGAACATGTTGCAGCAGTTTACACAGAGCCCACAGATGAGGAACACTGTCAATCAAATTGCCCAACAGGTTGGTAGTCAGGATATGGGGAACATGTTTGCTGGGATGGAAAGAGGGCAAGGTAGTGGCTTTGACTTTTCAAGGATGCTTCAGCAGATGATGCCCATTGTATCTCAAGCTCTTGGAGGTGGAACTCCTGCTCAGGCGTTCTCTGCTGAAAGGAGAGATCCCCAGGCACTCTTTGGAGATGGAACGCACGGCAGGGATGAAAACATTGATGATCGAAGTTTACAGGTTTGTATCGATGTACTGATAAAAAATGCATTGGTTGCAGCATTGGACTCTCTAGTTTTGAATTCTTTATGAGATGAAAAGGAAAGTAGGTTTTCTACAAGTCACACATGTGACACCTTCTAAGATCTCAGATTTCCACAGGAGAAAAATGTTTAATAACCCCATCTTTTGGCCGTTCCTCACTTTTTGTTAAGAAGTAAATGACAAATGGTGCTAGCGGTTTAAACCTTCGGGAACAGTGATTTTGGGCTCTCCACGCATGTATTCATTTTTTTAAAGCTGAAGATTTGAAGAAATGGGTTGCTTTTTTATTCTGATTTGATAGGAACCAGCCATTATTTGTATTTTATGTTTTATTATGCGTCTTATGTTAAGTGTTACAAGTGTCTAGTGTTGGTTATTATCAGTTTAGAGAAGTTATTGTGTCTTATCTATTTTATGGAAGTTAGGAAGTTATTATTTCTTATCTGTTATATGTAAGTTATTGTAGGGAGTTATTTAGTAAGACTCTATAAATATTTGTATTCTGTTTGAGAAAGTTATGAAGAATATTATATGGAAATACTGTGTCTTGGCTAGAGTACAGATTCTGTCTCTAGATTGTTTGGCTAGAGTTACAGATCCTGGCTCTAGATTTCCCTTTTTTCTGCTTCTCTCTTACTTTCTTTAAGTTCTATCAACAAGGTCTTCTTTAAGTTCTATCATTTGGTATCAGAGCAGTAAATCTTTGGGCCTGTTTGTAATCAATGGTGATCACACATCAGTCCTCTCACAGCAATGATCTTTTATTGCCTAAACCTCATCCTAAACCCAACCAAGCACTCCGTCCACCCAATGAAAATAATAACCCATCACCAAAAGGCCTCTTTTCACAGCAACTAGGTGCAATTTTATCCAAGTTAAATCGTCTAGATGCAGACCTATTCAAATTGAAGAAACAGAAAGAGCATTCATTTTCCTTTGGTCATCCCAGTGAAGCCAAATTACAATGGCAGACTTCTGAACGTTTTTTTCTTTTTCACGGGAAATTTGGGGTCATGTGTTGCTGACAGCAACTACAATTTCAAAAAAAAAAAAACAGAGAAATTTTCAGAGGCAGTTATTACCATCAGTTATCAGTCAAACTTGGGCAGTTACCACTACACAAATTTCTGAAACTGACAAGCAGCAGTTACACAGAGATAAAGAGTTATGTTTCAGATGTGATGATAATTTATTGCTGGTCATAAATGCAAAACTGCCCCCTTCCTTCCTATCGCCTTGAGGACAAGGCTGTTCTCCTAGGGGTGGATATTGATAGGAACCAGCCATTATTTGTATTTTATGTTTTATTATGCGTCTTATGTTAAGTGTTACAAGTGTCTAGTGTTGGTTATTATCAGTTTAGAGAAGTTATTGTGTCTTATCTATTTTATGGAAGTTAGGAAGTTATTATTTCTTATCTGTTATATGTAAGTTATTGTAGGGAGTTATTTAGTAAGACTCTATAAATATTTGTATTCTGTTTGAGAAAGTTATGAAGAATATTATATGGAAATTACTGTGTCTTGGCTAGAGTACAGATTCTGTCTCTAGATTGTTTGGCTAGAGTTACAGATCTTGGCTCTAGATTTCCCTTTTTTCTGCTTCTCTCTTACTTTCTTTAAGTTCTATCAACAAGGTCTTCTTTAAGTTCTATCATGATTGTTTCTTAATCTCTTGTAAATTCCAGATCAATCTGCAACCAGTGGTAGAGAGGATGGAACACCTTAGTACACAGTCAGATGTTTTCCGTACGGTGGTTGAAAATGCTATTCAGCTATCCGGAAGGGGAAGTTCTTATAATGGTCTTCTGGATGAGTTATGTAGCGATGAGTTTCTTGCCGGTGTAAGTTGCCCTTCATATGTCATTTACTCGCTGGAAGCTGCTGCTTGCAGTGCTGAGTTATTTTCATGATGACAGCATGATATTTTATTTAATTTCTATTCTTTTGGTTGTGTAGAACTATGAAGAGATGTTGCGACATGATGTTAGTCAGCGGCTGAATGGGGATTCTGGGCGAGACTAATTTAAATTCTGGCTAGGACCATTATTTGCTTTCTTGTTTGCTGATGAACATTGATCCAACAGCTGTTGGCCGTTCTGAAAGTCCTTGTGAAAAATGAGTTTGGTTGTCCATTGGTGCCCCGCAAATTATTTGTTGGTCTTGGTCATTTTGATGGGCTTCCAGATCGCTCCGTGTGGAAGTTCAAAAGCGCACCACCCGCCGGACGCTTATCATGTGTATAAAACAATGGGGATTTGATAGCGCCTTTTATTTTATCGACTATATGATCTTTTGGGCCCAATGATGGATACTTTTATCGAAGTCCTCTTGACCACCCCAGGCTTCTAAAAGAAATTGAAAATTCCAGGCTATCTTTGTGGTTTAATTTGTGCTTATCGTCTCTTCCTGTCCCGAGGTTTTATCAAATTACGCGTGTTTAGCGGGTATCCTTGAAAATTATTCAATGTATAGTTCGAGCATGAAGGCTACCAACTTCGCTTCTCATAATGACTTGTCTATGCTCCTTAGATTTTTGGTTCCTTAGGAAGTTTGTGATGGTTGTGTTTTTTGGTAGTAATACGGGGCATTAGCCCAATTTTATTCATGTATCAAAAACAAACCTGGGATAGGCAACACCCATACAATCCCTGGATACACAATGACCTACAACTATAGGAGGCCTAACAAAAATAGAACTAGGCTCCTCCTGCTTTAGGCTATAATTTGCTAACACATCAGCACAACTATTGCCTTCCCTGTAAGTATGCACAAACGCAACATTTGAAATGCTTTTTACAGGCCTACTAATCTGTTTTAGTAGACTAGATTCAGGTTCATCATCTACCTGTAAAGAATCCAATAAATGAATAACAGACAAAGAATCAGACTCCACAATTATCAAATCAAAACAATACTGAACAGCTAACTCAAGGTCGTACAAAACAGCTCACAGCTCTGCCCTTAACGCTGGACATACTCCTAGTCTTCGTGCAAACCCGCATAACCACTCACCCTTCGAGCCTCTGATTAAACCACCACACCCGACAGACACCCTCTCGCCTTTAGATACTCCATCCACGTTGAGTTTGACCCAACCAGCTGCTGAAGGTTTCCAACGAACATATATCTCTTGCTTGATTCCTCTACTGGTGCCAAACTCACTTCGTGCATCTTTAACTTCCTTTGCATATCGGCGCACTACGCTTGCTCGATCAACAGGCATGACATAGTCCTCCTGAAAGCAACACCGGTTACGCCAACTCCACAAAAGCCAGCAGGTGAGTAAGTCTCCGGTCTTCGTTTTCATGAGCGAGATTCCATCTCAACCAGTCACTATCCTGCAGAATTAAAAAACCAGAACCAATAATACAGAAATTAAGGTCCTGCCATAGTGCCCAGGCCTTATTACAGTCACGCAGAACATGCATTAAGCTCTCAGATCTGCTACAGCAGTAGCAGTCCGCATTCCCCCCCCAGGATCCTACTCTTCCTCTCCCCCGTAAGGAACCTGTTATGAAGGGCTAACTAGAGGAAAATCTGAACTCTCTTTGGCCCTATCCATCTCCACAAACCATTCCAAGCTTTGCCTCCAGTAATAGCTTCTTTTTTCAGAAGGTGGTACATTTCGGCCACCCTATATTTATTCTCCAGATTGTTTCCCCATCTAATATGATCCACCTCGTTGATAGGATTAGGAGGAAGCACGGCCAGTAAAGCCTCCCTGCCCTCTTCATTCAACCATCTCCCAATTCTTGTCATATTCCACTCCCCATTTCCATTCGTCATCTCGCACACTTTCACTCCTATTTCCTCCCCTGGCAGTTGCCCTCTACACCACTCCTGTAATGATCCATTGCCCTCTATCCATTTGTCTCTCCAGAAATCAGCCAACTCCCCGTTTCCAATTTCCCGATGAACATTTCCACTAAATTTGGCCAAATTCTGACCAAGTTTCTCCATAACTCAGAGTCACTTTTCATACCTTTACAATTTGACGAAAGGTTACAGTTTCGGCGATACTTACCATTTAGCACCATTGAGCATAGGTTATTGGGCTTGGCAATTACATTCCAAGCCACTCTTCCCAAAAGAGCGTCATTCATTAAATCCAATTTCCTTATCCCCAACCCACCATTTTCCTTCGCCTTACACATCACTTCCCAGCTCACAGCATGAATCTTCCTCTTCCCCTCTCCACAGCCTCGAATAAACTCTTCCTGTGATGGTTGTGTTTTATTTTGCAGTTAGACCTTTTTCATGTACTCCTCCCGTCCTTAATATTCTTTCCAGTCCTAACTATAAAATATTGTTGACTTTTTGGAGACATTAATAAAACTAATTAAAATATTTTAAAATATTTATATTTGTCAGTTTTTTTCAAATTATTTCTCAACTTATAAATTGATATATAATGTAAAGATACATAATATATGATATAGTAACTTATTTAACTTCCTTAATCTCTCCAAAATAGTCAATTTTGTTTCATATATACGACCGGAGGGAGTATAAGATATATTTGGGCAGTTGATGTTGGTCATAAATATAAGATGATTGGTATATTTGTCAGTCTTTTTTTAATTTACCCTTATTGACGTTCCATAACAATAATCAAGAAGAAGAGAGAATTAAGGAAGATAAATAGGGTATTTTAAAAAATATATGTCATATTAACTAACTTAACCGATTTTCTTAATTTAATCAATTAGATAAACACGTCTTATATGTGAATCTCACAGTAGCTGACGCTTTGGGTTATCAACGTCACGATCACTTTTACCCTCTTTTAAAATCTTTGATTACTTTTGTTTCAAAAAATAGTGTATGATTACTGTTGCATTTTTAAGGAAAGTTGAAGGTTATATAAGCACTTTAACTCAATACTTTTTAGATAAATCAAAATTACTCCCTCTAGTCCTTAATATAAGACATATTTAGAGAGTTGATCTTGGTCCTAATTATAAGACAAAATTTTTATATTTGTCAGTTTTTTTCTAACTTATCTCTATTGATACTCCATCTACAACAATTAATGAGGAGAATTAAGGAGGAGTGAATTGGGAGAATTAAGGAAGGTATATGAGGTGTTTTAAAAAAGACATGTCATACTAACTTAATCTAATCAAAATAGGTAAATATGTCTTATATTAGAGAGTATTTTCTTTTTAGTACCCAATTGGTTGGCATTTTCTAAAATGTCGCTGGCAAAAAAAAACGTATTTTCTGAGTGTCTTTTCTCCAATGTTCCCACACAATATGAACACCTAATGAATGAGCTGATGGCATGATAAATTGGTAACCACGTAATCACTGATAACATCTCGCCAGCATCAAGACTGGGAAAAGGGAAGCTCCGTCCTGCTCCCGTTCCATGTTTCATATATTATATAGAATTCGAGAAGTGATTTATAAATAGCGTGGCGTTTATTACAAGTTAGTGTGTGTGTGTGTCTATATATATATTTAGATATTGAGTCAGTTTTATAAAATTAAAGACACAAAACATTAATTAATTAATTTGAAGAAAATAGAAAGAATAGGCATCATAGCTGGAAGATGGCATGGCATAAATTGGACAAGGATCAAAAAGTGAATATCTATTTTTCTGCCAAGTAGAAAGTGGATATCGTGGCTGGATGCTATCTGGTTCTTTATGTGTTGTGGGGGAGTGGTTACAAGTTATAATTCGAAGAAGAAAAGGTAAGGAATGAGAGAGCCAAGGAAATGTTTTGAAGGCGACGTGGCCAATGATTGCGGCAGCAATTGCCAATTAGAATACCACCCCAATCAAGTTCGGAATTGGTTTCTTTGGATGAGTAGGGTACAGACGAGCTCATCGTCCAGATCTTTATCTAGACGGTCAAGATTTTTTATTTATTATTTTCTTATCTTTTTATTTTTAAATGAATCTTTTTTTGTCAAAAAATGTTTGTTGAGAGATCATCTTTATTTTAGATTTTCTACCCATTAATTTTTTTTTTTGTAAAAAAATAATATTGACTGTTCAAATCTAAATCTAGACAGTCAGGAGCTCATCCATACGGATGAGCAGGGTAATCGGTTCCATCAAGTTCTAGGTCTGATTGCTCCTCTTCTCAGAGATGTCCATGTGCGTCTGTGAATATGTACACACTTTGTATGAAAAAATAAAAGAAGCTATACACACTTGACCTTTTCTTTAACTTCTACTATTTACAAATTATAAATAATGTAGTAAAAATAGATTTAAAATTTGACTTCGTGTACTCAATTTAGTTAGAGTTTACCTAATTTAATCAAAATCATATTTGTATAAATTTATTAGATATCCGTATTTTTACTTTTTCATATATATATGTATATAATCGGAAATGTTTTTCTTTCTTTGTTTTTTTTGGGGGGGTGGTTGGGGGAGTAAGGATATTATTATTATTTTTTTTTATAAGAAAATTTTAGGAAAGGGGTTGGGTTCACCCACGATTCAAGGATAGGACGAAATCTCTCTTCCTCCTAAATGATACCAATGTTGGGTAGGGCGAACCGTCTATTACCCTCAGACGTTAACCTAAACACCTAGGAGTTAGGAGTAAGGATATGTTAGTAGTTCTGTTGGATTAATGAAGATCCTATGTTATGTGGTCCTGTCGAAGTAAAAATAAGCGTATGAAAAAGGGGGGAACAAGTTGGTCGTTGCCAGTTTGGCACCCAGTTAAGAGTTCTGTTAGTGGATCTTGTTGACCTTTTCATTTACAATCTCTGTAGGAGTAGGAGTACTATCTTATTAACTTGTGCAAAACTAAAACTTTTAGAACGCGGCGGTCGATCCCCTTGATCTTTGATTGTGGGCCTCTGCCTCTCTCCCTGTGCGTGCAAAGTAAAATACTCAGAAAATTAGAATCTTTGGAACTGATTTCTGAAACGGGAGAGGCAACAAGTGTCAATGTCAATAATTAGTTAAAAATGGTACTCATTCCGATCCTAATTATAGGAACATTTTCGTAGTAGTGTTCCTACAATTAGAATGTACTTTATAATTTTAAAAACAGATCGAGGAGGAGATTGGATCACGCTTCCCTAAGGAGGATCGATCGGTCACATAGAATATTGAATGTAGCGGACACATTTGAAGCCGGCTTTCAAGGGATTCCAAAGTCATTATTCCCAAGCCATTCTTGACTTCTATGTCTTGCATTCCCAAGTCATTATTCCCAATTGCGCGTGTGTTGTCTCTCTATGGTTTATTTTTTTTAGACTAATTAATATCCTTAGGTCGATCCCTTATTAACTGGGTCTTTTCTGTGCTGTTCTATATAACAAATTCAAACAAAGCACGTGTTTCTAAGTTTGACTCCTAAACCAATAAATATTCAGAAGGCAACTTGTTTATTTTTTATTTTTTGATAACATTGAGTACCCAAAAAACTCTAACTAAGCCTTATCAGAAGCAAGGATCCTTTCAAGCTCCAGGTCTGCATGTAATACACTTTGGAAACCTGGTAAAGAGGATAGCCAAATAGTCAGCCGCTACATTCGCCCATCAACTGATGTGTTGGATGTCAACCTTCCAGTGTTGGTCAATCACACTTTAGAGTTCGTCAAGTAGGACTCTATCCTCGTGCGCTGAGTTGCTGGGACTTCTTATCAAATCTATTGCATCCGCTGAGTCGATTTCCAGGATTACATCTTCATACCCCAGATCCCATGCAATTTTGAGACCATGGATACATCCCCATAATTCAGCAGTTAAGATGTCTCCATCTCCCCCTTTAAACATGAAGCCCCGAAGGAAATTGCTATGTTAATCCCGAAGTAGTTCGCCGCTAGCTACACCAGTAGTGTGCTGTGAATATGCCCCGTCTGTGTTAATCTTTATTTGCCCTAATGGTGGTGACCTCCAGTGGTCCCCAGACACACCTTGTAGCTGTTGTCGGTTAGGCATCATACAATACTGAGATCGAGCAGCTTGTATGCTATTTATCATTGCCATAACAATGTTCTGTAAGGACACGTTTGAGATCGTCTTGCCTTCAAAAATCACAGTATTACGGCGCCGCCACACCCACCAGCACACAACCGCAAAGAGATGCCTCCATTCATCTGCTCGTTGATTCTTCCCTCGGTGGCATATGTTCCAACGGACCCATTGGTCAAATGGCATCCTACAAAATCTGCGCCAAAGGTGGATAGGCACAAGGTGTTTCCAAAGCTTAGCAGTAATTGGGCAATCCCTGAAAACGTGAATCAAGGTCTTACTTTCTCCATTGCATACTGTACATCGGGCATCAGTGGTTATTCCACGCTTACACCTGGAGACATTGGTTAATAGCCGCTTGCGAAGAGCAAGCCAGAGGAACATTTTACAACGCTCCGGGATCTGCAACTTCCATAGCATTCCCCATATTGGATCAGGTTGCTCCATTCCATTATTAAGTGCATCGTAGGCCGATTTCACAGTGAAGGCGCCATTCTTACTCCATTTCCAACGGAGGCACCCATTAGGCAATTCTTCAGTTCCCTCTTGTACCCCTACTCTATGTCCGCTTAATACCATTCCATAGGTTAGAACCTAACCTGCTCACTTCAATCTTGGGTATGACGTCAGATCCACACCCATACTTGTTTCTTAAAACCTTTACCCACAGATCGTCCCTTCTAGTCGAGAGGCTCCAGCCAAGCTTCATAAGGTAGGCTTGATTGTAGTAATTTGAATGCCGGATCCCCAATCCCCCCTAGTTTTCGGCGTGCAGATCACATCCCAAGCAACAAGTGGAATTTTCCTTTGCTCATCCGTACTCCCCCACAAGAAATTCCGGTTGCATTTATCCAGTGAGTCACAAGTACTAGCTGGGAGGAGGGACGTTTGCATGACATACCCAGGTATTGCTGTAGTGACCGAGGAAATAAGGGTGGATCGTCCTGCTGAGGAGAGCTATTTTGCTTTCCAGTTAGATAATCTTACCTTTACCTTATCGACCACATAGTGATAGGAAGCCTTAGTCGCACGTTCATGATGTAAGGGAACGCCTAAGTATTTTCCCAAATCACTTGTGATTGAGAAACCCAAGGGAAGCACACATCTCACTTCTTCTAACATGGTGAACATTTTTTGAGAAAAATACTCTGGTTTTGTGGTGGTTAACCTTAAGTCCAGAGCTTTCACAAAAAATCTTGAGGCACGAGTTAATAGTGGCTACCTGATCCATTGAAGCTTCTGCAAACAAAATGATATCATCTGCAAATAATAAGAACAAGTCTTAAGGCAACTTGTGTTATCAATTAGAAAGACTTGATGACAAAAATAAAAGGGAAAAAAAAACGGTGGGCGGGAAAGAAATTGATAGATTTAATATTGTTTGTATGAAATATGCCTGATACTGAGAATGTAGACGTCAGATGACTCAGTACATGTGTGCTGGTCTTCGCATGTTACAACCTATTTAGGTGCCCATGAAGCGAATCTCCTTTAAACAGTGTCAAGAATTTTACAGCCTTTGTTTTCCTTTCTTAATCTCAGTCAATTGGTTGCTGCACCACTCTTTAACAATTTCATGATATTGCTTCCTTAAAAAAAAAAAAGATGTCATTCACAAGGCTTGATTTGCAAAAATAAATGTCAAATTACGCCACACATGCAGTGAGTCAAACGGTACGTGTACTAGGAAACATCGAGTCCCATGACTATATATATGATCATCAAAATCAAAGATCGATCACGAGGCTCCATCAAAATTGTGGAAGGCGACTTCTTTCCAAGGGGAATTCCCGTAGATGGCTTCCCAAGGGCGCAAGTGATAAAGAACTGAGAGTTATGGGGTCATTCCTCAAATTTAAAAAGAGGAAGGTGCACGGGACCTTGAGTGGATCTGCAATTCTGCAATATTGCATTGGGACAAGAGGACTAGGAGGGAATTTTCTTAAACTCATCACATGCCACATGTGTGCCCTTCCTCGTCACGTCCAAACAAACTACCAAACCCATGTGCTGCTGCGACCTCAAATGCCAATCTCACTTTCGCCATTATCATATATTTTACAACCCACCGACACTCCTTAAATTAAACACAAAAAACCATTTTCGTCTTTTTTCAATTTTTCCCTTTCTTTCGTCGTCACCCCTCACTGCTAATTGCGAAATCCGCCCACCACATCTAAGGCTGTCCCGCACTTTTAATGCGTGCGACTGCCATACCTAATCATTTCCCCTGCTCCTTTCCCTTCCCCTTTAAATTTCTTCCCACTACTTAACACTCTCTACGCTGTAACCAACTTTTCCAAATCGAGACACGCGCTGTCTCCTCCTCATTAAGTGGCGCCCAAATGCCTCTCCCCTTAGCCTCCCTCTTTTCCTTCACTCTCGCCCTCCTCTTTGCCATTGTTGGCGCCGAGGATCCCTACAAGTTCTTCTCTTGGAATGTCACTTACGGAGACATCTATCCCCTCGGTGTTCGCCAAACGGTATGTCTGAATCTCACTGTACCTGATCAATGATGGATCTGAATCTGTCCGAGTAAAGTGATCTCTGTTTTCGTTTCAGGGAATACTTATCAACGGGCAGTTCCCAGGTCCTGATATTCACTCTGTCACCAATGACAATCTCATCATCAATGTCTTCAACAGTTTGGACGAGCCCTTCCTTCTCTCCTGGTACTTTTCTCTCTTCCTCTTTTTGCTCCGCACACTGATCCCACACCATTTACTTGCAACGCCCAATATGCAGTTAACTAGTTTCGGGCTTGGGGTTTTTTAATCACTGAACTTCTCCTCTGGCGGTGAGCGTCCGTGACGCGAATATGTCTGAATGCTTCGGTTGGTTTCACATTACCTTTTTCTTTTAAATTTTCATACAACTTTTGGATTTTGGATGTTTGCTGAGTCACATGACAGCGACGGGAACTTTCGACATAAACCATGTGCGGACATGGATCCAGATCTGGATTGCTCAGTGCTTTGGTTAATATATATATCTATCTATGTATATATATAAATGAGTTTATTAGTTAGACTAATTAATTTAAAAAGATAAAAATAAAAATAATCTAAAATAATTTAACTAATTTGTTTTAGAAGTAGTATTTTATATTTTTGTACAAATTTTACTCTAGAGGGGATGCATTCCAATTCATAGATGTGAAAACGGTTACCATCACAACCCCGAACGCATTATGCTTAAATTGGCTCTGTTGGGGAATGAGAGATCGCAGAAAGCAACTAATTGCTGGCGTCATAATAAATACTTTCTCCTGTTCTAATTATAAAGACTATTTACCAGATTTTAGTGAGATTAAGGATTATAGTTTAATTAGTTGATTATATTTATTTTCTTAAAATTTCCTTAGTTTTTTTTTTTTAACTTAAAATTACATCAACAAAATTCATAGTATAACAAAGGCTCTCAGCCCATTCATACGTTGCTTGTCCGAACTTGCGCATGTCGGACGTCCTCACAGGACTTCGACTTTTGATAGATCTTTCGCATCAGCAAATTCATTTGTAGGTCAATGCCTTACTCTATGTTTAAACATGGTTATTATGGGATAAATGATTATTTGGAAGGGAAAATATCAATCACTTATGGATAGTTACATGAAAATATTTTTAAAGAAATATTAAAATTATTTTATTTAAAAATAAAAAAGAAAGTAGAATATCTCACTTAATAGAATATAAACGTGTTGTTAAATTAATTATTGTGAAGAAAATATTAGTATAGGTGATATGTAAAAAATATGACAAAAATTGGACAAAATCATTTTATTAAAAAAACAGTAGAATTGAGGTGAATGTGACATTAATGAGTTGTAAGCATTACTTATTTTATAAAATATATATGTGCATTATTAACTTATTCTTATGTTTAATTATTATTGAGAAAGTATTAATAGAGGTATTTTATGAAGAAATTGATAAAAATTAAAACTTGAACCAACTCCTAAATGTGAAGAGGAGAGAGTAATAAAAAAAAGAGAGTTTGTTTTTGTTAGATGGACTAGGCGGCGGCTTTCAGCGGTTACTCCTCCAGTCCATCTTAGTTGCCAAGCGTTTAGGCCTGGATTTATAGTATTTGGTTTAGGTTGAAGCTGAAGAGTGGAGAATATGCAGGAACGGGGTGCAACAGAGAAGGAATTCATACGAAGATGGAGTATCGGGAACAACATGTCCCATACCACCGGGGAAGAACTTCACATATATTCTTCAAGTGAAGGATCAGATTGGCAGCTTTTATTACTTCCCTTCTCTTGCATTCCACAAGGCCGCTGGTGGCTTTGGAGGCCTTCGCATCCTCAGCAGGCCCCGAATTCCAGTCCCTTTCCCTGATCCCGCCGGTGATTACACTGTTCTCATCGGTGACTGGTACCAGTCCAACCACACGGTAATTATTACTATTCATTATTCATTCCTCATTATATATACACCGCATGTGCATGTGCTCTGCAAATGCAAATATAAATACGAATGGCCACCGATTTGACTTTTTCATTCTCTATACCAATAGGCAATAGCAAGTAATAAGTTGCGTCGGCACAGCTGGGCTTCCTGTCCACCAAGTAATCAGTAATAATATCCCATGCGCTTATTGCCTGCCATACAGCAATGAATGAAGTGGCCCCGAACCAAATTATCACTACGAACTAATGAAAGTATGAGACAAATTCATCCGGAACTATTTCCCAAATAAATACTCCTCCACTACTACTTAAGTAAATCTCAACGAATCTCCTGTTTTAGTTAAATACTTTGGCAGCAACCCATAAACCTCTAGTGCCAGTTTTCCACATTTGTAAATGACGAAATGCAAGTTGGATGTATGGCTTTGGCTTGCGTCTCAAGGGATGTCTTTTTCTTTTCCCGGGACCGCACATTAAATCGTGTCCCTTTCGTCACTTATCATGGTTCGTGTTTTCCCCAGCGGGTAGCTCTTTCCCTCCTCTTTAATTAGGTTTCAATTTTTAGCTTTTCCCCCTTTTAAATATAATTTTTTTATCAGTAAATGATGCATGTTTCTAAAAATATTTTTTTCAAAATTTTAAATTATTTGTCCTACTCTTAATATTTCAAAATGCATCTTTTCCCATGTCATTAATGGATAGGAAAAAAAAAACTAATTTTTACATATCATATTTATTGTTTGTGTATTTTTACTTATATTTAAAGGATGAAAGGAAGTGCAGCTTAAACATATGAGCACGGTCCTCATGAAATATGTATGTGTTTTTCTTATTTGTTTCTCGATTTATCGGTAATACATATCGGATTATCACCCATATAAATGTAGTACTATTGAAATAAAGATTCTTCTTTAGTCTTGTATACATGTGAGCACAGTCCTCTTGCAAGAACGGTGAACGAGGCTGGCAGCTTGTATGAATTACAGGCCATTCTGTTGTCTTTTAATTCGTATTTTATGACTTGTGATGGTGAAACTTTGTTATTCCTCCTCGATGCATCATAAAAAATTGTTATGTACAGGCATTGAGGGACCACCTCGACTCTGGGAAGAAGCTGCCTCCTCCTGATGGAATTCTCATCAATGGGCGCGGACCTAACGGAGCATCCTTCAACGTGGAACAAGGCATGGGCTCCTATCTAATCTCCACATCCCAATTGTCATTTTTCTGGTCCCAACTAATAATTACAAGCAAACATTTTTCCTCTCTTTTTTTCCTCTCCTGTCTTCAAATTATTATTTTATCAATCAAAGGGGAATAGGGTTGTGTTTGCATCCATTGAAATCCGAGTGCACACTTGGTTTGCTCTGATCATACGCCGAATCATTTGGACTACAGGAAAGACTTACAGGCTTAGAATATCAAACGTGGGGTTGGAAAATTCGCTCAACTTCCGCATACAAAATCACAAAATGAAGTTAGTGGAAGTGGAAGGAACACACACCCTTCAAACTACATTCTCCTCTCTCGACGTTCACGTGGGCCAATCTTATTCAGTTCTAGTTACGGCAGATCAACCTGCTCGGGACTACTACGTCGTGGTTTCCTCACGATTTACCTCTAAAATCCTCACCACCACTGGAGTTCTTCGATACAGCAACTCAGCAGGCCCAGTCTCTGGCCCACCTCCCGGTGGACCCACCATCCAAGTTGACTGGTCCTTGAACCAGGCTCGTTCCATCAGGTTTTTTTCTACAATCAACTACTCTTCGTAATATTTCATGTCGCCTCGTATGTGCCAGAATCCCAAGAATTGTTTCGACATGGTTGCAGGACTAACCTGACAGCTAGTGGTCCAAGGCCAAACCCACAAGGATCCTACCATTACGGTCTAATAAACGCGACCAGAACCATCATACTTTCGAGTTCAGCGGGTCAAGTGAACGGCAAACAAAGATACGCAATTAACAGTGTATCTTATGTTGCCCCAGACACCCCTCTGAAGCTCGCCGATTACTTCAAAATCTCTGGCGTTTTCCGTGTGGGAAGTATATCCGACAGACCCACTGGTGGCGGCATATACCTTGATACATCTGTTATGCAGGCTGACTTCAGAGCATTTCTCGAGATCGTCTTCCAAAACGACGAGGACATCGTTCAGAGCTATCATCTCGATGGCTACTCTTTCTTTGTGGTTGGGTGAGAATTTAATCTTATATTTGCTAATCAAGTAAATCATATTATAGCTGGTGTTTAAATGATGAAAATGGTCAATAATTTGTTGGCCTTGGCCTCTTACCAAATTAAAAAAAAAAAAAAAAAAATCCTCTGTTTTCAATGGTCGGGTTTCTCCCTCTGTTTCTGCGCGCGAGAATATTTTGATTGAGGTTGTGAAATATTTCGATTCTGTAGTATGGACGGAGGACAATGGACCCCAGCTAGCAGAAACGAATACAACCTCCGAGATGCGGTTTCACGTTGCACAACTCAGGTGAGAATGAGAAGCTATGCTATGGTCCTGCAGGCCTTTTTACCAAACCTGCCAAGCAATGATCGCTGTTAGATGGTAATTCATTTTTGTTTTTTGTTGATGGGTTGGGGCAGGTATATCCCAAGTCTTGGACTGCTATATATGTTGCACTTGACAATGTCGGAATGTGGAACTTGAGGACTGAGTTTTGGGCAAGGCAATACCTGGGCCAACAGTTCTATTTGCGCGTTTATACAACGTCAACCTCTATCAGGGACGAATTTCCTATTCCAAGGAATGCTCTCCTCTGTGGTAAGGCGAGTGGCAGACACACACGCCCCCTTTGAGATTAAGCTCTTCTTATACCAAGTTGAGCCACAGATAAGCCATTCTAGTTTTAACATCTCAGGTCTCATGTTCGCTTATAAGTTTATTTTTTCCAGCTCCTTATCCTAATTTATTATGCTCGGGTTCGAATGACGAGTTATATGTATGAGTAGCTAAATGACCCCAACTCGAGGTCTCCAATTCTTTCCACGAAAAACATTCTATTCTATTCCCTTTGTAATTGGTTGAGTTTTACTGTTGTAAACTTCGAAGAATTCCAAGTTGTCGTTTGGCATTGGGCTTTGCGTACTAATCTGTGCCTTCCTATGAGTGGGTTTTAGCGAGTCATTCTTCGTCCCTCCCTCGCTCACACCCTTCCTTTTAGGACAAATTTTTTTCGACGTCCTTTGAAATTTGGGGAAATATTTTTTAATGTTCTCTAATTTGAAAATCCCTTTACCCCCTTGTTGATTTTATGTTGTTTTTATGTTGATTACTGTATCATTTTTTAAATTGAGACATGTCACGCAATTTGCAGTAAACATTATAAACTCGTTTGGCAACGCTTTAATGCTAATCACACAATATGCTCGTAATTGGCGAATGTCCTCTTTAGTTTGGCACTATGGCGGGAGGGTTTTGGAGTGTGGAAGAGTAACAAATTTTATGAGCTGGATTCAAAATAATTGGAGGAGTAGGGTTATAAAATTTTAACAAAGAGATGTAAAAATTAAGATAAAAGGGTAAGAAAATTCATTAAATGTTTTTAACCCCGCTTTTCCTTTTTTTTTTTTTTTTATATCCAGCTCAAAAAAAATTCTCTCCTTTCTCATCGAAACCCATATATCAAACAATCCCTATATGAGTATTAAGTATGGCTATGATGGTCTTTTAATTGCTTTAAAAATCAAAGTGAGAACAAATGATTAAAAATAATTGGAGGAGTAGAGTTATACTCCCTCCGTCCCTAATTATAGGAGCAAATTTTAGAGTTGGTTTTGGTCCTAATTATAAGAGCAAGTTTTAACTTTTGTCAATTTTTTCCTATAATACCCCTATTTATACTTATTATTAGGAGCATTATATATATGTGTGTTTACATATATATGTATATTTGTGTTTATGTGTGTCAATATATATATGTGTGAACACACACATATATAAACATGTGTGTGTGGATAGATCTATATGTATACACATATATACACACATATATGTTTATCTAGCAAGACCATTATTTCAATTAGAAAACGTGTGGAAAGAAAATTAGATCTATATGTATACACATGGCTATATAAAAAGCAACTAATATACATATATAAACTAATATGTCATGGATATCTAACGTAAGACAAATTAGAAACACTTATAATTAGAGCAACTTGTGTCATTTTAAATTTATATAAGGACATTTTAGGAAAATGAGTAAAATTAACTAATTTAACTCATCTCCTTAATTCTCTCAAAATCGGTTAAATTGCTCATATAATTAGGGACGGAGGTAGTACAATCTTAATAAAGAGATGTAAAAATTAAGAAAAAATGGTAAGAAAATATATTAAATATTTTTAACCCCACCTCTCTAAATTTTTTCGCTCCTCTCATCAAAATCCCTCGTATCAAACAATTCTTAGATGAGTATTAAGTATGGCTATTATAGTCTTTTAATTGCTTAAAAGTCAAAGTGAGAACAAATGATTTAAAATTATTTTAATTTTAAGCCTGAACTAAAAAAGGTTCTGAACTTCTAATCAAGTGGTATTCTAATAATTAGGTCAATCCAGAATCTTAAAATGCCAACTAAATTACTGCAAAGGGATAAAAACACTCTAAAAGCAACAATATCTCAGCAAAGGGAAAAGTCATGCAAGATAAACTATAACTTGTTTGAGTTGATATTGAAAAAACAAATTCGCTTAAGTCAAAATAAAACTCCTCACACACACTAACATTATACATTCTAAATCATATTTAAAAAACAACTTCCACTTCTAACTCAGACATGTACCATCATATGCTCTTATCCTAGTTTAAGTGGACATTTTATTTTCCTGTGTACACTTGGATTTTCATTAATTTTACATAAACATGAATATAATTAGATATATAGGAGTCGAAAGTTTAAATTAGTCAATACCGATCCAGTGATTTGTTTGTTTGTATTCGGATTAGTAAATGAGGAGATAAAATAAAGTTAATTTTGAAAAAATATAGAAAAATATTAAACAGGACTTACTCTGTTACTCAGTAAATTACCTGTTTAAGTTTATTTTTAATTTGATGAATAAAATAAGGTGAACATAATCTCTTTAGTTCCTTAAGTTTCATTTTGTTTAAAATATTGATCTTTATAACTTAATAAAAACTTGTAGACCAAAATCTATAATTTGGAACTAGAGGAACCAAAATTAAAATGAGGAGAAATTAAAAATGATATTAACTCGATAAAATAAATTTTTTTTTGGGTTAAGGTGCAAAAATAGACAAATGCTTTTCTCAAAAGAGCGTCCAGTGGCAAATACTTTTTTTTGGCGCAAAAGTAGACACGTGGTTACAAAGTGGAGCAAAATTAGCTTTTGACCGTTAGTTGACTTTTTTTGTACTGAAAATGATGATGTGGATGAGGACGTGGATGTTGATGGTCTCTGAGTTGTTATAAATTACAGTTTAGCCCCAGACACATTTCAGATAATTTCAAGTTAGTCCCTCCATGAACTTTTAAAAGTTTCAAGTTAGTCCCTCCAGATAATTTCATTTTGACCTTCTTCCCCAAAGCTTGCCCCCTCCACGATGAGAAGCATGAAATCGCAGAAGCGAAGCGCGTAATCTAATTCAAACAAAAAGATCCTTAATAGTCCAAAGACTCATGTTTGATGCCTTTGAGGTTTCCCCGCCGGATCGGAAGTTTCGGATCTTACCTTTATCGGCGGGAAGATGATGCGATGCAACCCCGGTTTCAACTACTCGGACTTCAACCCGTATCCTGGAGACAAATTTTATTGGGGAAAATTCGGAGACGAGGGACTTCAATTCCAAGATTCAATCTTTTCCCCCAATCCCAAACTAAAAGCAACCTAAGAGATTAACTTGGCGATGAACTTGGATCGACGCGACCAAATAATCATTCGAAGTTCGTTTCTTTGTTTGAACAAAATACGATTAAAGCTCATTCAACCAAAAAGAATTTGGCCACGCAGATTATATGCAAAAACGTAAACCTTAGAAAAATGGAAGACAAGAAATGGGTCTGATTACTAGGAAAGTTCGAGCTTTGAAGGGAGTCATAATGAATTCAACCAATTCTATAATCTAAGACACGGGATTACATGCATATGACATTTCTTTTCCACTTTCTCAGCTCCAGGAAAATGGAGAGTAATGACAGAGCTAAGAAAACATACTTTGAGAGATTGGATTGGAGGATAGAGCATGAAAACTTCAAGCAGTGCCTCTGTATCAGAATCCAATCTCTCACAACCCAAAGATTCTCACACCTCCGATTACGCTCTGTATCCAAAACTCGATCCCAAGGATGTTGCTCCACCTCGGGAAAATTGGACTTAGTTTAGTTTCCCAACAACCCATCAACGCTACTTCAACCCATCACCTCTAGGATGCCCTTGAACGCTTGAGAATCAGCAACAACACCATCTTCCTTCATCGAGCGGAGAAGATTCGATACCTCGTTGAGGTAGCCGCGCGGCAAACGGTGCGGAAGATGTGAGTAGGCGGCGGAGTGCGCGTACTTGGGTCGGAGCGAACGACACCAGTGGAAGGGAGAGAAATCGCACCGGTGTGGGGGGAGAGAAATCGCAGGTGTGGGGGAGAAATCGCGCGGTGGGGGAGAGAAATCGCGCGTGGGGGAAGAAGAAGAGGGTTACGGGTGGGGGTGTTTCGGTGAGGGAAATCGTGCGGTGGGGGGAGGGGGTGGTGAATGGAGAAGGTGAATGGAAGGAAGGTGTGCCGATGGGGGGAGGGGGTGGTGAATGGAGAAGGTGAATGGAAGGAAGGTGTGCATTTTTTTTTTAAATTTCTTTTTTTTTCAACGCCAAGTAGGAAAATTTTCTTTGAGTCAGCATCCATGTTAATGTTTTTGGTCAAACTAACGGTCAACTAACGGTCAAACGCTAATTTTGTTCCACTTTATAACCACGTGTCTACTTTTGCGCCAAAAAAAAGTATTTGCCACTGGACGCTCTTTTGAGAAAATCATTTGTCTATTTTTACACCTTAACCCTTTTTTTTTTGGGCAGTTGAAGTTTTCCACGCTAGGACGAATCAAACGACACCATAGATTAGCATCGTCGGAGTGGATTCGTGAGACTTCGTTGGTGTGTTGGGTAAATTTAGTTTCAAATTAAGGAAAAGTTGATAAATTGCAATTCGCTACACTAAGCACTTACTATTACACTCGTCCCTCCAAACCTATTAGGTCTCATTACACCCGGTTTATAAAGTGTCTTCTCGCGTGATCGTGAGACTAGAAACCCTACATTGGTTTAAAAGGCTAGGGTTCGTTGCAGAGTGAACACGATCCACTGCGAGCTTCTGAAAGTGGCGTACGCTTACTCTCTCTTGTAGTGAAAACCTTACATTGCGACCTGGCAAGGCCCTTTCGGCGGGATCCGGAGATTCTCATCCTCCAGCCTCTTTCATTCAAGGTACGTGTTTCCTATTATGTAGGCTGAGCTTTTTGAAATCAAGGAGTATTATTCATTTCCGGCTTGCATTTGTCTTATGCGCTTCATCATCTTTTCATGGTGAAAAACTGCCCTTTTGGATTTCCATGTTTGGTTTGTTTTCCCTCCCCTCTTTTGCGCTGCCTTCACCTTTATCTGACGGAATTTATTTGTCCATTCAGGTGACCTAATTTGAATTCACGTGATGGCGGTATGTTGCTTGCTCCTAACTGTTTCATTATTTTCTGACAACTTATGGTATATTTCCTATCTTAATCTTCCTTGCGGTAATTGATATAGATTGAGAAAATTCTAAAAGATGAAGCCAGTGAAGAAAAAGGAGAGCGGGCCAGGATGGTAAGCTTTTTAAGTTTGGAATAGTGGTTTCTTAATTGAATTAGCAACTAGTCTAATTACATTTTTTGTGCGGTTTCGCTTTTCTTATTTTGATAGGCATCCTTTGTTGGCGCCATGGCAATAGCTGACTTGGTCAAGACAACTCTAGGGCCAAAGGGAATGGTAGAACATCTCTGGTTTATTTCTCTGATTGAATATCCTGTTTCGTAGATAAATATTTTTTTTGCCTTAGCAAGTAATATATCTTGAACTTCATGGTTGCAGGATAAGATTTTGCAGTCAACAGGCAGAGGACGTGAAGTCACTGTCACTAATGATGGCGCAACTATCCTGAAATCCCTCCACATTGATAACCCAGCTGCTAAAGTCCTCGTGGGTATCCTTGTATTTATATTTTGTTTTGTCCTGATGAACGGTGACGAAGTTGGTTTTGGGGTCTTTTCATTGCTATCGAAGCATATTGTCATAAATTAATAATCCTTAACGAGGGGTTAGACATATCAAAAGTACAAGATGATGAAGTTGGTGATGGAACAACTTCTGTTGTTGTTTTGGCTGGGGAGCTCTTGAGGGAGGCAGAAAAGCTGGTTGCAGCAAAAATTCATCCGATGACAATAATATCAGGTTCATTTATTTGATTACTGTGTTGGTCTTATTGCCCTTAAGATGCAAATCTCAATTTTGTGTTTTCAAGTGGACAACCATTTGGTTATACTTCATATGCTTGCATTCTATGAGCGTTTTAGGCTATATTCCATTTGTTTGGTAAAATACTTTAGTAAGTAACTACATCTATAAGGAAAGCAACTTTTCTTTTGTCCATCATTAATCTTCATTTGACATAGTAGACCTCTACTGGATGTCTAATGTACTCCAGTTTACCTTTTAGTGTGATATACTGATAGTGATATCCTTGACAAAGTTTCCTCTTGTTTTTCATCTTCCGTTAAGATCTCTGCTTCATTTAAAACTATTGCAATGACATGAATATTTTCTTTTTGGCATTTTGCTATGTGCACATTACATTGGCCTGGATTAGTGGATTACTCTGAGTAGTCCTTGGTGCATGCAATTTATCATCTACTTTGAAATTTGTAGTTGTTCTGTCTCTGGTCTCTTAAGACTCCATTAATTATTCTGATGGGTTCAGCATGTTGATTCCCCCCTTGGTAGCATGTGTTGTACTTTGATGTCATGAAATTATTGTGGGTTTTTTATCAGTTATTTTCTAGTGATGCTTTTGTGATTAGTAATGACTTATGAGAGCCTGTGGTGTTATTGATGGTGTTCAGGTTTCCGAATGGCAGCTGAATGTGCTCGCAATGCTTTGTCGCAGAAGGTTGTGGATAACAAAGCTGATGCTGGTACTTGTCCTTATCTATAATACTTTTTTTCCAACTTATCTTCATATGGTTATTATTTTTTTTTTATCTTGATTAATGGAGCTAATTGGCAGGAGTGTTGTGCACTAGGTCGCCCTTTTTTTTATTAATGGAGCTAATTGATAGAAGTATGATATTTAGTCATTCTGTAAATATTGTTAGGAAGTTAAGAAGTCCTAATTGCATCTCTGTTAGTCTGAAAGAAAATATGTGGATGTGATTGGCATGCTTGAATTTTTATGATTTTTTTATGGCATTTCTTTCAAGTCTGTGATTTTTTGTTGAGTAACATATTTAAAAAATCTTATCACTTGTTATAGTATAAGGAATTGATGGATGATGTTAATGGAGTTGACATCCTCTATATGTATATTCATCCTTCAACCTTGGGAAGATGAGTTCAGAGTCATTGTTTGACCATTATGCTTGTTAAGCTGTGCAAAGTTCCAAATCCAAATTTTGAGAGGATTTTATTGATTATTGCTTTTGACATGTTTTATTGTTGAGGTTGGAATGGGGCTGATGGCATTTCCTGGATTTTTAATGTCTAAATCGTACTTTTGGGATTGCAGAGAAATTCAGGTCAGACTTGATGAATATTGCAATGACTACTTTGAGTTCAAAAATTCTATCGCAGGATAAAGAACACTTTGCAAATCTTGCTGTGGATGCAGTAATGAGACTAAAGGTAAAATGTTCATTTGTTTTCATTCTGTAACTTGTTTATAGGTGCTTAGGTAAAAGTAACTCTTAATTTCCAGGTCTCAGAGACTGTCTTTGTAGTTGAGTGTTTTTCTAGGTCTTCATGTGTTACCTGGAGGGATCTAGGCACTTATATTGCAAGCAACGGGGAAAATATTTTATTTGGAACTTTTGGTAAATAGTTATATTGTTGTGTAAGAGATGTGTAATCTTGTTATGTCAATCGTGACTTTGAAATGCGTCTTGCTGATTTTTTAGAAGCAAAAATCTGTTTGGCTTTAGCTATAGGCTGATATATAATCATAATATGCATTTAGGGACCTAGTTGTAATATGATCACAGGGACCTAAGTGTAAACTAGATAAGTAGTAGAGTGATTAGTCAATAAACCATTAGTTAGGATTTGTGAGAGGCTATAGTGTATAAATAGCCTACTCCTCTATTTTGTAAAGGACATAAGATCAGATTTGCTGTGAGTGAATAAAAACTTAAGAGAGCCATAGGTGCTCTCTTCTTCTCTTCTAATCCCTTTCTTGTGTCTCTTCTATTCTATTTCACAATTCTTGTTCAATAAGCACATCATAGGCACTAAGGGGTGCTAGTATATTTTGACGCAATATTCTCATTTAATTAATTTCTTGGTTCAATAAAGCCTATGCCGGCACATCTTGGATGACTCATACTACATGATTTAATTTTACTTGGTGTGTTTCTTTTTGCTCATTTGTGCCAAAAGTTGTGTTTTAATTTCTTTGTATCTCATTTCTTATTTTTTGTTTGAAAATGCAGGGAAGTACTAACTTAGAAGCTATCCAGATTATAAAGAAACCTGGAGGATCACTAAAGGATTCCTTTTTAGATGAAGGGTAGGGTTGCAAAATACAAGTCATTACTGAGAAAAATTGTAACCTATTGTTACACATTGTTTCACTCAGTGTGTTAATACTATCCCTCTGGGGGGTATCTAGCATTTCCATGGTGTTGTGTTACAAAATGATCATTAACTTGCTTTCTGTCAAAATGAAACATAAGTACAATAAATTTTGTAGGTTATTTATTACTAGTATTTTACTTTTCATTGCAGCATTGTATGTCCACAATATTCTTATCCAAAACTGATGTTTTTTGCCTGTACAGATTTATTCTTGACAAGAAAATTGGTATTGGACAACCCAAACGCATAGAAAATGCGAATATATTGGTGGCAAATACTGCCATGGACACAGACAAAGTGAAGATTTATGGAGCACGTGTTCGTGTTGATTCAATGGCTAGGGTTGCTGAGATTGAAGTGGCTGAGAAGGAGAAGATGAGAGAAAAGGTGCAGAAGATTATAGCTCATGGTATCAATTGTTTTGTCAACAGACAGTTGATTTACAATTTTCCAGAGGAACTCTTTGCTGATGCTGGAATATTGGCAATTGAGCATGCTGATTTTGATGGTATTGAGCGCCTGGCTTTGGTTACTGGTGGTGAAATTGCGTCAACCTTTGACAATCCTGAGTCTGTTAAGCTTGGACACTGCAAGCTTATTGAAGAGATTATGATTGGTGAGGATAAGCTGATACACTTTTCTGGTGTTGCAATGGGGCAAGCATGTACAATAGTCTTGAGAGGGGCTAGGTACGTTTCTTCTATTAATTTTTTAAAAGCTTACGGTTGTTCTACCTGCATTCTTATCTGATCAGTTGTTTATTGCATTTTTTTGTTTTAGTTTACCCAAGTTTGAATATTGTAGTAGCGGGTTTTCTGTTTACCGGCTTGGTAACTTTGGAACTTCATGAATTTTTGTTTGTTGTAGTACCTAATTTGAATTGCGTAGTCATGATTATCTTTTATGTGCTTGCTGTGCTGTTTTATGAAAACTTCTCCGTTACAAGTCTATCTGTTAATTTATTATTTCCTGGTGGTTTAGTGATAAGCTAAGTATTGCTGATGCTTCTTATCCCACAGATTCATTACATTGTTTTCTTTAGTATTATCAAGATTAATGATGAAGATTGGATCATATGATTGATTTAAGTAATGCTCTATGAGCTGGAATGTGTAATCCTATCTCAAGATGGAGTTTTCATTATACATTTCACTTTCTTTGCGTAGGTTTAATTGAATATTTTGTTTTTTTTGGCATATTATTATTCGAGTTTGAAACTTTTTTATTTGTGGCAGCCACCATGTTCTGGACGAGGCTGAAAGGTCATTGCATGATGCCTTATGTGTGCTATCCCAGACTGTTAATGACAGCAGAGTTTTGCTTGGTGGGGGATGGCCTGAGATGGTGATGGCAAAGGAGGTAGATGAATTAGCTAGGAGAACTCCTGGAAAGAAGTCTCTCGCTATTGAGGCATTCTCCAGGGCACTCTTGGCTATCCCAACAATCATTGCTGATAATGCTGGGTTGGACAGTGCTGAGTTGATTTCTCAGCTGCGAGCGGAGCACCACAAGGAAGCATGCAATGCTGGAATCGATGTCATCTCTGGCTCTGTAAGTACTAAAATTGTGAGTTGGGTTGCTATGTAAGATGTGTGTGTAAGCAGTTTATTTATGTGGTGGTAAAGTAAATCGGCCTTTTTTTGCATTCATTTCCTACTCTTTTTTATATAATACTTGACTGATATCTTGAGAATCATTTTTGGCATCCTCTTGCGTATACTAATTTCTGATGGTCTGATTTATAATTGCGCTATTTTCTATTTTTAGAATATCATGTCTTATTTTCCTTAAAGAAATACCACTTTCTTCTGACATTGGAGAGAGGCCATATTTCCATACAAGGGAATGTACGTTATGGGGGTCCTCTCTTTCCTGTTTTTCTACCTTCTCTCTCATAAACTTAATAAGCAACGCTATAATATTCACTTTATAGTTTCTTACACTTCTTGAGGGTGCCAAATCTGGTTTCCTGTCGTATCACGTATCAAACTTGTATTAATGTTGAGATGAAAATTGAAAAAACAAAAAACAATAGGCTCTTTAGTGTCACTTGCATTTGCCTTCTTGTGACATTCAAATGTGTTTTAGTCAGATCTAGGAAAGAAATATATGGTATTTTTATTGTTTTAGAGCGTGGAAATGGCATATTTGATTATTTGACATATTTTCATCTAATGAGATGCAAGTTTAACGTTTATTTTAGTTTGAATTAATTTGATTCGTTTTTTATTTCTGCGAAGGTCGGTGACATGGCTCAGCTGGGGATATCTGAATCATTCAAAGTCAAGCAGGCTGTATTGCTGTCTGCAACTGAGGCAGCTGAGATGATCCTTAGAGTTGATGAAATCATCACCTGTGCTCCGAGGAGGAGGGAAGACAGAATGTGAAAAATCTATTAATTTTATGTTTTTGGGTGATAATGTGAAAATCTATTTAGCATGTACCATGAGTTGGCTGTAACTTTTTTATCTGGCTTATTCTAATGACTGATTTTAATTTTTCTGTTTTGGATTATGAGCAATACGATATTGGTATGGTGGGTTGCTAAAATTGGAAGAACTGATGAGCAACGCCATATGATGTGGAAATTTTGTTAGGTGGGGACATGTATTGTTTTCTTTTACATGGCCTTTCTGGAGAATGTGCTTTTGCCTATGCCATATGAAGAGTTAGAGAGTAGCCGAGGTTCTGTTCTTGATTGTTATTACCGCGATTTGAAGATCCCTCCCTTCTCCAGGCTCCCGGGATGCGCAAAGAATGCGTGATTTCTTGGTAGGCGCTTAATTCAAAACTTCAAAATCGGATAGTCGCGAGCCATTTCATTTCAATAATTTGCTCACTTTTTCAAACCATATCGTTTGTACTTTGTAATGTTTTTTTTTTTCCAAAGTATTTTTGTAGTATTTCATTTATAATTTTTTTGGATTAAAGGTCAATTTTGCCTCATAAGTTTTCATGGGTAATTTTGAATTAAGATGGCGGTCTAAATGTCCAAATTTGTTTTGAAGTTTGCACTTAAAATTTTTAAATGGGGCAAATTTGCACCTTTTTAAAAAAATAAATTAACGGACAACACGTGAATTGTAAATTCAGCGTATTTGGTGATGGATAAGACTAAATTGCTCGTCCTGACGACATGGGAACAAAATTGACCTTTAATCTTAAATATTATTATTGATGCTGATTACAGCTGACCAAATTGATTAATTTTACAGACAACATACAACAACGAAGCCTTTTAACTCCAAATTCCAAAATATCTGTATCTTAAGCCGTTTAACTCGATAATTAGGAGTTAACCCATTCCTACTACGGAATCAGGGGAACCAAATTTAGAAAAGGAAATCAAAGAACTGATGATGGTGAAGAAAAGGAGTGAAGGAGAGCAAGAGTGAGGTGGCGGAAGAAGGCGGAGGAAACTGGGAGAGTGAGGTCGCAGGCGGTCACTCTCTGCAAAGTCGGAAGCAACCGAGTTGGAGAAGGAAGAAGAGGAGTCAAGTCCACTTGGCGCTGACTTGGAAGCACAAGCAATTTTTAATGGTGTTTTTTCCATGTAGGATGACTCGGTGATGACTTGGACAAAATTACGAAAAAAAAAAAAAAAATTGGATTGAGCTTTAAACGGGTTAGAAGTCTATAGACTGAGTTTTAAGCCAGTTAAAAATTTAAAATCTGAATTATATCAATTTAATTTTCACCAAAAAATATAGGAAAAATCAATTTCTTTCTCCTTGAATTTTAAACTCACTTGTAACCCAGTTTTTGAAGTTTGACTGGAAAATAACTCAATTTTTAAACTTTTAACTCACTTACAGCTTAGTCTTTAACTTTTTTATTATTTATAATTTTTTCCTCATCATTAACAATCAACACTGAATCATCATGAGGCACAAAATTGCTTAATTGGCTTCCAATTCAGCAAATTATTTTTTTAAAAACATAAATGATCCAGACCACAAAATGAGAGTCCGCATTAAGTGCCCAATAATTAGGTGCTTTTTATGTGCTCATATGAGCATATTTTTTTTTATATATTGTATTTATTTAGATTTAAATTATATGCTGCTTTCTGAATTTTTTTTTTGAACCCAGTATCTCAAATTAATTAGTTTCTAGTCTTGCATTCAGAAATATTTGTTTGTTACACCAGTAGACTAGAAACTAATTAATTTGAGATACTGAGTACAAAAAATATTTCAGAAAGCAGCATATAATTTAAATTTTAATAAATACAATATAAAAAAATATACTCATACTTCTAATAGAGGTATGAATACATAAAAAACACCTAATTATTGGAAACCTAACGTATACCCACAAAATGAGGTGAGAATTCTTGCAAGGTTCGAACCTGGCAAGGAACTTGTTCTGGTGTAGAACACAGATGTCCAGCCGCGTGTATGGGCTGGTGATTTGATATTGGATCAAGGGTCTCGGCCTGGGTGCGTATGTGGAAGCACACAGACGGAGACGGGATCACTGAACACAACCGAGCTCTTAGCCAGGGAGTGGGGTGTGTGCTCGGTGTAACAAGAGGTAAATAGTCTAGGTTAGAGCGTGTGTACCTTAGGTCATTGACCGAGTATTTATAGGAAGTACACAGGGGGGCATTCGCGATATATCTGGCTTATAATCTGAACTGCCTATCTCCCTACGGATATGCTCCTATATTTCCGGGGTAGTTGAGATATCCTCGGATCGCTGTTATGGCGGATCTGATATACCTGCCTGTGTTTGGGCCCTATCGTGATTGGGCCTTATCCAGGTCCGTAACAGAACTCTCAACTCATTTTGTGGTCTGGATTGTTTTATTTTTTCATGTGTTGAGTTGGAAGCCACACGCAAACAATTTGATATTGTCACGTTTATAAAATGTCTTATCGCTTACCCATAAATTTTTTTTGGTCAAAGCTTACCCATAATGAATTAGGGATGACATGGACAAAATTATAAATTATAGAAATGTTAAAACTGAAATGCAATGCACCGAGTCAAAAATTTAGGATGGAGATATATCCAGTCAAATTTTAAAACTGAAGAGTGCGTAAAAAGTTTAAGCAGGAAAATATTAATTTTCCTAAAGAATAAATTTCCAACGACGAGGGAAAAGAAACGAAAATTAAAGCTGCAATTTTTGCATACGCAAACGACAATCCCCGCCTGTCGGTCAAAGCATACCCAACACGTCTCTACCCCCTAGCCGACCTGATTCAGATCCTTCTGATCGCACAGCAACTTATCCGACAACAGCAATTCTTGATAAATTATGCCAAACTAAGCTGAGGCCTGGTTCGAGCCTCGCTCAAGCAGCTTTAGATGGCGGGTGGATCGGAGTTTGATCCCGCGCTTGTTTTCTCTCACAAGTTTCCTGAGGTCTCTCCCAACTTATTCTTACCCTCTTGAGTTTTTTGCTGTTTCTTTTGCCTGTACTATATATGGCCTCTGGCGCGGGCGCAGCTCACAGTCTGATTGTAGAAAAATCATATTCATGTTCGCTCTGGTCTATTAAAATTTTTAAATAGAAATGTTGATGGCTATTGTCTGAAATATTCTATATGAGGAATTTCTTTACTTTTGGTTTTGGTTTTTCTTTCATGCCTAATTCTAAGTTTTATTCGCATTTTGATTCTGCCAACGGATTGGACCACAGACGACATACTCCTATACTGAAAGGTAAACCTTCTGTAAATTAAATTTTGCATACTAATTTAGTAATTTGTTGAAATTATTTTCACCTAACGTTATTAATGCGCTAGAAATTAGAAAACGTATAAACCCTTTTGTTGTTTATGCTTGCTTTGGATACGTTTCACAGAGATGCAGCACTTTATGCGTTAGGCGTAGGAGCATGTGCATGGGATGCCGTGGATGCGGATGAGCTTAAATATGTTTACCATAAAGATGGTCAGAAGTATATCAAGGTATTGTTATTTTATAAGGTAATCTTGATCAATGTTTATCATATTTTCACCTATAGCATTTGCAGGTATAGTGAACAATTAATTTCTATTTGGGTAGTCTCAGTTGCCATAGACTAGCGAAATATTTTCATAAAAAGATTGCGAGATGGTCTTCAGAGTTGTGGATGCCACTTGACCCTGCATTCCCTTCTTCCTAGGTCTTGCCTACTTTTGCCGCTCTTTTTTCACTTGGAACAATGTCAAATGCTGGTCTCCCAGGCCTGCAGTGAGTTCCTTCTTTTAATACGTTGTTGCTACCGTTTCAATTTGTAGTCCCTTCTCAATTGTATACTCCTCCTTTAATCATACCGCAATTGTTTGCCCCTTCTATTTTACTGACAGAAAAACTTCATTTCTGACAGATATGATCCACGTCTTCTGCTGCACGGGCAACAATACATAGAACTGTACAAACCATTTCCTTCCAGCGGTCATGTAAAGCTTCTGATGAAAATTTGTATTTCATACATCTAGTAGTATATGCCAACCTTATCGTTTCTTGTGACTCCCAGCTATATTTGGTATCTGATTATTTGTACAATAAAATCCCCCTAATATCACCCCTTCCAAATGAACCTATAATTTTCTCATCTAATGCTGTATTTCATGATATTTTTTTCTTGTAACCATGAAAAGGTTGATTTTAATGACATTTTCAATCTTGTTTTAGATAGAACCTTGATATTGCTGTCATTGTTGCAGATACTCAATAAACCCAGTCTTGCTGGACTACATGATAAAGGTTAAATTGCAAAGACAGGCTTTTTTATACATTTGTTTCTTGTGAAATTTCAGATCTTCATAAAACGTATATTCTATGCTGAAGATAATGTAATTACTTATTGTTACTCTTTCCTAATTGCTTCATAAAAATTAAAAAAGAAAACAATCCATGGCTTCAATTTCAGGCAAAGCTGCAATATTGGAAATTGAAACTAAAAGTTATGATAAAGAGTCGGGTGATTTATTATGCATGAACAGGTAAAACATTCAAAAATATCTAATTTGATGTTTCTTGCTATCATACTTAGTTTTCGATAAGAGAGCGGGATCTATTGGTTAATAATTTATCTAAAGATCTAGTTTTCAGTAGAGCACAATGGTGTTATGTGATCCATTTAGCCAACTCCACTTAGTGGGGTTAAGTTTTGTTGTTGTTGTTGTTGTGCTATCATACTGAGTTAGCATACTGCTTGCAGGATGACTGCTTTCCTACGTGGTGCTGGGGGCTTCTCAACGTCATCTAACCCGTTTTCTTACTCCAATTACCCAGCCAACCAGGTTTCAGTTGTGAAATTTCCCGAAACTCAACCTTTTTCAGTATTTGAAGATCGTACCAATCCATCTCAGGCATGTAAAATCATTATTTTCATATTGTTTGAATTGAATTGGCTTGTTCTTTACCCCTATTTTTGGCTACAACCTTCATTCACTGATTGATCTCTCTTGTTCTCTTTATGACATATTTGGAATGAAACATATGATTAATATCTACTCAACTTTTGGACAAATATGCATCATATTAAACCAATCATATTGCATTATGTTACAGAATTGTAATTCTGTATAGAGAGAAAGAGAGCGAAGAAACCAGAAATAGAGGGGTAGAAGAAGAAGAAGACAGAGAGATCAAGATAGAAACAGGACCGAGAGAGAGAGAGAGAGGCAAAGAGAAATCTATTATTCCATCATTAATCATAATCTAGATTACAATAAGGATCAGACCCTTATTTATAGGCTAGACTGACTTAATGACCAAGTCACATCTAAACTAACTAACCGATGGCTATATTCCCTAACAAACTAACTAAATTTTAACTTTTTATTACATTTATATATCACATTATTATGTGATCTGGTGCTCCCACTACAGTAGCTATGCATTTTGTTCGTTCAGCCTCCATTATCTTGACAATCATTTTCGCCATTTACATTCCTCAGGGTGCATTTGATAAGCTGAAGGTTCAGTGCTGAAAATTGCTAGGGTAGATTTGTGTTTTTTATCTTTTTTTTGTCTAAAAGTCACTAGCTATAGTTACATCTCAAAATTGTCAGGTTCATCCCTAATGTGGAAGACAGTTGTTGAGGCATTGCAAAGAGCCATTTTTCTTTGGGCAACTTTTTAAGAATTCATTGAATAAAGTGGCAATGTGCTTTAATTTATGACATTATGCCAACGGGGTGTTAATGTCTTTACCTCAACCACTGCTTCTGTGGTCTAATTGATACATTTACATACTAGATGTTTTCCATCGATGTCAATTTCTCCAAGTTAATAACTTCTTAAGCTTCTCTCTTTTGCTACCTGCTTTCTGTAGGCGTTGCTTTATAGACTGTCTGGTGATTACAATCCGCTGCATTCAGATCCCATGATTGCAAAGGTTGCGGGGTTAGTACTGCCATCTTGTTCTCTGAATGCGTCTGAAATATTAAATACTAGAAATTCCAATTAGATTGTAGGTGGGTTTGTTGAATTTGGCGAATGAGATATTTGATACTTCCATTCTTTAGCCACGGAGTATGATTGGGCATTCTTTGCAAAAGTAGTGGCATCTTGTGTCAGCCAGATACAGTTTATCTTTGTCTGAACCCAGTAAAGGGGAATGCTCATATGGAAGTTTATTAAACCAATGGGGTCTTTCTAAGATAAAACAAAAATGAGGTTACTTAGCAAATTAGCTATTTTCATTCTTGGATATGCAATTTATTCAGTTACATTGAGTTTGGCTTGCCTAATTTTTTTTCTGTTGTTTTTTTTTTGGCTTGTTTTTTTTTTTCCTGTTCTTGTTGCCAAAGATTCTCGCAGCCAATATTGCATGGGCTGTGCACACTGGGCTTCGCTGTCAGGGCAATCATCAAATGCATATGTGGAGGAGATTCGGGGAGGATAAAAAGCATAGCAGGCCGTTTTCTTCTGCACGTGTACCCTGGTGAAACTTTATATACTGAAATGTGGCTTGAGGGTTTGAGGTAGGCTCAGTATTTTCCACATTAATATAGGGTTATTATCTCCGTAGCATTCCCTTTTCATTTTTGGTGATTAAAGCATTAGTCGGTTACGTGATGACTATCTGGAGGTATATCCGAGGCAGTGTTTGAAAACTGAAATTGCAGGGTTATATATCGGACAAAGGTGAAAGAGCGGAAGCGTACAGTCCTTTCTGGCTTCGTTGATCTTAATGGTTTGACTCCGGCGCTTTAAAGGACTTTATTGCGTGTAAGCAAGAAGGTATTCGTAATAATTATTCCCAAGGCTTGCCTTTCACAGTCGAACAGGTATTCAAAATGTCAAATTGTCAAGTATCAACAAGGCCTCCCTATGAATCGAGCTAGTGTTGGCCATTTTTTACCCAGTTGTTGAATGATCTTAAATTTCTGAGTCACAAACAAAATTGGAATACCGTGGCTCGCTCTCGCTGGTTAGGATTATGACATGCCATATTTGCTATCAAATTGAAATGGGCTAAAGATATGCTTGTATGTGTGTATAATTTATTAGTAATGCATAATGGAATACGTAAATTCCTTATCCCCTTTTCATCCATTGTTTCAAAAGGGCTTTTTTTAAATTTTAAATTCATTTTTATTTTATTTTTAAAAAAAATTGCTTAAAATAAGAATTCCCCTGCATTTAAAGGGGTAGCGCGATCGCGCGCACACAAGCTGATATCCTTTCAAAAATGAGTTATTAGAATTCTGTTCTAACATTGTAGTCTACTCCATGGTTCAAAAATATTATGATCAAGTATAATTAAAAATCCGCATACTAATTAATTACATTTATCTATATTAAATTCAATTAAATGCGGTAATTTGTTTAGGGTTTTGTTGTTGTGGCCTTGTTGGAACTCACGATTTAATGGGTGGAAGTGTTTACTTTCACCATCAAGCCATGAGATCGATAGGCAATTTGTTTATGGTTTTAACACTTAATTAACATCACACCAAACCTTCCTTACTTTTGCTATTTGAGTTAGTTTTGAGTGACAATTCTAAAGATTATCTAAGTCAATATTTTAAATCAAATGATGCCATCAAATATTTTTTTAAGCAAATATTTTTTTAAGGTATTTACTTGTTCTCAATGAGTATTAATTATCTTTTTTCATGTATGCCCCTAATTATTAAGGGTAGTGACTGAGAGTAATAATTAATACCCCCCGATCCTAATTATAGGAACACTTTTGTAGTACAAATTGTACTACAGAAGTGTTCCTATAATTAGGACCGGAGGTAGTATGATATTAGAGTTTAGTGCAATTAGTAGGGATGATATTGAAGTTACTTAAATTGTATGACAACTTTATTGACTTTAACTGTTTTTCTTGGTTTGTGAGAATTGTTAGTTGGTGCCTTATAATAAGGACCAACTAGTCCTAGAACGAATATTCCATAATGACTCATCTTCTCTATGTAAACTATTGTAAATGGCTACAGTATATACATGAAAGCAATGAATACACAGTGATTATACAAAAACCTGGTCTTCCTATATTTCATCGATATCATTCTTTGCTAATATGCAGAATGGTATCAGAGCCTTACTTGTCTGTAATGACAGATTCAATGTTGAGCCCCTCCTCTCAATCATCACCATCCACAGTTCACACATCATCAATTCTTCCTGCAGCTCCCTCTCAACTTGCAAATGTTTCTTATTTACCCCTGATAATTACCCATTTGGAGAACTCAAATGCTTCCTTACCTCTATGGACAGAGATATCAAAGTGATATTTCTGTTATATTGATGGATCTAAACCATGTCCACCGAAAATCTCAAACTGCTCTCCCAATCCTGAAAATATCAAATGGTTTGAATAGGACCAAATGTTTCTCTCTATTTTCGTCTCTTATATCTCCACAAAATTGATTGAACAAGTAATGAGGCACAGAACATCCAAAGATATGGGGTATGCTCTTGAAACTATGTATGCTCAGCAGTCATAAGAAAAATGTCTGCAACTTGCAAATGTTTTGTGACTCGTTACTTGTACAATCAATTTTTTAGAGATATAAGAGATCAAAATAGTGATAGACATTTAGTCATATTCGAACCATTTGATATTTTTAGGATTAGGAGAGCCATTTGAGAGTTTTGGTGGTGGACATGGTTTAGATCCATCAATAAAAACACCTATATAGGAACCTTGTCTTTCTACATTTCATCAATATCATTCTTTACTAATCTCCAGAACTAATTTGCTGATACATAATAAATCAAGTTGATATTCGATTTCTTGGAATACTTCGTCAGTGAAATCGTTACGTGCTCCTAACATCGTCGAGCACGTTCTTGAAATTATCAACTCCTTTATGAACTTACCTGATCAAATCTTCTTGATCGAAATGTTGTTGTAAAATATAAAGTCAAATGTGGCCATACACTATAACCTATCCATTCAGCTCAAGTCAATCTTACACGGTCACTACAGATCCCCTCTGAAAATTCCTTTGCTCAGTTTCTCTTCCTATTAAATATTTGTTACTTGTTTGGAAATTACTCCATAATGCTCTGCCAACCTGTAATATACTTTGCTATCATCATCCAAATGTTTCCGGACTATTTTTTTTTTAATGAAAAAGTTTGCAAAATTCTAAAGCAAATGCAATAGACAAATTGATGAAAATAAGTAAAATAAATATAGATTGTGATTATTTGGTTCATGAAGAAAAAACACTGTTATATTTATTTTGTTTCTTGTCCTTTTTCAATAACAATTTGGTTTGATGGCCTATCTATCAGAATTGAAAATACAGGTTTCTCAAGCTTTCAATAATGGGTGCAGATTTCTTTGCTACAATTGCATAACCAGACACTCAAAGCTATCATTATGCTGATCGATGTCAGCATGGAGATTCCTTTTTTGTTCTCAAATGTTTAAGGGCACCCTTCGTAGGATCATTCAATCACCATCCTCTGTGCCAAATTCAGCAGCAATCGAAATATGGACACTTCTAAAAAGCAGCATAATCTTTGTGTGGAAGCTTCCCGTGTCTCGCCAAACATCATTCATCAAGATCTTGCTAATTACTTATTCTGTCGTGTAAGACCAAGTTGTTTTTTTTTTTGAGAAATTAAGGAAGCTAATTAAATTATTTGAAATATTTTTTTCCTTCAAACTAATTAGTTTGACTAATAAACTAATATATAATTTAAGGATATATAACATATTATAAGATTAAGTAACTTATTTAGCTTCCTTAATCTCTTTAAAAAAAGTCAACTCAGTCTTATAATTAGAATCAGAGGTAGGTAGTAATATAAATGTCGTAGAAATCTTTTGTCAATTTTAATGTATACTACTTTGATTATAATCAGCACAAAAATGCTTCTTTATTTTATTTTTGTTCCTCGCTAACTACTGCGTGCTATGTATCTATGACTTCTTGCTTGTTAATAGAAATTTGATCATTATATATATGAGTTTGTGACTTGACATAAGGTTATATCAAGTCACCCCAAAACTACGTCATTTTGGGAGTTAGGGGAATTAATTAAGGGTATTTTGGTAAAATTCATGTAATAAATACAAAAACAAAAATACTAAAACACCTTTCATTAATTCCCTTAACTCCCAAAACGACGTCGTTTTGGGGTTTATGGAATTAATGAACTCCTAAAACGACGTAGTTTTGAGCTGACTTGACATAATCTTATGTCAAGTGACATGATAAATGATAAACTATATATATATATATATATATATATATATATATATATATAATCCTATCTCCGGGATTCTTGGTTTTTTAAGCTTTATCTACCGATGTGTGTCAAAATAAAAAAATAAATCTAATGATGTATTTCTTAATGAAAGTAATTTTCTTACCTGAAAAAGTTCAAAATTGTTAGAAAGTTTGCCACATGGTATTATATTATTAATTCATCTTTATAAGATATACTCCCTCGGGAACAAAGTATAAGATTTAGTTTTTTTAAAAAAAAATTATTGAAACTAAATAAGTTATTTAATCATATTATAAATTATATATTGTCACAGTTTAGAAATCACATAAATCAGCTCAGAAAATAGTTATGAATATAAATCTTTTAATTTTTTTTTAAAAAAAAGTTGACTGATGTAACCAAGTCGAGAAAGTTGAGAAGGGAATCCATAATACGAATACTTCTTTCAAAATGTTGGAAGAGAGCCACGCCGCGAGTACCATGGAGGGGCCTCAGTTGAAGCATGTCCCGCCTACCGCCGCTCATCACCTGCTCTCTGATGTCCCTGAGGTTGCTCCTTCCGAGTTGAACGATACTGTCCAGAGTTTGCCTTCGAACGCCGTCAAGGACTTGTTGTCCCAAGAGGTGCATTCGAAGTCGAGTTCTATTGTCGATATTGTTCACCATTATTTTGTTTAATTGTCTGTGTTTGTGGAGGAGTTTTAAGTTGGCTCATTATGTTAGACAGAGAAATAGACGGTTCCGAGCTTTCTATAGTTTTCAAGGAACAATAAAGGAATTTGTGATGGCACTCGTATTTTGCTAATAAATTTCCTCTCATTATGTGTGTTTATATGGAAGTCAAATTGTATCACAAGGGTTTTATTAATGTCATGTGGTTTTGCTTACCTTCTGGAGCCTGGGTTATAGATTGCATTTATTGATGAGAAACTGACCTTATTGATCCAGATAATGACTTATATTGATAATTTGGCAAGAATACCACATCTGTTGATAATATGCGTGATTCAATATATAATATATTAGGTATTTTGCTGTCATATCAAATTATGCACAAGAATGGAAATCATGCGTGGCATCATGAAACTTGAGTTCCAGATGCTTGTAAAATATTGTCTCACCTTTCCTGTATATAATGTTGTAGATATGTGCTCGGTGCATCTTTCGGCTGTTTGGGGTCCAAGGGCGCATCTATTCATGCTCCTTGCTTTCATCATCAACCATTAGTTATATTATTGGAGGACCAAGTGATTTGAGCGGAGATACGATGGATAGTTGTTTTAGAAAATGTGAAAACTTAAGTAGTTCCAAGGATCCCAAATGTGATGCTAAACTTTGCAGCCTTTGTTTAGGGATCCTGCAGTTCAGATTTTCCTGTGACACAAGGACTGAATTGAACAAGAATACTCCTGATGCTGTGGCTGTCTTAATCGCTGACATGGTTAGGGAAGATGGTCATCAGATCGATAGCTTTTCCCTTGAAGTTTCAGTACCACCTGTTATCGTTGAAAACGAGAATGCAATTCAGTAAGATTCTATTCATGCTGATGAGCGCTATGCAGGAAGAAAGAAATAATCATTATTTCCTCTCCCAAAGCATACTCTACATTTGGTCAAACTGCTATCTTCTTACCTGTTGAATATGAATGAAAGTAAGTTCTCTTGTGAAATTTTTGTAGGTCATACATGAGAACAAAATATGGAGCTGAGCCTTGGTTCCAAGAAAAGTTACATTTTGGGTGTGTGTCTACAAAGGACGCATTAAAGTTTTCAATAGTTTATCCTCTTGAAAATCTTCTTGTAAGTGAATTATTTTATCTATTCCATTTGCTAAGTTGAAATACCAGAATTAGATTTTATGCATTACTTTTTAAACATCTTCTATATCTTTAGTATTGGAAACGAAATGATTGCCTTTTTTTCATATAGCAGTTATGTTTCTTCCCATAATCCTTTACAGAATTGAAGTTTTGTAGGGCTGTAAATCAAGTATGAACTCCTTCCGTATCCGTTTGACATATGGTCTATCTAACTCAAAAGAGGCTAGAAAGTGTCCAGAAGGTGATAAGAGTTGCAAGAGAATAAAAACAGGCATGTCTAAATTTACTGTCATCCTGTATTTATTTATTTTTTACTTGATTATCAAAGAGTCCTTTGTTAAGGTGGGCTACTGTGAACATATGACTGGATTTCTAATTGCAATTTATTGACACAATTGAAGCCGTAGCCACATTCAATTATAGGGGTCAACTAGTTGTACAATTAGGTATTTAGGGTGCAATTCTTGTTGCTGAGAATCATGAGCAGTCTCTTTTAACCATTTATATCTGTTAGAGAGTTAGGTACGGCATTTTTTTAGATATGACGTTGAGAAAAAAATTAAGACTAAGACATTTTAGTTGTGAATCCGATTTGAATGTAAATGTTTATGGATTTTAATTTCCATCTCAAAGACTAAGATATAGTATTTGCTTATTTATGATATATGTATGTGAATGCATACACCCATGCAATATGACTGTAGAGGTACATTATGGTGCATAACTATTGACATACTTTTGACTAGAAGAATTGCTAGATTATTTTCACCTCTTTATTGATGGAGACCAAGGTATTATGAGATGCTTAAATCCCACATTGAGTAGTAATATAAGATGCACTGGAGCATTTAAGCAGGTTGGTCTCTTCACCTCAATAACCAGCTTTTAGAAGAAGGTTCTCCATCCCATGAGTACCCCTTAATTGATATTAGAAACTAGTAATCAGCAGTTCTGGAAAAGGGCTACCTATGACAGTTTCTAACTGGCAAGGAAATTGAGTGAAGTGTCACTTGGTAAAGAGTTGGGGGTTTCTAACCATCAAGAAAATTGAGTAAAGTGTCCCTAATCAAATGAGTCATAGAATGTAGCTATTGAGACACGGACTCTCGAAAAGGGCCAAATGATGGAGGCTAAGGTAGTATGGAATGGTTTATGTGAATTTGATTGTATTAATTCTCCCACTTCAATAGCTAACTCTGTAGGGAGAGTTCTTAGATACCCATCAATTTTCATAGCCGTATTTGATTTCATTTATGGTTTGGTGATGGTGTCTAGGGTTCACATGAATCCTCAATTTTGTTTTGTTTTAGCTATTCTTCAAGACCAACATATGCTGGGATTATTTGTAGGTCTGGACGGTGTTACCTATGATTCCATGGTTTCTCACATTGAATGCTCAGATTCTTCCAAAGTTGAATCCAATCTAGATGGAGAAAAGCCTTTCAACAGTTTGCTTGAAAATGAGTCCTCTAAGTCCTGTGGAATGTTTCTAGAAAAGGTATCTCAAATTTATTCCTTTGTTATGGCTAAATCTTTGTGAATTCAGTTTACTGTGTATTCTTGATAATTTTGTTACTTTCATTGTTTCCCATTAAATTTTCTTGTACCATTTTACTTGCTGACTTATATGGTTGTTAAGGCTAATAGTTAATTAGACTATTGTAAATAGGTAATATATATTCATGTAGATATGCTAGCTGTATGTGCCACATGTATGGCTAGGATTGTTTTGTACCTAGGTTTGTTATACTCATTCAACTATATATAGCACAGTGGCCGGAGGACCTAATTACCTCTGCTTTCATTTGTGCCTCTATTTTGTCTCATTCTTTCTATGGTGGGTCCATTGTGAATTATTGAGGGAATTGTGTTTGTGCTGTTTTTCATGGTAAAAGGAAGTTCTGAGCCTTTGATGGCTGCCCTTATATGTTTATGTATACGATTATAAACTATTTGTTACTAAATTTTCTTGCTTTCTAGGTGATTGAACCATGCCATTTTACAGTCTATTGCTGCAGGGCACCTATCTATTTTGGTGGAAGATACCTGAAGGTAATCAAGTAGTTAGTACCTTCCTTTTCCCTTTCTAGAACTTACTACACATTATTTGTGGATGATTTATATTTTCAAAATTCATGTGGGGATGAAATGGGCCTTTTTTAAGCAAAGGACAGACCAAGGCTGGACTTAATTGCTTTTGCTACTTTAAATTGATGCTGTTATGTCCATGGCAGTATTCACGGAATGTGAGTCAAACACGCTGGATCATTGATGATGAAAGAATGGGGGAAGCATCTGTCGAGGTACTGCCTAATCTGGCAAATAGCTGTTGTGATCCTACCTTTTGATTGGGGAAGCTGATGATGTATGCCTTCTTTTTAGGAAATAATTGGGGGAAACATCCTTCAAAGGTGCCATGGTGATAGCTATAAGTTTCATGCTGCTGGCAGAGAAGATATCGATGTACTAGAGATCTATTGCGCTTGCTATCCTTTCAAACTCTTATGGTGAATGAACTTCCATAACTCTGACCTATAACTATTCATCCAGGTCCGAATGTTGGGTCCAGGCAGACCATTTCTTGTTGAGGTGCAAAATGCGCGACTTGTCCCATCTGATCCTTTTGTAAAGGATATAGAGAGATTGATAAATAACTTGGAAATTAAATTGGTAATATCGTAATTCTATTCTTGGTGTATGTTAATATGCCAATTATTATAGTTTTTATCGAATATTATAACAAATGCTTCTGTAGGTTGGCGTGAAAAATCTGAAGTTGGTTGGCAGCCATGGTTGGAATCTTATGCGGGAAGGAGAGGCAGAGAAACAGGTCTTGCAGTGTTCTTCTAATTGGATATTAGTTTTAGTCCATGTTTTATGGTTTTCGTGTATCATTCTATATCTTGCCTTTCTGAGACTTAAATGATCACGATATTTGTTAATTACACAGAAGCAATATGCTGCTTTAGTGTGGATTTCTCGTCCGCTGAATGATGAAGATTTGCAATCTGTGTCTTCACTCAAGGATTTGGTGAGTTTTTATGCAGTTTAGTATTTGCCTTCAAACTTACATCAAAGGATTGATGTATCCAAGCAAGCAAATGAGGAAATGTGATTGAGACTTGCTGGTTGTGTTTTATGTACTGGCGAATATCATACCATTGCAGTTCTTATTGCTGGTTTGCTTGTGATCAATATTCTATTGGGTAATGACTAATTTGTCTGTCGGGTTTGAAATAATGTTAATGTGTCTTAAAACAATATTAGCGTGATCAATATCCCAACTTTGTTAGCTCTAGAATTTATGGTTTGCCATGGTGGCAAACTGTACTGCTACCTTAACCAAGGTCCTACTTTACCTCAAAGTAGCGTGTGATTCTATTACGTTGTTTGTCAATTGAATTCCGTGAAGTTATTAGACTTGTATTGTTCCAATCAGAAAAAGAGTAAGAATGTCATCCATAATAAATGGGATAACTTGAGCACCCTGTCCTAGAATGAGAAATTCGAACATGCTAGATTAAACGTTCTCTGCCCTTTTTGATGATTTGGTGTAGCTTTGGCTAAGGAACGTGTCTCTTTCTCTGCAGAAAATATTGCAGAGGACACCAATAAGAGTGTTACATCGCCGCAGTCCTTTAGAGCGTGAAAAGATTATTCACTGGTATTATCCTTTTGTATTTTTTTTGGTATGGCTTTAAGATGATCAATGCTATATTGCAGCCACTAACTAAAATATCTCATATTCTCAAATTTCAGGATGAAAATAGAAACGGTTGCTGGAAGTTCCCAGTATTTTCTTTTGCATTTGTGCACACAGGTATTCTCTTCATGGAGTAGAATAGTGTTCTACTAAGCCGAACTGAAATTTATAATTATGTGTTTTTTACTGGCTACCCCCAAGTCCATGTTGTGAAAATGTAGGTGGCATTTTTGTAAAAGTAGAGTACTTCATTTGGTTGAAAAGAATGGTCTCAAGGGACTGTCCAAGCGTTTTATTTTCCCCCAGTATTTAATAATCTCTCTCTTTACTGGGGAATTTAATGATAATAAAGTGTAACAAATGTTTGATTGCAGGCTGGGACCTACATCAAGGAATTTGTTCATGGAGATCTTGGACGCACCCATCCTAGGTATGTCTATCCATTTCTGCTCTGGTCACTCCTCCGATCCTTAATATAAGATATATTTACCTAATTTGATTAGATTAAGGAAATCAGTTGAGTTAATTAATATAACATGTACTCCCTCCGGTCCTAATTATAGAAGCAATTTAACCGATTTTGGAGGGATTAAGGAGGAGAGTTAAATTAGTTAATTTTACTCATTTTCCTAAAATGCCCTTATATAAATTTAAAATGACATAAGTAAAAGTGAATTATAACCCCATTACATACTCTCCAACCAATTTTCTTTTTCACACGTTTTCTAATTGAAATAATGGTCTTACTATATATACATATATGTGTGTATATGTATACATACAGATTTATCTACACATATATATATATATAGTGTGTGTGTGGGTGGGTGTGTGTTTGTGTGTGTGTACACACACATATATATATACACACAAAAACATATATACATATATATGTACACACAAATATACATACATATACACACACACACACATATATATAAATGCTCCTAATAATAAGTATAGATAGGGGTATTATAGGAAAAAATTGATAAAAGTTAAAACTTGCTCTTATAATTAGGACTAAAACCAACTCCAAAATGTGCTCCTATAATTAGGACCGGAGGGAATATCTTCTAAAACACCACAATCATCTTCCTTAATCCCCCCATTTCCTCTCCTTGATTATTGTTGAGGGAGCATTAATAAGAGTAAATTAGAAAAAAATTGACAAATATGAAAAATTATTTTATATTTAAGACCAAGATCAAATATTAAAAACCGGAGGGAGTACTTTTTATGAAGACTTGGACATAAGATCCCATACAGCCTGTGTTTATATAAACGCTTTGTTTTGCAGTATGGGAACAATTTTGGGCTGTAGAGCTGAAATTTTACAGCTTGATGTCACAAATGTCAAAATGGACTGTTTCCTTCCTTAGTAAGGTTCTGTATTCCATATTTGCCTTGTGGCTCAAGGGACGAAACTAGCGCACTGCAAACTCCAACGGCATTCATTGTTTTCATCCAACAAACCTGGGTTCTGTAGATAAGAATGAAGTTGTGTTTATTATGGCCTTGTAATTAATAATTAATGCATATTTTTTTAGAAAAAATTTCGAAGTATTTCCGTTTGATAATGCTAAAATTACAGAGACAATAGAGAATAATGTGCTTCTGAATCTCCTTTTATTCATATGCTACGGTGCTCTTTTAGACTGTATCATATACCAGTTTGAGCATGTAAACAGATACTGACAGCTGTATTCTAGCTAATGACGTGTAACTTGCTTAACAATTTGTAACAAACAATAACGGCCTGTAACAGAGTAGTAATATCACTAATAGATAAGATTGACTTTTGTATTTTGATCGGTTATTCACAATAGAGCAACTAGTCAAGTCATGTGAAAGTAACCGTGCCTCCTGTTTGCTCAGTTCACAGCAAAATTGCATTAGAAAAGTTATGTCTATGCCCTATTTTTTAAGTTTTTGGCCCAAAAAACTTTGCCGATTTTCGCTGCTGGTTCATAATTTACGTTGAAAAATCTGGTGGCTTTTTTATCTAAAATAACAAGGTCCGAACTATTTAACCCGTAACTGAAAATTAATAAATTGGGATTGTACTATGTTGAAAGAAACTGTTACTGTTGGCAAAAAAAAAAAGAGACTGCTGCTGGTTAAAAAACAAAAACTGTTCATGCGGAAAAATAATAATATTTTATTACTAGCTCAAGTGCAAAAGTAGAGCGATTTGGAATAATTCAAGTTCATGACGAAATGTGCAATAAAAGCGCCACATAATTTACTAGAAACTCCTTCAATAATGGCATGCCCCCATCGAGGGCTTTCCCCAGGTTGGGGGCACCGCCTATAGAACTATAGAAATACATATAAATATGCCTTAGTGAGCACACTATTCTACGGGTCCCCATATGTGGTTTGGAAAATACAACCATCCAGAAAATGAATCCCTAGATTGAAACTGAGTGCATTTGTTTCCTTGTACGGGCAAAAGAGGAGGAATGAGATGCTTGGGAGCAATGGTCTCTTAATGCATAACTCTTTTGTCAGATTGGCCACTACTCAGTCCAATGCGCGTCTAACATTTTTGCCATGAAAGCGTAGCGGTCAGCAGCCTCATCAATCTGAGGATAACGCATTCAACTTGTCAAACTAAAATAGAACAATACCGGAGAGAAAGTAAAAGCCAAACTCGAAGCATAATTTGTTACCATTTTCTGCGTTGGTCGGCCTGCCCCATGTCCAGCCTTACATTCAATGCGACCTATTATAGGGTTTGTCTGGGGACTTTTTTCTAGGCTCGCACAGAGAACATACTGCATGGTCTGATGATGACTCCACGTATTAGGAAAATCGTTAGTGTGGGTAAGAGTTTATTAGTATAACTTATTTGAAGCTTGCAACATTACTTCAATACAAGGATAAGAAGCAGATAAAGACTAACCGCAAGTAGCTTCAAAGAGTGTAATGGTACAACACGATCATCATGATCAGCTGTCAACAGCATGGTTGATGGGTACTGAACTGACTTGTCAGGATTCTCTTCCCATGGTCTCCGCACATTATGCAATGGCGAGTACCTGAAACGCAGGGTTAAACGTTAAATAAATTATATACATCAAAGTAAAAAATAATAATTCATTTTGCACGATTCAGTTAAATGCAAAAGGCCAAGGTACGGCAGCAAATGCGGTCAACTAAATGGATAGTTAGCTCAGTTATGGAACAAGATCTAGATATATCATATTGATAGAATAAACTTTACTTGATAAGCCAGTGAAACTCTTCCACCTTGTCTGAGCAACCATAATCTGAGGTCCAAGCATGACCTGTAACAGTGATACATCAATATGTGACATGCGTTAAAAAGCCAGGCACAACAGATCCAAACTAACCTATGGTGAACTTGTGAAATCGCAGCATATCCATAACACCCACATGTGCCAAAGCGCAGCCAAAAAGATCAGGTCTCTGGATGGAGGGGAAAAAGGTCAAAAACAAAACTAACATAAATGGAGGGCTCAATAAAAGAGGCCTGCACAGGCTGAATGGTAAGATGCAAAACTAAAGGTCCTAGGAGCAAATCCCCATAAAAAAGAGGGGAAGACAAGGCAAATGAGTTAGACCTGATTTATGCAAGCCCCTACTAGAAGTCCACCATTGCTTCCACCTTCAATGCATAACTTATTGGGTTGGGTATATCCAGCAGATACAAGATATTCAGCTGCAGAAATGAAATCATCAAAACAATTCTGCTTTTTAGCAAGGGAGCCTGCTTTATGCCATTCCTCCCCATACTCTCCACCCCCACGTATATTTGCTATGCAGAAAACAGCACCTAAATGCCTCGCGAGCACAATGCGACTGACACTAAAATATGGAGTAATACTGATGTTAAAACCACCATATCCATACAATAAACAAGGGTGTGAGCCACCCAAAACAATATTTTTTCTGGCAACAATGAAAACTGGAATCTTGGTACCATCCTTGCTGGGCACAAAAACCTGAAATGTGTGCATGTCAGGGACAAAATTTTAACAGAATAATAAGATAGCAAGGAGCAAATTTCATGAGATAGCCATGCCTCTATACATACAGAATAATGAGATATTCAAGTGCCTAATAATTGACTTGAAGCTGGCAACAAAATAACAGAATATATAAGCATTAGTTGGGGACAACTTTTTTACCTGGTTCACTTGAAACTCAGAGCGGTCAAACCCAGGGACGATAATTTCACGAAATATCTTCATATCAGGAACCTCATTTTCCAAATTGCACTGATATATGATACCAGGAGTTAAAAAGCTTGTGAAGCCTATGAAAACCACACAATCTTTTCGCCGTGCAGAAATTCCAGAAACTGAACCAATGTCGATTGGTAATTGATGGTGCAAGGAGCCTGTTTTTAAGTCTCTCACTTGCAGAACATACTTCACATCACTCAAGTAGCTCACAATCATTTGGTTACCATTTACAGCACATACTGACTCAAGTACATCTTTTTCAGATTCTGGGAGAACATCAGTCCATACAGTTGGTTCTTTCAAATCAACTCGAACTAGTTTATATTTGGGAGCATCTTTATTTGTCAAAAAAGTAAATACACTGTCATCATTTGCAATGGCGTGATACTGTGCATCAAAATTATCAATAAGCTTGACAAATGGGAGTAGGGCATTTTCATTCCTAAGACTCGCCGGCCCATTGGAAAGAGCATTAATGTCGCAGTAGTAAAGTTTGTTAACTGGATCACACCCTTCGTTAATATAAAGAAGGACATACTGAAGAGTCAACAAAAAAGAGTGGTTCAGTCTCACATAAAATTTGAGAATATATACATCTAATATCTATTGTGAGCTTTGTTACAGAATTCTGCATGATGAAGGAAAATTCCAGTTACACCTACCATCATGCGTTCATTTTCAAAGCCATAAAACTAACCAAGTAACCATGCATTCAGATGACACCTTTTAAATCATGAAGGTTTAAATACATTTTTGTAAAAGTATGTAGATTATTAGCACACAGATAGTGTAACAATCACCTACGATGCATAATTTCTATGCAATCAATTACATGCGAGTTTACTAAAACATCACAAAAGCACAATACAATAGCTGTAAATTTTACTATTTCATGTCATATATAAATTATAGATTATGTCACATATGTCTAGAGCAATGGCAAACATAATGCACCTTTCCATCCTCAGTAACACTTGCTCCGAACATATATTTAGGGTTTTCTGGATCTCTCCAGCAAAGGATATCTTCTGATTGATCAGTACCCAAAAAATGATAATAGAGCTCATGATAAAGGTTAGCATTTGTCTCAGTCCCAGCATCTACATCTACCGTTTCTCCATCTCTACAGTGTAAATTAACCACAGACCTCAATTGAATTTTTCAATGAAGAAAGCATGCAATAAATCCTACCAGCATCATAATAGATGAGTTATTTACGAGATATTTATAAAAAACTAAAAATTGTATCATCCAAGCCAAGAAAAAGCAAATCCATCACCATGATTGGCAAGCAGTTAGAATGACAAATTCCTCTGTTTCACCTTCCCTAATTTCTATCTGCTAAATTCTTCCATGTTTTAACATACAGAAGTGACAATTAGAAGTTTCAAGCCTACATTCAGTTTCCTACTTCCTGGAAAAAAATGTGAGGATAGGACATCACTTACTTGGGAGCTGGATAGCGACCATAAAAGAAACCTTTGCTATCATGTGTCCAGCTTATAGAAGAAAACTTGACCTGAAAACATGGTATTATAGCTGTAAATGATTAATAACTATACTCATATCCATTTCTAGGGCAACAAACTGTGACACTCACCCATGATAAAATATCAGGCTCAGCATTCTTGTCCTCAATACGCATTACCTTTATTGTCACCCAATCACTACCACTTGAACTAAGACCATAAGCCAAGTACTTTGCATCTTCGCTCACTGAAAGTGTGTTTAATGAGACAGTTCCATCTTCACTGAGGACATTGGGATCAAGCAAAACTGCAGGTCCACCCTCCAAAGTATCCTGAAAAGTCACAGAAGACCGTGACCATGAAATGGGAGAGGCTTAGAGTTAAACGGGGGGCCAACAAAAGGCCACGATGACTAAGCCAAATGCACAAATAGGCATTAAACCTGCACATAAAGGACGTCTTGTGGCTGTAGACCAGTATTATGGAAATAGAAGTACTTATTTGCTCGCTTGAAGGGGGGATTATAACGAGGATGGTCAAAGAGTTTTGTGATTTTTTCACGAAGCTTCTCCCTGGTACCGCATAGCTGAAGCACGGAATCCGTCAATTCAACCTGCTTCTGTACAAACGCTTTGGCTTCTTCCGCATCAGGATCCTCAAGCCTATACAAAGAATATATAACTTGACGATATTTACCTTGAGCATTTGCAAACAAATATACATAAAGCACAAATACTGGCAAGCTCAATCTCAGTCGAGAGAGAAAACAAATGAAACTAGAGGAACATATATAGCATTCATAATGTATCTTGGACAGTTTTATGCTAAACTCTCAGGACACAGAACAATTCTTCACAAAACGATCAACGAATTGGGCAAAGAGATACAAGTAAATAAGACGTAGGTACCATCTATAAGGATCGCCAATCTTAACGCCATGGAAATCATCAATGACAGATTCGTCTCTACGAGCAATAGGATACTGCAGAGGCTCGTCTAGGGCGCGGAGGGAGCCCATCCTGAGGCCTGACGACGAAGAAGTGAGGGCAGAGGAAAACAGAGGGAGATGAGATTTGAATAGCAGGGAACGGTGAGTGGGAGAGCGTTTGAGGGATGTCCAAAAGAATGGAAGCGGCAGAAACTTAAGTAGAGCGAGATTTTGAGTGCGGCGAGCAATTGGGGGAATCATGAATAAAGAGGGTGAATTCACAATATGGTGCTCGTGACGAGCGTATGAGGGCATACTTACTTGATTTGTTTGCTTTGTGAGTTGCTTTGCCCTCCCAACTACCTGGATGGGGTCGTTCATTGGACAACGTCATACTTGGATGGCGCCATTTTGAGTCCATCATGGACTCAACCATCTTACTATTAGCTGATAGATAACGTTGGAAGGAGCCAATAATCCCGCAATGGAATCCGTATGATTCCTCGTCTTATATCCGGTTCGTTCGAGTTCATGTTCATTCTTTTTTGGGTTAAGTAAGTTTACCTTCCAAGTTTTTGACGTAATGTTGTCCCTGAAATATCAAAATGTCAAATGTTAGTTGACCGTTAGAGCTATTAACGGAGAGACAACATTGATACATTTTGATACTTTAGGGTCAACATTGAGTCCCCAAAAACTTCGAGGGCAATATTGCTACTGAACGTATACTTCAGAGGCAAAATTAATACTTAACCTTAAAAAAACCTATTTTTCAATATCTTTTATTCATTAACCCCCTAAAACCTTTTTCAGCAATTAGATTATTTAAATAATCTAATTAAAATATTTGTTAAATATCTTCACCATGTCCTTCATTATTTATCTATATCTTCTGGGCTACTAAAATTGGAATATTATTTATTGAAAGTCCTAGTTAAAGTTAATTTTATTGGGTTATAAAGATCCCTCTCATGTTATTTTGAATTTAGAGTCAAATAAAGAAGAATTATTCAATTTCTTTAGCGAGCATGGCTTGTTCTTCAATATTCTGGATTGAATATCTTGTAGCTATTCGGGTAATAGGTGTTATAAATAGAATACCTCATGGGTTATCCAAAATTTTCGAGTGCTTCCACATCGAAAAGTCTGACTTTTCAAATTAAATTCCATGTGATATATATTTAGAAATATACAACAAAAATTGGAACCATCATAATCGATATAATCAGTCAACCGTGTGAAATTTCTTGCAAAAAATATTAATCTCATCAAAATATATATAAAGCTAAAACTTGTCCATATAATGTAAGTGGTGTGGTATTGGCAAGATATCATTTTGATAATTTGTTAGGACTGTTTGGCATCAGTAATTCAATACTTGGTATCATTACTCCACTTTTTTGGATATGATATCGATCGATCTTCTTTGTGATTGCTTATACTTTATTTTTTGGGTTAAGTATCATTTTTGCCCCTAAAGTACATGCCCAGGAGCAATGTTGCCCCGAAAAGTATAAAAGCGTAGCAATGTTGCCCCTTCGTTAACAACCCTAACAGTCAACTAACGTTTGACCGTTAGTGCTGTTAACGGAGAGGCAACATTGCTACATTTTGATACTTCAGGGGCAACATTGCTACGCCAAAAACTTCAAGGGCAACATTGCTCCTTAGCGTGTACTTCAGGGGCAAAAATGATACTTGAGAAGCAATGGGTATACTGAAGTTTTTTTTAGGAGCAATTTTGTCCAGAAAGTTTACAAAACGTAGCAATTTTGCCCATTCGTTAATTTTGTCTTATTGAATCAATTTTCAGGACAATTCATATCTTGTTTTGCATTTCATTTGCTTAGATTATATATGATGCTTCTTATAGGTTTTGTGACAAATCTTTTAGTTCCTTTGGTCAATTCGGCTTCACAAATTCAAGCAGCCTTGAGCTCAACGTCTTAGGGATTTCCCTCTCTAACTCCAAGCTCAACCTTTTCAAGAAAGTATTTAGAATCGAAGGCAGTTATTTTTTTTTAACAAAATCATATCTTATATTAATGATCAGTAGAGGAAAAAGCCAACCTTAGAAATGGTATGTTATGCTTCACCCTTAGTCATTGTGACTCTGCTCTGCCTTTTTGTTTGTCCAGACCCTAAATAAAAATTTATATGCAAGCTAGTCACAGCTGTGTAGTTTGATTGCAGGTTTGTAAACTACTATTATAAATGTTAAAAAGACAGAGAAAACCATTGGGTGGAATACATGGCAGAATGTCGTTAGTCTTATAACAGTGGCCATTGTTGTGTGTAGGGAAAACAAAATTGTATCATTATCAAAACAAGCTTTGCTTAAAAATTAGTGGTAAATGCAACAATATATATCTTCTTTGACGTTTATATGATGAATTTTCCTTTTAAGTTAATTTACAGATATCAAACTACAACACTATGTAGCTACCTGTTGTGCAACTAAATGCAAGTTTTTACCCATTAATACATTTTGAAGGATACTGAGGTTAATTGTCATATTTGAACTCTAAGGATGTGTATGGTAACACTCCTGGATTGAGTTTTTTTTTTTTTTTTAAATTTCTGCTTTCAAGAATAAAAATGGATAGGAATTGTGTTTGGTAAATTTGGTTTTTTTTTTTGTTCCCGGAATGAACCGGTTTGTTTTTTGTGCTGTGGAATAAAAAAAATGAGCAAAAAATTTCTACTTCTCTATTTCTGGCACAAAATCAAAATTGTTTTTCTCCCAGCAACCCCTCTCTGCCTGCCTCCTCCCTCAACCTATGAACAGCGACAAACTCCTTCCCTCAACCTGCGATGTTGGCACCATTAATCGCGTCTCCCTTCGTCGCCGCAAGCTCCCTCCTTCTAGATCCTCCACACCACCATCACGCCGGCCTTTTCTCCCTTGCCACCTCCGCCATCTCTTTCGAACATGAAGGTAACTAACAGAGGTGGTTCAGTGGGCCACTACATCCATAGGTGCGCTTTGAGCTAAAAGAAAATCACCCATGGGTTGTTTCCCAATGCCAAACCTCTTTTAAGCATTAATGTCTCTTGAGAGTGTAACAAACGACATCACTAAAATTTTATGATAAACTGATGAATCTACAAAAGTCTTCGCACTAATTGTTACAAACAAGGAATTTCAACCTCTCCTCTTTTGTTCCCTACCAGAAAAAGGTTTATTCTCCCCTAGCGATCTATGTCGCCGAGATCCGGCCGGCTCCGTCATGTGTTACCTTTTCCGATCTCTTGCAATTTTAGAAATGCTGATTTGTTTGTTTTAATGAGATGTTGGATCTCTTGTTGTATTCATTATGAATTGGCTCGAGTTGTTTATAGATTCATCAGCAATTTCAGTTTTGTGATGACGAGGATGAAGATGAGAGCTGTGATTCATTCCAGATGGTCTCAAGATTATTTTTGGCTGCTGAGAGGAGGCAGATGAAGCATAATGTTAGGGTTATGATTTTTAATTTCCTTTAAAATAAAAAATTAGTATGATTTTGCTAATTCTACTACTGCAAAAGTGAATGAGGATCCATAGACTGCAGTGGATTCTCGGAGTGAAAAAAAAATGTATTAACAAACGTAATCTAATTCTCAGAATAAAAACAAAATGAGTTAACAAATGTAATTTTGTTTATCAGAACTCTTCCAAGGCACAAAATCAGAAAAAACTGTTTAATCTTAGAAACAGTACTGGGTAACAGAATGGTTGCCATATACACCCTAATTCTCCTTCTTTTGTGAGCAAAACTACTTACCAAATTAATTAACAGCTTGTTAATCTCCCTTGTAATATCATATCAGCTCTTCTAAATTGAAAATGAAGCGAAAAGTAACATTGAAAACGAAAGTAACCAAAAAATAAGATAAAGGATGAAAATGTGATAGACATGTGAAAAGAGGTTAAAGATTCAAATCTTTTTAATATTCCACTTGTCTTTCAATATAGGATATATTTATATAATTTGATTAGATTAAGAAAATCAGTTGAGTTAATTAGTATGACATGTATTTTCTAAAATACCTTAATCATTTTCTTTAATTCTCTTATTCCCTCTCCTCCTTTATTATAATTGAGAAAACATAAAATAAAGGTAAATTAGAAAAAGATTGATAAATATGAAAACGACAGTTTATATTTAGGACTAAGATAAACTCTTAAATATGTTTTATATTAAATACTAGATGGGGTATAAAAACAATAGAAAAATTATTTCACACTTGAAAAATAAGGATAAATATTACCGATTAATTATTACAACTTTGCATAATATTATATCAATATTTCAATCATAATACTAATCATGATTTGGTTACTCCTGACTGGAACGTGATAATTGACCTCAAATTCGAATGTTGTAAATTTATTGCAATTATAAAGGATAGAAAATATATGAGATAGTTTCTTGTGTAAATTTATTTAGTTTTTTTAATCTCTCTAATTTTTATAAGGGATGATATATTGTCACTACCATTTTTTATTACTAACACTTTTTTATTATTAGATCAGAATCTCATCCATCTTTATCATTTATCTTTCTTATTGAGTTTCTGAGGTAACATTAGTAATTGACAGTGACAATATATCTTATAATTAGGATTGAGATCGCGCGTGATCACCTCCTGAGTCACGCTTTACACACCGAAGGATTCGTTCACCACGCAAGGAAGAAATCCAAGTGGAAGGAGCAAGCATAGATCCGGTTGAAGGGGTACTCGTGGTCCTGGAGGAGACGAAGAGAAGAGTTTCAGTTATTGTTTTTTTTTTAAAAGAAAAGAAACAGAGAGAGAGAGAGAGAGGAAAGCTGAAAAGTGAGGTAGAAAGGAGGAAGATGAGGCAGTAAAGACTAAAGACAGCAGTGGGGACTAGCGCCCAAGTACAGGCAAAGGCCAATAATGCAAACCCCATTCAGCGACTTTATCCTCTCCCTGTCTTTTGGTTTCCCACTGACCATTGTCTTGGAAAACATGGGCAGCTGAGGTCTCCGATTTGTAAGTCTTGACAGAGTTTGCGTAATAACCTTCAGGTCGCGCGCAATGGCAAGTGTTTCGTCTCCAGATCAACTGAGCGAGCAATTTCAAGGCCACAGACCGAGTGCAGAGGCGAGCAGCTCCGACAGCTCAAGCAGTTACGACCATAACAATTCAATTTCTTTGCCTATAATCCGTGCTCATCATTCCAGTTTCCCGGCGCCGGAGCTCGGTAATCTCTCAACTCTGGACATTTTCTCCCATTTTTCATGTTCTTTCCCTTTCCGTAGTCTCCTTTGATTTTGGTGTAAAATGGACCTTTATGTTTCCTTAATCCCCGGCCGTGTGATGTAGAAGTTGACATGATGAAAGAGCGGTTTGCAAAGCTTCTGCTGGGAGAGGACATGTCGGGCGGAGGGAAGGGAGTTTGTTCGGCACTCGCTATTTCCAATGCGATAACCAATCTCTCGGGTTGGTGGCCTATTGACGCTTGCCTGTGATTCTTGCTTTGTTAATTACTTTCGTTTATTAACTCAGGCGGGTTGGTTTGGCACTTGAGTAACATCATGTGAAATTTGACAGCTAGTGTGTTTGGAGAATTGTGGAGGTTAGAGCCTTTGGCGCCACAGAAGAGGTCCATGTGGGAGCGGGAAATGGATTGGCTGTTATGTGTGAGTGATTCAATTGTTGAGCTGGTTCCTTCAACACAAGATTTCCCCGGTGGTGGTACCTTTGAGACTATGGTACCCAGGCTCCGACCTGATATAAACCTAAATCTTCCAGCACTTAGGAAGCTTGATTCCATGCTGCTGGGCATTCTTGACGGATTCAGGGATTCAGAGTTTTATTACGTTGATCGTGGGGTTATAGTTGATGTTGATGTAGCTCCTGAATCTGAGACTAACTTGTTCCCTCTCTCTGCATCTTCTGGAAGGCCATCGATATGGCAGGAAGAGAAGTGGTGGCTTCCATTTCCCAAGGTGCCCCAGGGTGGTCTCTCTCCAGGCATGAGGAAGAGATTGCAACAGTCCAGGGAATGCACGCACCAGATTCTCAAGGCTGCTATGGCTATTAATAGCCATGTGCTTTCTGAGATGAAAATCCCACATGTTTTCTTGGATAACTTGCCCAAGGTATGATATACATCTTGCTCTGAAAATATAAAGATTAATGAAAAAATAAATAAAGAAAGAAACGACAATTGGGTGAGGTTATGGGTTAATTTCAGTTTTATCTTGATTATTTTTGCACTTGAGAACTGCTTGATCCAGAGCATGAGAGAAACATTGTGACTTTTTGTTTATTCCTTCCATTTTGTATCATGTGCTCAACATATATAAAAAAAGGCTCGCACATCACGATAACACTCACCTTTACAACTTGACCCACAAGGATTGGTTTATCCTCAGTTCATTCGTTATTTGATCTGCAAGGAATTTGTGTCATGGTAATGAATCTTTAGGGACCCTGGAGCTTCTACAGAACAATAGTATATTCACATTAGATTCAAACTCAAAACTATTTGTCGCAACACTGCAGGAGAGACTCTTGCAGCAGTGTGAAAATGGTTGTATAGCAATACAGAAGTATGAAAATAATCAAACCAACACAATTCTGGAAATAGCAAACCTTTCCTCTTTATTTGTTCATGTTCTCTGTTGTAATAACACAAATGAACATTATGTGGTGTACTTTCAGAGTGGCAGAGCTTTAGTGGGGGACATCATATACCACTTGTTATGTGCTGATAAGTTCTCCCCTGAGTGTGTTCTGGATTACCTAGACCTATCATCTGAATATTCAACTCTGGAAATAGAAAACAGACTAGAGGCATCCATGCACATCTGGAGGCAGAAACACCTAAAAGGGCATGTAATTCGTAGGAAGGGTAGAAAATCTTCATGGGGTGGCAAGGTCAAGGGCATGGTGAATCACACAAAAAAGCATAAGCTTCTAGCGCATCGTGCTGAAAACCTGCTGCAGAGTTTGAGGCAAAAGTTCCCCGGCCTCCCCCAGACTGCTTTGGACATGAGCAAAATACAGTACAATAAGGTATGTCTCTCAAAATACACCACTATTAAGGTACTTGTGCTGCGCTTCATTTTCATTTAGAGATGTTAGTAACCTGAAAAAAAAAATTGTAATCCTATAAAAAAAAGTACAATGCATGCCCTCAATTACACTCAAATTTGCTGGTCAAGTCATGTTAGAACACACAAACACACGGTAAAAATAGAAGGGAAGCTTGATTGGAAGTATGAAAATATGAATAAAATATTTGATGTGATGTGACAGGATGTAGGGCAAGCAATCCTAGAGAGCTACTCGAGAGTGATGGAAAGCTTAGCCTTCAATGTGTTGGCAAGGATAGATGATCTCATTTACATAGATGATGCCACCAAGCAACATACATCATCACAATCAAAGTATTTATTTGATGAAGAGAGGTTAAGCGTGCTTTACCAATACAAAGACCGAGGCACAAAGTAGCTCCCACCTGTTTGTGCTCGTTTATTTCAAGCATCGCTTGTCTGGGATGGATAGATTATAACTGACTTTCTTGCCTCATCCGTCGAATTGTCTCTTCGTTTGGCTTAGTATGTATGTAATGTAACTACTAGCTAGGTGTTTAAAGCAATCATTCATATTTTGAGACCCTCAAGTCTCAGTATGGTGATATATACTACTTCTGGTTGCACTACAAATTTTATACTATATTTAGGAATAGAGGAGTACTAATTTAGGGTTCTTCAGACATGATTGCCATGGACGCATGACAAAGGCATCGAACACTGGCAGCGCTTAGGTTGCTTGGTTATTCCGCTCCCAAGCCTCCACGTCCTGGCCCATTAATCAATTCCTTTCCATTCCCTCCCCTTTATCGAACCAAACAACACATTAAGCAAATTTTACCTTGGCGAAAAAATGGTGAGTAAAACCCATCTCTTAACCCTCCTTCGCGTCTCATTCATCAAAATCTTTTTACTCCCCTTCATTGAAGCAAACACACCCAACCTTATCATTTGACGTGAAATAGCTTGATGCCTGTCATATATATTTTTTATAACAAGAAGAAGACCAGAGCCTAAATTACAAGGAAGAAAAATTATACAAAGGGGAAATTAATCTCAAACTCTCCAACATAGTTTGCATCACGAGGGATCACTCGGAATTTAACCTGCCAATATCTATTTAACAATTCTCTAATGCTTAAAATAGACAAACTGACAGGGGAAAAATTAATATCAGAAATCAAATTAATAACTCCCACAGCATCAGATTCAACCATCACATTTTGTAACCCGAGATCATAAGCCAGCCGCAGACCCTCCAGAATAGCCCATTCCTCAGCCACACTCGGTTGACAATCCCCAACGGACTTCGAAAATCCAGCATACCACTTGCCCGCACAGTCACGCACAATACCCCCACAACCAGCCTTGGTCGAAGCAAGCATCATGGCTCCATCAAAATTAAGTTTCCACCACCCAAGCGGTGGTCTCTCCCACCGATCACTAGCTATTAACCGGGAGCTCACAGAAATTCCACTCGGACCCTGATCAATAACAAAACTACTCCACATGCGCAAGATTACAGCAGCGGGATTAATAGGTTTAACAAAAGCACAATAAAAAATGCAAGAGTTCCTCCAGCCCCAAAGTTTCCATACAGCAACACCAAACAATAAATGCCAGGATTCCATGACAGTATTCCCCAGCTGTTGAGATAAATTCATATATAACCAGTCGCGACAGTTAGCAGCAAAAAATTGACTGACATACTTGTTATGAATTAGCGCCAGCCACATACGTTTGGCATAAACGCAATCCCTTAAGATATGCAAAGTATCCTCCACATACGAATTACAAAACCCACATAACCCCGAGGCTTGCGACCAAGAACTTCGCCATAGATTGGTAGGAAGTTTATTCAGAGCAACCCTCCACAAAAATACTCTGATCCTCTCAGCACCCCTCCACTTCTAGATAGACTTAAATAAAGTATCCCTTAGACAAGGGGGATTTGGTTCTATCAAAAAATAAGCACTCTTCAAGGTAAAGCTACCATCAGAAGACGCACCCCAAACCATAATGTCATTATCAGCATTAGATCTTAGAGGAAGTATAGGAGTGATTCTTCGAATACCAGCCAAGTTAATAATGCCAGGAAGTAATTCCAAATTCCACAAACCATCCTTAACCCAATCCATAACAAGCGATTTATCCTCCTCTTCCAGCAGAGGTCTTATGAAGAAATCCTTCAGCTTAATACCCTCTCCAACCCAACAATCATTAAAGAAACTAGCCACTGAACCATTCTGAATCATCCACTTGATACCTTGCTCAAGAACTTCACGCTGAGAACAGATAAAGTTCCATATGCTAGAGTCTCCAGCCTTAAAACACAGCAAGCTGTCAGCCTCCCTCCTCTGATACCTTTGGGAAAGAACATCAACCCAAAGTCCTTTGGAACCAACTATGAACTTCCAAGCTAATTTCACACTACAGGCTTGATTAACAGAAACCAACTTCCTGAATCCTAGACCACCGAACTCCTTAGGTCTTGAAACCCGATCCCAAGCAATTGGATGATAACACCTGGAAGTCTCATTGCTACCCCATATAAAATTCCTTTGAATTTTTTCAATTTCAAGACACACACTAGAAGGAAACCGAGCCACTTGCATTGGGTAAAGAGGGATGGTACTAATCACTGACTTAGCTAGAGTGATCCTTCCAGCTATAGAGAGGAAATTTGCTTTCCATGCACAAAGCTTGGACTTGACCCGGTCAATAACATACTGGAAATTCTCTTTCCTTCTCCTATTACGAGTTAGAGGGAAGCCAAGATACCTCCCAATCTCATTGGAAACTTGCATCTGCGATATAGACTTGATTCGAGATCTAATAAGCGAAGGCACTTCAGGAGAAAAGAATATCGAAGATTTACCCTGATTAACTTGACCACCTGATGCTACCATGAAATCCTGCAAACATCTCATCATACACTCTGTTTGCGACTCCGTAGCAACACCAAACAAAAGAAGATCGTCAGCAAACATGAGGTGAGACACATGAGGTCCCTCCTTAGAAACAAAAATGGGTTTCCAACTACCATCTGCAACTGCATCACAAATCAAGTGAGAAAGTTTATCCATACAGAGTACAAATAACAGAGGCGAGATAGGATCCCCCTACCTAAGCCCTCGGTTAGGCGAAAAATACTCAGTTTGGGACCCATTCCATAAAACATTATAGGTAACCGAGGACACACAGGAGATAATAAGCTTCACAAAATTATCATCCAGGCCAAGTTTACTAAGCACCTGATCCAGGAAGGACCAGCTAATCCTATCATATGCTTTCTCAATATCAATCTTCATAGCCAAAAATCCTCGCCTACTTCTATTCCTACTCATAATATGAAGTAATTCCTGGCCCACAATAATATTATCTTGGATATGCCTACCTTTAATAAAGCTAGATTGAAAAGGGGATATTAACTGATCCATAATCCCTCTCAACCTAAAGGCAATAACCTTGGAAACACATTTATAATGGATGGTACTCAAAGAAATAGGCCGAAAGTGGTTAACCGTTACAATAGGATGCCTCTTAGGAATCAATGAGATAAGGTTTTATTAGAACCAGCAAGAGAAATCTAACCTTAGAATACCTGTCTCACAAAATTACACAGTGAAGGCCCCACGGTGTTCCAATTAGCTTTGTAAAAACCCGGAGGAAATCCATATGCTCCCGGGGCCTTGAAACAGCCCATAGAAAACAATGCAGTTTTTATCTCCTCATCCCTTGGAGTACCAATTAAACCATCCAGGATACTTTGGTCAACTCTAGGGAATCTGGATATAGTATTCAACAACACAGGCTCTTGCATAGGTGAACAATAGCTACTCTGAAAATGATTGACAACCAACCTTGTAAGTGCCGCATCCTCATACACCCAATCTCCAACATCATTCTTCAGCATTGACACCTTATTTCTTCGTCGTCGCATCTTAGTCTTCAAATGATAATATTTAGTATTGCGGTCACCCATGGTAATCCAACCCGATCTGGATTTTTGGAACCATTTGATCTCTTCAATATCTAATATCCTTTCCAACTCATCATTTAGTTCAGATTCGAGAAAACATAAGAACTGAGAGTAAGAATACGCCTGAGCTCGCTGGATCCCCTCAAGCCTTCTCATAATTGAGTCCTTTTTTCGTTCAGCTAAACCGAAGACCTCTCTATTCCAAGGTCCCAGCAAGTTCCTCAAATTACCCAACGAAACGTGAAGGTCATTTTCCGAAGACCAAGCACTCTCCAGAAATTCCTTATACTGTGCATGCTTAAGCCTCATGACTTCAAATTGAAATGGCCGAACCCTCTCTCTACTCACCTCACTATCAAATTTAAGGCAAATTGGATTGTGATTAGAGAAGGAATTCCTAGGCAATACCTGAAGAGACCTATCCGCAAAAGATAACAGGAACTTATCATTCACAAAAGCCCTATCCAGACGCTCGAAAATCCTGCCATTGCCCACCAACCGCGGACCCTTCCAAGTAAATCGCGGACCACAAGATCCAAGATCAGACAGGTTGCAGCGCCTAATCCGCTCCGTAAACAGACGAATACGAGCTTCAGAATTACCGCTACCCCCAATTTTCTCCGACGCCGCTGCAATATCATTGAAATCCCCAAGAATAACCCATGGGATGGAGATCGACAACGAAAGATCCTCCAAAGCATTCCAAAGAAGTTGCTTCTGAATTCCACCTGGAATCGAGTACAGTGCAGTAAAATAAAACGGCTCATACCCACCGTAAGAGCAATTGAAATGCAGGAACTGCCGGTCCTGACGGCAGAGCACCACCTCTATCTGATCCAATTTCCATGCTGCCGCTATGCCGCCAAAGCGACCCACACTTGGCTCGAAAGCCAACCCGTCAAAACCGAGAGATTGTAGACATCTGAGTCGAGAATCGTCCAGGCACTTTGTTTCTGAAATCACCACCAAACAGGGATGATCACGTTTACAAGCTAAATTCAATTGTTTGACCAGCTTATTCCCACCGGCCCCACGCATGTTCCAGTAGATGATGTTTAACATTATAAAAATAATTTATAAACAAAACCCAACCACCACAGCTCAAGAGCAATGGGCTTGTGGTCCAATATCCACTCCACATAGGTCCGCAGGTGTTTCCCCAACAATTTCATCATCCGGGTCTAATCCATCCTCACGGGCCCAGAATTTTCCCATAGGCCCAAGAGGATTCCCCAAAGAATCCAGATCCTGTGAGACATCCATAAAGAGTTCCTGGCCTAACATTCCTGGCTCCCACACATTTCCAACGTCATTATCTATCCCATCCGTAGACTCCCCCTTATCACTCCCACTTTTCGATGATCCCTTCTGCATAACCTGATTCTCCTTTCATGTCTCCTCCTTTTGTACCGCCTTCCTTGTCCTCTTCATGGTTCTCTGCTCAACAATAGCCGCAGGTTCAAGTACCTTAGCACTAGACAAGTTTTTTGTATTTGTCTTATGCACAGCCCCTTTCTTCTTCTCCTTCCCAGACTTAGCCCCGATAGAAAGCGACTGCGCCACCAAAATACCTGCGCCCTCTGCCAACTCTGCACCAGATGACATACCTTCGTTTACCACCAAATTAACCCCGTTGACCCCTTCTTTCTCAACGGCCAGAATATCAAACCTAGAACCGTTGGCCGGAGGCAGGCTAGATCCAGGTTGCTTATCCTTATCCCCCTGTTTCTTCCTACTAGGCTTCTTAACAACCTTCCACACATCTTGCTCATTCGGTCGAAACACCGGCTAACCCGAGTCCACTGGTTTAGCTTGATCAGAACCGGCCTCCATCATACCCTCTGTTTTCTCATAACCTTTTCCGGCAGGACAGGTCTCCAGTAAATGCCCATATATCCCACAATTAGTACATAAGGAATGGAGACCTTCATATTCTAGACAATAATCTTCACCATCCATACTAAATCCAGACATAAGTTGTTTACTCAAATCAACTAAAACACATATCCGAGCATAATGTCCCCTGAGTTGCCCTGAAGTGTTAATATCAATTTTTATAATATCTCCAATGCGATCACCAATCCAAGCCAGAGCCTCACGATCATAGTACTCCAAAAAAACACTAGGTAGACGCACCCAGACTGCTACCTTGTTAATAGTAGCTCTCTGAGGATGAAACAAGGGCTCCCATGGTCTCACGGTCAAGTAATGGTCGAACATCCAAGGTCCCCAGTTAAGGCATTAACGTAATCCTCTTTGTTAGAAAGCTTAACCACAAAAAACCATTGCTAATATTTATCAAGCTTATCACACCTCTCTTAGCCCACAGTGATTGAAGAATAGATAACAAAGCCTTGTATCCAATGCTACGACCCAAGAGCTTCACAATGACTGCTCTGTTCCAGGCCTTATATAATCTTTTTTCATCTTTTCAGAGAATGAAAAGGTAGGGAAGTTGCGGTTAGGATCTTCCACAATCTTACAAAGAGGTTCGCTACTGTCATCTTCGGTCTCAGACTCAGAAATAGGATCATCAGACCCCAACGATGCATTATCAGTATCAACATTTACCTTCCCCATGCCATTGCTATTGATGCCTTTTAATTTCTCCACTTAAGACGTACCAGCTACACCTTGATGGTTAACTTTCGCACCCAAACTTGGCCAATCTTCATCCATACAGTGATTTCCTCCATTCTTAATCTTTTTGGAACTCCTAATCAGCAAGTCTTCATCTTCAGATGAAGGAGGAAACAAAGACGCTTTTTTCCCAGCAACAACCAGAGCCATATTCCTCATTTTTTGATGCCTGTCATATGGTAAAGGTCAATATTGCTACTTCTTACCGTTCATGCCCAAAAGAAATGAGGATACCAAATCCTGAGAAATATTACACACACACACACACACACACACACATATCTCTCTATGTGTGTGTAGATATATATCTGTGTGTACATATATGTATATCTGCGTATGCACACACACACACACACACACACACAAACACACACACACATATATATCTATGTGTGTGTGTGTAGATCTATATCTGTGTGTACATATATGTATATCTGTATATATGTGTGTGTCTGTCAATGTGTGTATGTGTGTGTGTATAGATCTATATGTATATACACACACACACACACACACATATGTATATATAGTAAGACCATTATTTTAATTAGAAAGCGTGTGGAAAGGAAAATTCTAGGTCGGGGAAGTATGTGGCAAAGACTGTTGATTCACTTTTACTTATGTTATTTTAAATTTATATAAGGGCATTTTCAGAAAATGAGTAAAATTAACTAATTTAACTCATCTCATTAATCTCCCCAAAATCGGTTAAATATGTCTTATAATTAGGACAAGAGGGAGTATATACTCTTAATCTGAAATGAAAAACAAAACCAATTCCTACAATTAAAAAAGGTTAACTTATTATTGTTATATTTTTAAGGGTTAAAGTGTAAATATGCTTCGAAAGTTTTCGCTGAGAAGAAATATTGTCTTGGAAGTTTTCTTATGTTTAATGTCATCATAAAAGTTTCAATTCGTAACAAGATTTTCCTATTTCATTAAAAACTAACGTTGATCATTAAAGAGTTGACATTGACCATTAACTTTTAAACAAAAATGAGTAATATTACACTATTTAAAAAATTTCGAGACAACATTGAATCTAAAACATTGTAACAATAGTACTCTACAAAAAATTCTATGATAAATTTACACCTAACTCTATTTTTAATTGTTGAGAGCAAGTTGTCGTTTTGACCCGGGGGGGAGCATGTTGTCGTGACTAGACGGAAGTGGCTGGTTCGGAGGTCCAGTTTGGAACAATGTCATAACTGGCAAAAGGCCAACAGGTCAAAACCAGTGTGGATTGATCAAAATCAATATGACCAGTCGAAGCTGGTGGTGAAACAATTTCAGTTGTTTTTTTTTAAAAAAAAAAAAGTCAATAACCCAAAAATATTTTATTTATGTTTTTGTTGTTCGTTACAGGATTTTTTAATATATTATATATACTTCATGATTTTGGAGATTTGTAATTAATGATAAATTGTTTTATTATAAACTATAAATTTGACATGCATAATAATATAGTTAGATATTATGTAAAATATTTTATTTTCCCCCACATTTTGTTGTTTTTTTTTGTCAAAGAAATCAATTTTATTAATAACAAAATCAAGTATTACAATCACTAATAACTGAAGCTAAACAAACACTCAATAAAGTCATAAACATACAACCTAAGACACTTCTTACCATTAAAAAATATAACCTATAAGAAACAAATATCCTATTAGTATCTATATCAAGTAACTATACCATGTGTCTGTCCTATTCCTTCTCTATTTCTTACATCAGCTATAACATCAGAGTTATTCAAGATGAGACGGTTAGGGATCATTTTTTGCCAAATGGACGGTGGAACTACCACAGATGGCTTGGTGTTCTCCCTCCGAATATTATCAACATCATTTTACAAATGAATCCTCCCTCCAACAATTCCCCAGATTGCGTTACCTGGAGAGCAGCTAAGGATGGGGCTTTCTCTGTAAAATCCGCCTACCAGTTTCTCTCCGACAGCGAAGAAGCAAGCATTAGTAGCTTCTGGGCCCAAGTGTGGAAATGGCAACTTCCAGAAAAAGTTAAATATTTTATGTGGCAAGTTGGCCACGAGAGACTTGTCACCAACTCCCTTCGGGCTAGGAGGGGCCTTACCAATGACAACGATTACCCTTTTCATTGCAACAACGAAGAAAGTGTGATCCATGTAATTCGAGATTGTGAGCGAGCTAGAAATTTTTGGAAATCGATTTTAAAACCTAACTATTTCTCTCAGTTTTTCTCTGGCAGCTTGCAGGTTTGGCTTAACTGGAATACCAGGCACAAGCCTGGCAAAGGGAGATTTCAGAATTTCTCATGGACAAGAATCTTTGGCCTGGGGTGTTGGATCCTTTGGACAACCAGATGTAAATTTCTATTTCAGGGAGAGAACACAGAAACAAGGGAGATGCTACACCGGTGCAGCTACCTCCTCATGGAAAATGGAGCGAATCAAAATCTTCACCATCAGATTTTCCAGCTGGACAAGATAGAGGAGAATTCATGGACACCTCCTCCGGAGAATACGGTCCGCATCGATGTGGACGGATCGGTGACTCAACATCACCAAGCAGCGTGCGGGGGAGTTCTAAGAAATACTCAAGGAGAATGGTTGATGGGTTTCTATAAACCCCTTGGCCTTCTTTCTGTCATTGAAGCTGAAATTTATGCTATTATGATAGGGTTACGATCGGCCTTCGATGGGATTACAGAGAATCGTCATCTACTCCGACTCTCTTGATGCCGTCAATATACTTATGAGAGATTGCCCTACTGATCATCCTCTTAAATACATTATTGGGAGACTAGAGACCTTGTTTCGTGGATCGGGACGTGGAGCTTCATCATACTCCAAAAGAAAACATCTCGTGTGCTGATTACATGGCTAAGGAGGGCCATAATGTTGCCGTTGGTGTCGAGGTGGTTATGATTCCAACTATCCCTTGAGGTTGCCTGGACATGGTTTTGACGGATCAACGATCCTGTCACTCATAGTATCTTCTATTTGTTGTACTAGGGGCTAGAGTCTTATAATCTAGTTCCTATTCTTCACTTTCAAGCTTCGGCTTGCCTTTATTATTAAAAAAAAAAAAGAGTTATTCCTGCCTAATACTAAAATCCTGAACCAAAATCTTGCTTATAGAAGATGGTATAAAATCCAACTAAACATGTTGGTACATTTTCTTTGCCGCATCAGCTGCTATACGATCAACAGCTTTATTTCCTTGCCTTGGTACCAAGGATATCGACACCCCATCCATAGACATCAACAAGCCAAGAATCTCTGTCAGCACATCTCTACACCTCCATTCGCATCCAGCTACCTGCTTCCTGCCAATCAATCTATACAAGAGTTCACAATCTGTTTCTACAATTACATTTGAATCAGGAAATTTGTATCTATACGAAAAAGCTTCTCTCAAGGCTAGGCACTCCACCATAAACAGAGAGGATGCAACCACAGCACCACCCAAACGGCCAATAAACTCACCCTTGGCATTCCTACTAATAAGACTCCCCACATAATCTAGTAAACGAGTGCCCCTACCTCCCTGGACCATGTCACTCTGAAAACATATACAAATTCCGTGCTCTTATCTTTTCCTACTGACTCTTTAGTCTTTACATAAAATTGATCTATTATTAATACTTGATTCGCTAGACCCTACTCTTTTGACTCTAGCAGTATAATTTTCTTTGTTTATATAAATTTCATATTTTTTTATTAAAAAAACAATCTAATGTAAGGTGACATCGTGAGTTAGGAGCCTTGCCAGATAAATAAATAAATCATATATTTTCATGTACCAATGTGTTGGATTTTGTTGGATGGTGATAAGCTATTTTCAAGAACAATCAACAGAAATTACCATAAAAAATAAAAATGAATCACTTAATCATAACATATGTTGTGAATCATTAAAAATTATATATCAGTTTACAAATAAGGTAAAATAATTTGATGATTAAGATAAATATAAATATTTTAATATAATTTATTTAATTTCCTTAATATTTTTATTAAAAAAACCAACAGCCTCTTAATGGGACGAGGGGAAGTATATCAAGATACTCTCTCATGTTCTAAAGATACTCTCTAATTATAGGAGTACTTTTATAGAACAATTTGTACTATAAAAATGCTCCTATAATTAAGATCGAAGGAGTATCATATAGAAGTAAAAGGTAATAGTGGAAATATTAAAATGTTTGCCACGTCAAAAGAAGTTAGGAATATATGCGTGCTGCTCAAACATGCCCTTTCACTTCCCTCCTATACTCCTTACTTTCCTTTTTCCTCCTTTTATCTTTTTCACCATTAGATTACCGTTCAAATTTAATACTCCTTTTTACAAGACACCATAATTTTTTTTTTTATAACGCATTTGCTTATTCGTAAAGAACACTGATTTTTTTTTCTATATATGCACCTATTTAATAATTAATAGTTTAGAATAATTAGTAGGGGTAATATTATAAATTATTTAAATTTTAAGACGATTTTATTAATTTTAATTATTTTTATTGATTTGTGAGAATTGTTAGCTAGTAATTTATAGTAATATTATAAATTATTTAAATTTTAAGACGATTTTATTAATTTTAATTATTTTTATTGGTTTGTGAGAATTGTTAGCTAGTAATTTATAGTAAGGACTAGAGAGAGTATATTATAAAAACATTATTATAGTTTAAACTTAAAGATTTAACATGTTAAATTTGAGCTGCGTTAATCCAATAGTTAAAAAAAGGGTAAGTGGTATAAGAGAAAAACCAAATCCCTGGACTGTGACGCTGAGAGAAATCCTCGAGACCCTTCCCCATCTCTAGACTGGTTCATAACCGCAGACACCATTCATGCATTTTCCCCATAGAATTGATCGTCCTACAGAAATTAAAAGAGAAGGGCTCGCTAAGAGGGTTTGACATCTGTCATTTAACCTGCACACCCACCCCGTGGGCATATCAAAATTAGAGTGCCTTCGTTGAAGAGAAGCGCCTACAAAAGTGGTGTTTGTTTAAACAGAGTGAAGGGAATCAGGAATGCATGCAGTCGTCTATGTGTGAAGTGCTCAACATTCATCGTTGTCACCATTTCTCACCTCTCAAAAATAATATAACCAGTGTGCCTACTCATCAGCGATTTTTTCTCCTTCTGGATATATACATGCACAAATATACCACTCGATCGTGTTCTTCCTTTAATAAACCCTCATAACCATACAAGTCATGTTGATCTCCAGATGACTTCATTTATCGTATAGGGGGGACATATGTAGTAGTATAACAAAACGCAATTGACTTGGTCAGAAGAGAGAGAGGAGTGCGTTTGGGATTATGGATGGAGAGAGGGCCCAATCACACGGAGTATGGGCCACTCACAGTAACCATCCCTCCCTGCCATTATGTCTATCGGTTGCTTTTGATTCTTGGTCAATGGTCAGGCCCCACATCTCATCCTAATCGTAGCGAATGGAACGACTGTGAGCGAAGGAAGTTGGGGTCACGCGCCATGAACAAGAGCGTCATGGGAGTGGGTTGTACGAAGAGAGAAGGATTGATGTCAGGAGTCAATCATGAGGCTACGTAGAAGGGATTGGGGAGTACTCAGTAGGGTCAGCCATTAATTCTGCATTTTAATGCCAAGTCCCATCCCTTCCCTCCATATTCATCCCCATCATCAACCATATCTCTTAAATAATTGCTTCATGAACATTTTGCAAACGCTTCTCCCCTGGCTAATCCAAAATGATATTAACAAGAAACATCAACTTGGCCTTCCATATATGCATGATGTTAGGAATTACAGACTCGAGCTCACAAAAGGCACGCACGCTTGCTCTCCCCTCTGCCCCATTCAATCTCAAGATAGACTTTTGAGCGTTAGTCCTGACTTTGAACGCCAACTCATCCATCATTGATCACAATATCAAACGGACTGGGGTGATGGAGTATATGGCTAAACCTAGATGCTAAACACGAAGAACACGACCATACCCATTCCCTCTGAATCAACAAGAAGAAGGAATGAAAACAAAGTAGGTCGAGGTGAGAGAGGGAAAGTAGGGTTTCGAAAAGCGACGGGGACGAGGAGCGAGAATATCCGCATACTAACGGAGTGATGAGGCAGCAGCGGGATCCTGCAGAGTAGAGGGAGAAGATGAAGAGTTGATGTTAGTAAAATAAAAGAGGAAAAGATCAGGAGGGGTTGGCAAAGGGAAGCGAGGAGAGCTGAGTTGGCAGTATGCCCACCTCCGATCCTTAGCGGAGGAGACGAGGAGGGAGGAGGTGGACAGAATGCCAACAAGCTCTTTAAGCATCCCTTCGTCAAACCAACTTGAACATTCTGGCTGAGAGCGGTGCGTGCCTCTGTTGCTATTTAAAATGCTCAAGTCACCTTCACCCTCCGCACTAAATATGAAAGAGAATGTGGGGGAGGTGAGGTGGGTGTCATTAATAAATGCGAATTCATTTAATTATTGGGTAGAAAAGAAAAGAAAAGGGAATAGGAGACGTAGGAGCAGACTCAAAAGATTGAGAAGCAATGAGATTGGATGGTTCATTGCTGAGACTGAGAAGGGCATATTTAGAAGGATCATCATACCTATTCTCTCCCCCTCGTTCTTGACGAAACTCTCTCTCTCTCTCTCTCTCTCTCCACCCTCGATTCTGATGCTTCCTTTCCTCGCTTACGGCCTCCCTAAAACCACCATACTAGTAGTATGATATCTGCGTCTCTGTCCAGCCACAAGCAAAAATAATTCACTCAGGATTTTCTCTGCTATCAAGGCACTGCATTGGACGTACTTAGAGGAGAGCAGGTAGCCCTTCCCTTTTACCCCTCCTTCACTCTTTCTTCCTACATTTCTTTCTTGGGTCCAACTTAATCCAGTCTGTCGCTGAAGTATTCTCATGTGCCTCCAATCTAATCTATTTTTGTTTTAATCATATTTTTCATCAGCAATTTTAATATTGTTATTGGCTCCCAAAAAACTCCATCTAACATGTTTTAAAAAGCTAAAAATGATAAAATATGGAAGAATCACAGAAATAGAATTTTGAAATTGTAAAATCCTAAATTAAGCAATTCACAACTCATTTTAAGGGAAATATTTATTTAGAATTTTGCAATTTTAAAATTCTTTTACTGCTATTCTCCCCAAAATATCATAATTCAAACCATGAAAGATAAATGTATAAAATATTTAAGATGACTATAAAAAAATTGTACAAGTTATTATTTGTGTTTATTTAGAATAGTGATTGGATCTTTCAAAAGCAGATTTTTAATCGAAATTTACAATATACGAAGTAAATATGTGAGAGAAGTTTAACGTGATTCTGAACAAGCACATGTTAAGAAGAATGAGTACTAAAAACTGGAAAGGTTAATACTAAAAACCCGGGGAAAAAAGTGATAAAAAATAATTGGTTATAATATTTTTATTTGACTTTGAAATTTTAATGTGCCTTAAATTTAATTTATTCACTATCAATATTTTCTCTTCTTACTTCATAATTCAAGAAGGCGCACTGCAATGGAAAAAATGTTATAATGATATACTCAGTGGGAGAGTTGCACTTTGTAATCTTACTCGCGTTGATTACAGTGGTGTAGGGCAGGCTTAAAAGTTAAAATAATAGATGGTTGAGACGAAGATTAATTACTCATTTGTTGTTTTGACATTCAAGGTATGTTTGGTTTGAGTGGAGGGGAGAGGAGGGGAGGAGAGGAGAGGGGAGAGAAAAAATCTTTTGGGGGAACATTGACCATTTTGTCATTAATGAAAGAGATATTCTTTTTTGTTGAGAGTATATTTTAAGAATATTGAAAATTATCTATGAGCGATTTTGTTCCCTTCAAACCAAAGATACTCTTAAAATGTCATGTCATCAGTTAAAAGTAAATAGAAATACCTCAAAAGTGGAAATTTAAAAGAAAGAGATGGAATGATTTTGAATGGCAGCCTGCCAAACAAACTAGGAATGCATTAACAGTGAACATCCCCACCAGCTAAGCAACGCTTCAATATATAATCGGAAGAAACAAGTTTCGCGATGCAAATTAGATCACAATATAAATGATTCAAACCAACAATAAACATTTACCTCTCCAGCTGGTTCGGTCCGGGAAGTTAAATGTGAAAATAAAACGGGCATTACAAAATTATATTATACATATAATAATAGATGGTCTCAAGAAATTATAATAAGAGACAGATTTAACGCAAGGATGCAAAATAAACACCTCTCAAATCAGTCCATGCCCACGCTCTGCTGCAGCCTGCAGGGGGACAGAAATATGGCGCCTAAAAATAAAGAACAGTGGAACAGCTAGAACACAATCTACCATCTGTAGCACTTCCATGTTAAATTACGTTTTTTAAATTTATGGACAAACAAAAGAATGTAACATCTAAGTCGTGTCCATAAGAAAAATAAACATGGTTTGATCGAGTACTGGTAACCACTTGATTTCTGAAGTTGCTCTATTCTGTTGTCATAGCGGTCTTCAAAGCAAAAGGAAGAAGGGGGACCATATGAGAGAGTTGAGGGGCTTATCCCAAATATACAGAATTGAAGCCGATCGTTTTCCATTCCATGCACGCGTGTATGTATGTGTTGTAGTAGGAATGGAGAAAAGATTGTTTCTTCACAAGGCCTCTTCCCGAAGAAATACGTGAAACCTGTCAGTCATGGGTGAATTTGTAATTTCATGTTGCAGGGTACACTAAAAAAGTGGACCAGTTTAGCTCATGAATATGTATTGGCGATATGACACGTATTGTCAAAAGGGGAAAGATGAGGGAGAAGATGTGTGGGAGGCCTACCCCTTCACAGAGGGGTCCCACCGCCCCCACTAAGTTCAGAATCCGAGGCATCCTTCTGTTCAAACATTATTTGAAACGGTATGCTTTTTTGATGAGTTTTGACGCACTACTTACCATACAGATTAGAGAGTAGAGACACAACTTTTGTTACATGTTCATTAATTAATGTAGGAGAGTGAGTACTACGTACAATAAAACCCAGAAAAATGAGTAATGAATAAAAACAGAGGTCAATCCCTTCAATAATGATATCGATTGCAGAGTGAAGAGATATGAAATCCTCCCTTTTGTCCACCGAAACGTCGCACTCATAACCCCCACATGCACAAACCCACGCTCCCTTGGAAACCCTCACCCTTTTCCATAAGATCCTCTCACGATCGAGCATGATCCTATCACCACAACAAACTCCCACAAATAATTATGTATTTGCATTTATGACACCAACCCCTTCCCCTTTCCTTTATTTATTGTTCCAACTCTAACACCACTCATTTACTTTTCCTCCCTTTTTAATTCCCCATACGTTCAAAGCTCCACGAACTCACTTTTTGAAGGTCTACCGTATGTTGTAGAGTATCCGTTTTAATGGTCTGCCATGCCAGTTGGCCTTGCTGATTTACTGGAGCCATCATGGTGCATCGGGACAAAGGAAAATTGTGGTGAGAACTTGCATGTTGCGTTTACCAGTACACTGAAGCAGTTCTCAACTACGTCTGCAAGTGTTTCAATTCTACATAAAAGAAATTGACGCGTTGAATGCTTGAGTGCTTATTATATTTATTCATCTGATGAAACTGAAAGTACACGCATATATAGCACATACATATAGGCTGCAAATGATTCAAGTTTGGTGTTGTTTATGACTATCATATAATATATAACACAAAGCAACGCAGCACCAACTGCCAAATATAATTACTATAAACAATGTGGTGGTTTTGCAGTTTGCTTTTGTGAAATAAGGGTCAGCCTGATATGGTTTGACCCGCCGAGGGGTTACAGTAGGTGGGTAGACAAAATGTTGCTTAATTTAAAAAGAAATAAAATTGACTTGAGTGAGATTCAGAGAAATAAACTTTTGTGCTTTCTCCTTGCTCATGCTTTGGAAAAAGTATATGCGCTTTGTTCCCTGTGCTCGATGCAGCATAAGCGTCAACTTTTATTCTTCTTTTGTTTCCTTTATGAAAAAGGCTTCAGGGTGGTGCAATGGTGGGGACTAGGTTTTCTAGTCGCGAACTATGTGAGCAATGAGTGGGGCTGGGCTGTTCGAGAACGAAAAAGAGGACAAAAGTGTTTTTACTTTTTACCCCCTGCTTTTACTAGTGCACCGAGTTTTATTCTCTCATCTCAAACATGAATGGGAGTTGGATTAATAAAGTTGTCATTAGACCTCTGAATGAATATGCAGATATGATAAACTAGTAATGGCTGAATTATGAAAGCACTTGACATAAACTACAGTCGGAACTGGGGACTGTAGAGGAATACTTTTTAGTCAATTTTGCAGAACTCGATGCAGAGGAATCCACCATGGTTCATGATTATGAGCCATTCGTCCCCGAGTGGAGCTGAGCTCCAAACAAAATGGCATTTTGCATTTTTCTGCTTTTAGAATAATAAAGGAGTGCCCATCATGCTTACTGGTTGGTGGTGCAGGTCAGTGATTCCAGCACAATCACTACTCCTACTTCGGACTCCATTTCCCCTTTATGTGTCTCTCTTTACCTAGGATTTGCGTATCCATCAAACCCACCTTAAATCATGTTTATGCCAGCATGGAATTAACCACATAACCCAACACACAACACACAACACAGGTTTGGATTGATTAAGTGTGTGTGTGTGTTAATATATATATATAGTCCTTCTGGCACCATGCATGCAGCATGTACCAAGCGATAAGAAGGAACCAGCTAGAGTCAGAGAATACATATAATTAACCTTAAAAGGATCATGCATCCATCAATTCTTGTGTTCTCCATTTATTTTAAAAAAGTTATAAGAATAATCATCGCAGTCAAATATTCCTATACGAAAGAATTTCATTTGCATTTTTGTGAATTTGTTAATTACTCTTCTAGTTCTATTTAAAACTTATAAGGAAAAGAGAGAAGGTTTTATACTCCCATCTATAAGTCACTTCATTAATTTTTTTATGTGGGTGTACAGTTTTACTTTCCATTTATTGTTGTGCAAACTTTATTCTCATAGGATATTAAGTATATTAAGTAGAATTTTAGATAGAAAGTTGTTAAATTTTAAGGTAGATTTAATGAGTTTTAAGATGTTCCCGAATATTTGTGAAACATCCTGTGAGGAGGAATGCTATTTACGCGCCAATGGTTCTGATCCGCTGGGGTTGAGATATGCCTGATAAAAGGTGACTTGAGTGTGGTGATGGTGAGGCCAGGGGTAATTTGATTTTACCTGGGTTTTAATTATCTACTTGATTGGCTTTGGAAGAACCAAAAAGAGACAGAAATCAAAGCGCACATAAAAAGTTCGGTGTCAATTTCGCAATAATTCAATACCGAAAATTATTGTCAAATCCTGCTGTGGAGGAAAGACGAGAATGATTTGGGGTTGGAGGGGGTTCTTAGAAAATAGTAATATACTATTTTTATCAATTTCTTTTTCTAAATCTCTGTCGTTAGTAAGTTTTTTAAAAAAATATATATATATTCTGACGGGAGAGCACACACATAATATTAAATCGTGTATATTAGAAAGGGTGAAGGAACAAAAATACACATAGATTTTTCCTCCAGGAGCATCCAGCACCACGTGCTTTTTTCTGGAGCAATAATACACATGAACTTTCAAAAATGGGGCGAATATACCATCACAGTTAACTTTTATTAACAGACGTTAAGTGCCTTACAAAAATATCAAAATGCCCCTAACTGCATCTCTCTCCCAACCTTCATCCTCTGCAACTCTCTCCTTTCTATTGAAGAACAAGAACACTGACCTCCATTCATATTGCTCACATTATCAGATAAATCAAAACTCAACCTTCAAGAACACATCATAATCAAAATGCAAAGAGACAAATCAAACCCAAAACCATCAGTGGAAGAAGACGGGAATCAATCGATGTTTACACAAACTTATATAATCAAAGCAAAAATGATATCATCTACACAAATTAAAGTGTTGAATATAATGAAAACTGTTAACTGGGAAGAGTTTTAAATTTTAAGATAATTTCAGAGGCCTTAACCCATGAGAGAAACAATCACTCCAAGATTTTTCTCCGTGTCGTCCGATCTGCTTCCATTTGGAGTGTAACTTGTAACGAACATCCCACGCTCACCGGAGCTCACAGCAGCTAAAAAAAGCAAATTTGAAAAAAGGGGGAAAAACAAAGAAGCCGGAAAAAGGAATTAGATCTGTGATGCAAAAGAGAGAGAAAATGGAAGCACCGACAAGCACAAACAGATCTGGGTATGACAAAGAAGATGAAAGAGCAAGAGAACAAAAACGAAAATGTAACGAAATCTAAGAGAAGCAAGGGATGAAGATGCGTACTGCTATATGCGACAGAGTTATTCTTCGTTGTCACTCTGTTTTGAAATGGTGGACCCTGAAAAAATGGTGCGACAGTCACAGAGGAGTGCCGGAAACTCTTCAACAAAATTTGACGGCGACAAGAATCGCCTCCCCAGAGCAAGTCGATTCCGAAGCAAGTCGTTTTCTTCTTCGTTCAGACTCGTTGGAGGCACCACAAGGTCCTTAGGTATGAAAGCTTCGACCAGACTCGATTCCGAAGCAAGTCATTTTCTTCTTCTTTGTTCAGACTTGTTGAAGCTTCCAGATCAATCGAACCCTCCCTCTTTTTTGCTTTTAGGGCAATATGTGCGTGGGAAATTGGGGAAAAAGCAGAAACTCAGGGCAAGTCGATTCCACAAAGGGCAAATCGGGAAATTAAAAAATGTTCATCCTTTTTTATTTTTTTTAAATGGCGTGGGGCCCACCTTAAAATAACGTCAGTTATAACAGTTTAACGGCATGTGTATTTTAGCTCCACTTTTAAAAGTTCATGTGTATTATTGCTCCAGAAAAAAACACGTGGTGCTAGGCGCTCCTGAGGAAAAGCCCATGTGTATTTTTGCTCATTTACCCTATTAGAAAAGAGAAATTGTTCAAAAAACTTGGGATGCTTTGGATCTTATATATTATTGCATATGCATGCTGTCAATAGCAAGACTTTATAATGAATCTAGAATCCAGGACTAACAAAAAACAATAGCAACACTAAGGTATGCAGTTTTGAAAGACTTCAAAGATGGTCCAAGTTAAATCAGAGTAAAGATGGTTCAAGAAAATCCAGAATAAAGAATCCAACACGGTGTGGCTCTAACTCAATCTTCAAAATCTAGAAGAAGAAACCACTGAACGATAAGGGTAGTTGGAGGATGAAGATGGTGCAAAACTAGTGTCCGAAATACTACATATTACCTTCAAATCATCTCTTGCAAAGAAATAATGTGACAACTTGGTAGAGCAAATCAATACACCCTTCTTCCAATTTTTTTTTTTTTTTGTAACAAGAGTAATCTCCATCAGATATACCATCACTGATAAAAAGGATAGCATCATAAAACCACTTCCTTGCCCCACGTATATCTTGGTGGCGGCATCAAAGATACAAAACTTGTTTTCAAGATTGTGAGCTCCATTCATCAACCCATCGCTGTGTGTCCATATATATTTGAATTCTTGCTCAAGGCTGAGGCATTTGTATATCGTTTACTTGCATATATAGATGTTGCCCATTCAGATAGATATATAGGTTGAAAAACCATATCCCCCGCGCTTACTTTGCTAGTGATTTTCTGTCCTCTGCCATAGCCATTTTAGGACAAACCTTTTAGCAAGTGACTTGCAAAACCTCTTCTCTTTGACCAAAAAAAAAAAAACCTCTTCTCGCTGCTCACCAAGAAAGTCATTAAATTAGGTGTCAAATAATAGAAGCAAACCCAAGAGAAATTATTTGTGAAAACTAATCAAGAATACACTTCAATGTGATAATCGATTTATCTAATAGCAAGACAAATTATGTCAACAAGTACATAGTAGCTGCACAGGAAATATACAGAAGCAAGCAAATTCACATACTAAGATTTAACCTCTCTCCCCTAAAAAGTAAAAACAAAATGGTAAATACACGTTTGTGGCGAACTTATGTCACATTGTTGAGTAAGCCACTTCAATTCTCAACCACCTTCAAAAATTATTTTCATGCAATCTTGCAGCAAGGACCGACTAGCAATTGGAATTAATACGTGATTTGTACGGAGGACAACTTGATTAGCAATTGGAAATTACTACTTACTATCCAATTGTATGGTAGTTGCAGAAGAAGGTTTAGTTTATTAGTCATCATAGTGGCATTTGTATAGAGTACAACTTGATTAGCTCAGCGGACTGCACATAACAAATTCAAACTTGGTTAAAAACCGCTTTCGAGAATATCTTTAACTAAAAGAATTACAGCTAAAACAGCCCAACAGCTGATTACCAAATACAGTAAGACTGTCGTTGAAACCCTGCAACTGCTCCGACGTGAACCCCAATGCTATGGCAGTGCTGCGTCCTCGAATCCTTCTAAAGGAGTGAAGAATTACGAAAGAGTTCGGACGAGACAGGGCTTGCGAATTTGGGGGAAATGAGTGTGAAATGATGATTGGCGGGTCATCCAATTAAATTTGCGCCTCATGAATCCGCCATTCGTGGGCCGGAACTGGCCCAAACATTGGGAAAATGGCGATATGCAAATAAACAGACAAGCTTCTCAAGATATTCTATGCTCGCTTTTTTTCTTCGATTTAATTGCTGAGTCGCACTGCAGCCTGCTCCAATTTACAAAATGCAAGGATATCACAGCTGCAGTGTTGGATATCGGGATGCTTTTGTTTGATTGTTTCGTATGAATGGGAAGGGAATTATTGACCAGTCATGGGAACAAGGAATTGTCCATGGCCAACATTTTTTGATGCAGTGGGCTGTCAAGTAGTCAGTGACAAATGGAGGACTCGGAGCCCTCAACCAAGCAAGCATATGGTGGATATTATGTTTTTTTTTTTTAAAAAAAACTTAGGGTGGATAAATCATCGATTGTGGGGTTTTTATCGGTTCTGCTAAAATAGTAAGATTATCACATAAAATAAAAATCCTGAAACAACCTTCTACAGAGAGACAAGTATTTGCAGACTTTGGCTTACCTTGTAATACAGATTATTTGAGTTATTGTTTTCTTATTTCAAGATGAGACTGTTTCTCTTGCTTGTAACCTTTATATTGTTAATGCCGTTATTTTATTTTTCATTTTTTTTGGGGGAGGGAGGGGAGGGATTTGCGTTCATTATAATGCCGCTTAGGACCACCAAACTTTTCTTTCTTTTTTGTTTTCTAAATCAATACATTCAATACATAATATCATCAATAAAGTGATCTGTTTGGTTACATAAAAAAACATACTTCCTCCGCTCCTAATTATAGGAATACTTTTGTAGTGTAAATTGTAGGGAAATTTACCCAAATAATAAAAAAATAAAAAATATACCCAACTAGAGCACTGTTCAAAAATATTTTCGAACTAATGCAGTTGGTTGCGTCAGCAGTATTGACGCAACAAGTTGCGCCGACTTTTGACGCAACAACAAAGTTGAGTCGTAACCTCCGACGCTACAAAGAAAGTAATGTCGGCCGAGGTCGACGCAACAAGTGGCGTCGTGAAGTACCGACGCCACTTGTGGCGCCCGGCACGCCGACGCCACTTTGCGTCGCTGCCACGCCCCCGACGCCGGGCAGTCCTGGTCAAAGTCTTGCCCCCCTCCTCGCCGGCGTCGATCCGGACCCCCTCCCCTTTCTCACATGCAGACACCCCCCCTCCTTCCTCACATGCAAACCTCCCCCATCCTTCTTCTCACACGCATATAAGCCCCCTCCCCATTTCATTTTTTCCCTCATTCCTTCCTGCACTCTCCTTCACTCCTTCATGCACTCTCCTCTCCTCCCTTATTATAAAATCCTTCCCTCAATCCACTTCATTTCTTTATCTGAAAACTCCCTCCGCCTCCATTTTCTGTGTCTTCATTTCCTTTTTTATTTATTTCCATAAGCATTGTGTTTCTTCTTCTGCTCAACTGCAATTTGTGTTGTTTTTGTTTTTGTTTTGTTTATAATTTGTTCTCCTTTTTCATAATATAAAATAAGCAAAAATTGAATCAAATTCTTTCATTTGTATATTATAATGGTTCTAAAAGTGTAGGTGCAAACGGATTAAGCTTTGATGGTTATAGAAGAGCAATGTATATTGTTCGAGGCATGTCCGCTGAAGATCTGAATGAAAAGATCCGTCGAAAGTTAAAGTTGCAACCAAATCGTAATATCTTCAATGATGTGTAGAGTTCCCTGTGGAAACAAAGAAATATGCGGGTTTTGAGATATCCGATGATGAGGATTTGGATGTTTTTGTTCAAACATTTGATGAAAACCCTACATCACAATCCCAATTTGCTGAGTTATATGTCGATATTGAGACGTTAGAGGAGGGTGTACCAATACCGGCTCATGGAGTCCATCAGTCAAATGATATGGTTTATTCTGGTACACCTCATCGAACACAATCAACCATTGTGCATGGAGAACAAAACGACTATATGGTAGATGAACCTGACAATGAGGAGGAGCAAGAGGAAGAAGATGAAGACATTTTATTGGCTAATGACCATGATCAGAATGATAGTGATGCAGATTTTGAATATCATGATAATAACATGTTACAGCAGACTAGTATGTTACAATCATCAGGTTAATTACGGAGTTGTATTATTTTATAATTTTTTTTATTAGTTACCATGTTTTTTTCAAAAATTGTCTAAATGTGGGAATATGCAGGTACTACACCATTTTGGAATGAGATTCCACATTATGAGGCTGTCTATGAAGATTACCCACATGAGGATATACTGGATGTGGAAAGCTTGGGTCGGGGTCCGTGGGCAAGAGGAGATGGATTATATGTAAAACAACAGTTCATGTCCAAAAATGATGTGCAAGCCGCAATAAAACATTATTGCATGAAGGAACATCATGAAGTCAGTAGTGGTTGAGAGTACTACAGAGAAGTTCTCAATGAAATGTCGGAATCATGAACAAGGTTGCGATTGGAGAGTAAGAGCAATTATACCGAGGAATAGCAACACTTGGGTGGTAACTAAATGGGTTGGAAATCATAGTTGTGTGAGCCATATTCTCTCCCAAGATCACAAACAACTTGATTCTACAATTATTTTCGAGGCCATAATAGGTACGATGCACTAAACCATTTGATAATATGTGAATTTATTTGTGTTTATCAGTTCAACCAAATAACATTCCTAATGTACATTTTTTGTGATTGGTTATGCAGACATGGTCAAGGAAACACCTTCTGCACTGTGATCATGATACAAGAAAGGGTGACTCGAGTGTTTGGTTATCATGTTTCGTACAGAAGGCATGGAAGGCAAAACAAAAGCAATAGCTAAGATTTACGGTGGATCGGGACGAGTCATATGCGTTCTGCCAAGATGGTTTGAGTACATGTTGCAATTTTCCCCGGACCGTTTATAATATTCAACATGGACCGTATATTGTTAATCGGCGGGTTGTTAGTGGGATTCGGTGTTTCAACGTACCTTTTGGACGTTCACCAATGTCGTGATGCATTCAATTGGTGCAAACCACCATACAGTGATTCGTACGCATTTATACGGTAAGTATAAGGGGACATTATTGATTGCCACCGCCCAAGATGGAAATAATGAGATATTGCCGATCGCATTTGCAATTGTTGAAGGGAAACTAAGGAAGCATGGGAGTATTTTTGTCTTCCATACGACTATATGTTACAAATAAGGTTGGTCTATGCCTTATTTCTGATTGTCACAAAAGCATAATATCCGCAGTCAGGAATGCGGCCATTGGTTGGCAGCCTCCTAATGCCTACCATGTGTTTTGCATTCGTCATATTGCCAGCAATTTTAATACCCGCTTCAAGGACCAGGAGTTGAAGAAAACTTTAACGAAATTAGGTAATATACTCCAACTGATGTACTCCTAATCCGTTGATGTTTTGATTTACCACAATTGTATAATGTTGTGTCTTTTTGTCATTTTTTACAGGGTATGTTCCAAGCAAAATCCACTTTGATGCTTTGTATGCCGAGTTTTGTAGTTACAGTACTGAAGTGGCGACATGGATTGAAGGAATTCCAAAAGAGCAATGGTGTCGGAGTTATGATGAGGATGGACGAAGATACGGTCATAAGACAACCAATTTGTCTGAATCACCAATAAGGTTTTAGGGAGCGAGAAACATGCCCATAACTTCGTTGGTGAAATGCACATATAGTCGACTTGTTCGTTACTGGTTCAACAGAGGGACCAAAGCACAACAACATGTAATGAACGGACAACAATTTTCAAGTGTTATTGGAAAAGCTATGACAAAGAATGGAGAGCGAGCTACATCGATGCGGGTTCGGGAGTTTGATGTGGCGCGTACCACGTTTGAAGTTGATGACCAAGGTGATACATACGCGGTGGACTTGAGGCATGGGAAATGCCAATGTGGCAAGTTTCGGTGCATTCAAATTCCCATGTAGTCATGTAATTGCTGCATGTTCGGCAGATCCCATTATGCCGAGCAATACGTAGATCCGGTATTCACAACGTACAATATTATGAAGGTGTACTCTTTATCATTTCAGCCGATCGGTAGTGAACAAGGAATACCGCCCGCTTCCGGACCAAAGCTTATCCCCGATCAAAAGAAATTGCGTGGTAAGGGGCGCCCTAAATCTACACGCATTCAGAATGAAATGGATGAGGTGGAGGTCCAGCCTAGCTCCAGTCGAACTAGATGTGGTATCTGTAAACAGTTCGGACATAATAAGCGTTCATGTCCTTCGAAGCACAATACTAATTAGTTCAAATTATTTTTCCTATTTGCTTTCATATGTGCCTTCAACGAGATGTACTAATTTCAACGAAAAATTAATACAGTAATCCATTCAAATATAACATAATACAGTAATCCATTCAAATATAACATACTACAGTAATCCATTCAAATATAACATACTACAGTAATCCATCGAATACAATTCTTATGAGGGTGGAGTATATGGAGGCCACGGTCTCGAACGGGCATCACGCTCAGGGTTCCTACGGAGGCCATCAGTCCACGTTGTGCATCAATATTGCGCCTATAATTGAAATCCTCCGCAGCTGCCCGTATAAAGTCATCGGCATCGGTATGGTCACCTCCGTCCTCGGATGTGTGGTGTCCTGAATGGTATGGATTACTAGTAGATCCTGCCTCTGAACTACCCTGTCCAGTATGGGAGGAACGGAAGGGAGTGAAACCCTGTGCCGGCTGATAGGAATTAAAGCCAGGAAAGGTGTATGGAGGTTGATAGGAACTGAATCCCATAAAACCCTGACTATGTTGGTAAGGGTTGAAGGTAGGCCACCCGGTCTGAGAAGTTTGTGATGGCCACTGATATGAGCAAGGGACCTGTGACTCGACAGCAAACATTGTCTCCGGTTGTGGGTATGAAGGCATAGGTACATGTATCTCTGGCCGCACCTGTCCTGTCACCTCTGGGGGCACCTCTGGAGCCGTCTCCTCTGGATACCACGAAACCTCAGTATAGGTCATATTAGGCCCTACGGGTGGTCTATATACACCTCCGCCACGTGGACCAACCCGAGGTATCTGATATGGCTCCATCTCGTTGCGCGGTCGTCGTCGACCCAATCCCCGTCCCTCCCTCGCACGGGGCGGGACATCTAGAGCGGGATCTGGTACACCAACTAACAGTCCACTTGGTGCGCTAGGACCAGGCTCCGCAATTCGACCAAACTCCTTCAGTGCTCCCAGTAACTGGTCACAAACCCTCTGAACCTCCCTCTTGCTAAATTGGGAATTAAATTGTGGAGAATTCATCCACCAAATCCACTCTACACCATCAATCTGCATTTAACGCGTAAAATAAATAAAGATGGAATAAATATATAGGATGAAAAATGGAAGCAAGATCAACACGTACCACGTGCCCGATCTTGGCGACCTGTCTCGTCATAAATCGTCTAGTGTGTGTGAAGAACCAAGTCATGTACTCGGAGTTCGGGGAAATCGGCCCCTCCGAGGGATCTGTAGTCTCGATGTTATGATATCGCGTGTTCCATAACTGAATAAATGGATCCATCCTCGCCTCCCAATCTTCAGTCGACTTACCACGTAAGGTAAGATCATGTGCACCTGAAGTTGTGCCGCAGGATCAGGTATGTTTTGCTGCATGCCAAATTGCCGCATGCAGCGATCAGGCTGGTGCATCTCGACAATGTGGAAAGCGAGTACAGGTGCCACTACCCTCCACATGTCCCGCGTGTCAACATCTCGCACCCATAAACTCATACTCGGCGTCCCTATATGGTTCCCACTTCACCTGCACATGTAAACACATGGTTACACATATAACGCGAATTAATGTACTCTTGTTGTTGTGTAGTCTCAAGTTGAGTATACATACATCATCTCGTCCCATCTGGTCAAGCTCTACCCGATATGTCCCAAGATCACGTCGTAATAAACGCACGTCGACATTATTGAACCTGCGTCCGTAATGATCACCGGCGTCACCCGGCGGTGGAATGGGAGGTGATATTGCAGGAAATCTGGACCATGCCCATATCTGCAATAACCACAAACATCCCCCAATGTATTTACATGTAGCTGACGTGGCCTGACATAGCTCGCGAAACAATACAACGAGAACAGCAGACCCCCAACTGTATGTACTAGTCTTCGCAAGGTCACCACCCAGTAATTTAATATATCGGCAAGGGACCTCTGAGCTGGACTTGTCACACAGCAAAAATCCACCGAATAAGCGCATGAGGTAAGCACGTGTGTAGAAAAGCTGACCCTCAACTGTAGCTGAGTGCTCCTCCCAATGGCCCCAATGACGGTCAAACCAACTCAACCTGATGGATCCGCCAATCATATCATCTGGGAGTGGAGTCACACCCATGTATTGCTGCATAATTGCTGCCCAGTTGCCATGCGTACGACCGGAAACTACACGACCCGCAGTGGACAAACCTAAAATGGCCTCTACATCCCGTAGTAGTGTGATCATCTCACCAACCGGCATATGGAAGGTGTGAGTCTCCGGCCTCCACCTCTCGACCAAAGCAGAAATAAGGTATTTGTCAATATGCACCAACGTAAAAGTAGAGAACAAATATGTTAGGGTACTATATTTTCTATATCATGTGCAAACAACTAAATGCATATAATTAATTACATAAATAATTTTAAAATATACCGGGAGTCTCTTCATGCGTGACACATGCCTGGGTCATGGACATCTCCCAAAGACCCCTGTGAGGCTCGCCTCGGCCTCAAAGCTTTGCAATGTCCTGCATTCCACACAACTTGTGATCGGTGTGACTGTTGCACCTCCTCATTAAGAACTCCCCACTGTTTGGGGCCAGGCTCAATATTGCCGGTGCACTGGTCATCCATTGTCACTAATTATTATTAATCTATAAATAATTAATTAGTCAAATAATTATTTGACTAATTATTATTCTCACTAATTGTTTGACTAATTATTAATCTCTAAATAATTAATTAGTTAATTCATTATTTCTATAATTATTATTCTCACTAATTGTTTGACTAATTATTAATCTCTACATAATTAATTAGTCAATTCATTATTTGACTAATTATTATTCTCACTAATTGTTTGACTAATTATTAATCTCTACATAATTAATTAGTTAATTCATTATTTGAATAATTATTATTCTCACTAAGTTTTGACTAACTATTAATCTCTAAATATTTAATTAGTTAATTCATTATTTGACTAATTATTATTCTCACTAATTGTTTGACTAATTATTAATCTCTAAATATTTAATTAGTTATTTCATTATTTCACTAATTATTATTCTCACTAATTTTTGACTAATTATTAATCTCTAAATAATTAATTAGCTAATTCATTATTTGACTAATTATTATTCTCTATCTTAAGGTATTATAAATAATAATATACAACATATTTCACAAAATCTTAAATTTTACAAGTAATAATATCACAATTTATATTCTCACAAATTAATAATATTCACTAATTAATATTATCACAAATTTATTTTATTAAATTAATTTAATTATAATATTTTATAATTTATATATCAAATTATTAATTTACAAAATCTTAAATAAGTAGTCATCTACAGATTCAATAATTATTTCATTTATTAATTTATTTACTAATTATTAGTCTTGTATCCTAAGGTTTATAATAAATTTTAAATTTTTCAAACTCCCTATATTACTAATTATAATTATTATTACTTACTCTTTTTATTGTTTCTAAGTATTAATAATTTGTAAGCAATTAAGCATCTATAATAAATAAATATATATATAATTACAATTTAAATCAAATTATTAAACAATATAAACATAAAAAAAATTAAATATTACCTATATATGTGAAGTCAAGAGTGAGACAAAGAATTTGAGCCTCCTTCCTCTTCCTTTTTCTTCTTCCTTCCACGTGAAGAGTGTGTGAGGAAATGTGTGTGTGTGATGAGTGGTGAAAATAAAAAAAGAAAGAAGATGGAGAACGGATAGAAATTTGAGGTGAAGGGAAATGAAGGTGAAAGAGTGAAATGGGAGAGAGAAGGGAAGGTGAGAGTGAAATAGGAAAAGGAATGGAAGGTGAGAGTGAAATAGGAGAGGGAATGGAAGGTGAGAGTGAAATAGGAGAGGGAATGGAAGGTAGGAGTGAAATGGAAGTTGAGAGGGTGAAAATTTAAAGAGGGAGATGGAGGTTTAGATGGGTGTGTGTGTGTGGAGTTTTTGGCTTGGAGGTGGGGTGCTGGACGGTGTGTGTGTGTGTGTGGGACCAGAGTTTTTGGGAGGGGGAGGGGGGAGGCGCCGGACTGGTTTTGGGATTTTGGGGGCGTGTGTTCACGGATTTGGGGGTTCAAGGGGTGGGGGGGCGGGAAGGCGGGAAAGTCAGGAGTCAAAGACTCCTGACCCCGTCAGGAATCCCTGACGCCACTTTGTGGCGTCAGTACGACTGACGCCACTTTTGGCGTCAGACATTCTGACGTCATTACCAGATGGCGTCAGTCGGTCTGACGCCTCTTGTGACGTCAGCATTAGTTCGAAAATATTTTTGAACAGTGCTCTAGTTGGGTATATTTTTTATTTTTTATTATTTTTTAGGTAAATTTCTCGTAAATTGTACTACAAAAGTGTTCCTATAATTAGGAATCGATAATAATTTGCACTACAAAAGTGTTCCTATAATTAACAAAGATAGTACATAATTGAAACAATATATGGAGTACTCATGTACAACAGAAGGGAGAAGGAACAAACAGAAACAACTAAAAAGAGCAGAGTGAGAAATATCCCAAATATTGAATGCAGTAGAAATGCAAAAGTAGTGTGACTAAGCATAAAACCTCATATAGAGTAGAAGGGGAGGGAGGTGTGCATGAAAGGAGAAGCGTAATAAAGAGGGAGATCATTGTCGACGTCGAAGTGCAGAGTGGGACGGTATTCAAGCTCACTGTCGTCGTGATCATGCACGACTCCGGAATCTTCATCTCCTTCCTTCTCACGTGCTCCCACAGCAACTCCACTCTATCCTCATACTTCACTTTCTGGTACAACCTATGATTATATTCACTCAGTTAATATACATGGCAGGAGAAGTGGGAGCACACACATATATATATACCCGGCGCTGAAAAGGAGACGGCCCAAAGCGGCGAAGAAGAACCTGGCGGGAAGATCAGGGTGCAGGAAATAAATTAATAGTTGGGAAAATGGCGGGAAGATCTCGCCTTACCTGGTTAAAAATTAGAACAGAGAATAGAGGGAAGCCCTCTCCTTTTAAACTGGGGGGATTAGGAGAACTTACCCAGAGTTGTAATGGCGTGAGACCCAGGCGGAAGCAAAAGTCTTATAAATAGGTGCTCTGTGCCTGTGCAGTGGCCAGTGGGCACCCCCCATGGGACGTAACGTAAGTGTATATTCAGAAAATAAAATAAGACGTTCCTGTGTGTTGGCACTTGGCAACTTAAAATAGCGTAATGCCCAACTCAGTGTTGGAGATTTGAGCAAAAAAAACTCAGTGTTGGAGCAGGTGAAGCTGCTCCACAAACTCGAGGCTGGCCGGTTCTCACTATTATTCATCTGTTGGCGTAATGTATTCATGGAAAAAATAGTAAAATACCATCTACACGTACATAATTGTTTGGATCATTTCTTAATTTATAGTAATGTACAATGAAGATACTAAAAGCAAATCAACAAAAAAAAAGGGTTAGTTTTTCGTATTATTATTATCATCATTTCTTAATTTGTAGTGAGCCCATTCTTGAATTTCCTTGTTGTTATTATAAAGTGGGCATTCCTGGCAGGCTTTGAACGGATTGAAGCAGCAGGTGTGGCAGAAAAGAGCCATTGCGTCCGTGTGACTATACGCTCATCCGTTGAAAGAGGATTGACACAGCTGGTTAAGGTCGGCCTTCACCTTAAAAGGGAGGAGGTTCGATTCTCGATGGTTGATGTAAGGACCTTGTTGTTGGTAAATGATCTGTGACTGTTAATACCCCCGTAAACGTTCTTTGAGCTTGGAGGCATACCTGATCATGGTAGGATATCGGTGTCTACCTCCACCTAAACTTTTTAATATAAAAAATATATATATATATATACGCTCATCCAAACAGAAAGCGACTTTGTGTGTCATTGAGCACGCCACATTTATTTACTTTGGACTCGTTGGCCCCCAGGGAATAGAAAGCCAGCGACTTCAATGGCTGCCTCGCTCCCTCAGCCCTCTCTCTCCTTATCCCTTCCTCAATTTCTTCTTCCAACTTATTCACACGACACCAATCTCATTCATAGCTTTCTACTTCTCTATTTATCTTTTCTTCGTCCAAAAGGATCTGATCCAGGTCACGTGGATCTTTATCCTTTCTATTCTTAAATTTCAAATCAATCTTCCAATCCTTTTTTTCTTATAAAAGGAAATTCAAACCATAATTATTTCATATATGCACTAGCTATTTCTGTTACAAAATTGTTAATATTAATATATACACCTGCTTCCTTCTTTTCTAATTTAAATTAGCACCAATTCAAATTTTAAACACAACCTCTTCTTTCTGAGTTGCTTATTCTGAGCTTTATTTTATTACTCCTGGACAACGTAATAAGCGTGAGAGCAAATCTATGAAATGAATGTTATTGGCCTCTTCTGGTCAGGATATGAGATCCGGACTTTTGATGGAAGATCCATGAAGAGGTTTGGGCCTCACAAGCATCACAGAAGGATGATCTGTAAGTCCAGGATCTTAGCTGAGCAGGCTCAGGCTAAGCCCTAACCAGCCACAACGAGACAATTGCCAGGTCAGCAATGTCAGACCACCCAGTCCAGGTGATACATGAACGGCCGAAACATTTTTCGATGGATAGGCGTGGCCCACATACTCCAGAATCCCTACTTCAACTCTGCAACTGCAAGGACCCACTTACCAATGCTGTCCAAAGGTCCCCTGCTTTTCGTTCCTCAAACCTTACAAATAAATAAAATTACACTGGTAGTGTATAATACTATAAAATAGGGCATTTTTTTTTTTAAAAAAAGTACTAGTGCAGAATATAAGTCAATCTCAATTTAATGAATGTTTTTTTTTTCTGTTTTATCTTTATGATTAATACTCACTTTTTAATTTTTTTCTATTTATTATATCCCTCCCTCTAAAATAACATTCTCAATACAATTAAACACATTTTTAATAAGAATAAAGATGGAAAAAGATTTACATTTAAAACATATTAAATACTATGCTTTCTTATGTTTAGTTAAAAGTTTACTGTATTATTAATTAGAGGGAGTATATTGCCTCCCATCAATATTTAAAATATATATACTGATTACAGAGAGGGGTGTACGGACCAACAATAGAGATTAAAAAAAAAATATTAAAAACGAGAGATAAAAATAACGTGGGGGAGCAAATAAAGTAAGGCTAGGAGAGTGGGGTTGGGATAGGATTTGAAGCAGAAGAGCGAGGGCTATAAAATGGAGGACGAATAGGGAGGGATAGGTTTGCATTTGATGTGCGGTAAGATACGTTAGAGAGAATCAAACCCCCAAGTGCATGTCAACGTTTGGACGCTGGGCATTGAGAGGAGGGAGCAGGGAGGTGTCAGAATAGAAGAAAGCAGAGGGAGAGAGAAGAGGGAGGCGTGTAATTATGAACATAGCCTGCAATCAAATAAATAAGACTCGGGACTTCTTGCCAGAAAATGCCAATTCTGCGTAACCGTTAACCCCACGCGGCAAGCCATTTCTCGTCCTCCTTTAATTCTATTCTTACTCCTCCCTCTCACTTGCCTTTCCTTAATTGCTCTCTCTTCTCGGTATTATCACCTCCTCACATTTGCCTTTCCCCCTCCCCTCCCCTCCATTCATTTTCGTTCAGTTCATCTTTCTAGGCTTGTGCTTGGCGTTTCGCCGGACATGTCGCCGGCGGAGACCAGCAGGGGATTGAGTGGGGAGGAAGGCGGGCATTACCCTGCCCCACTCGCGGCGCACGAGGACGTGGCCAAGGACCCCACCCTATTCTGGGACACTCTCAGACGTTTCCACTTCCTCATGGGTACCAAGTTCATGTAAGCTCTTTCCTCTTTCTTTTGGGATTTCTCTCTTTGCTAGATTAGAAACCAACTTAGAATGTGATTTTTAATCCCGTGGTTTCATTTGAATGGAAATACTGAATCGTCTAGTAGACTCCACATACATTTGTGTTGGTGAACGGTGATATGTACTAAATCTTTTTTGGCCACATCTTGTCCAAAGGATTCCTGTGATTGGAGGGAAGGAGCTGGATTTGCACGTTCTTTACGTGGAGGTTACGAGGAGGAGCGGTTATGAGAAGGTGGGCTCCCTGTAATCCATCCGCCACCGCATATATTATTAGTTTATTTATTGTTGGTAAATATTGAAGTGAGAACTGTGGGGACATGTTTGAGTAACTCCCACCCGGGAGGGATTTGAAAGTGCAGGTTGTGGCAGAGAAGAAATGGAGGGAAGTGGGGAATGTGTTCAGGTTCTCTCCTACTACAACCAGCGCTTCTTTCGTACTGAGGAAACACTACATGAATCTTCTTTACCATTACGAACAAGTCCACTTCTTTAAGGCTCGTGGTCCTCTGTACACCCCTTCTGCAGGTAGTAGTTGACTGCCTGTTCCTCATTTTTGTTCTTTTTTCAATCCTTTCCATGCTAGTCCTAGATGATCATCAGGAACCTGCTTCTGCGTGTTTTGCATTAGTATTTTCATTTTATTGCCTTGCGAATCGCACGTGTATGAACCCCAGTTTACTGTCCCGCAGCTGCATTTTCTGTCAGCAATCAGTCATGGAGACCCGAATTAGCTATTGTGGAATACTCACCCCAGCGGATAAACGAGTGCCCTGAATCCCATCATGAAGGTATTTAGCCTACCGGACAATTTATCTGCGAGCTCTGCTACAATAGTAAACTCGATATACATGGTCATGTTTTATATATGTACATTGTTGATCTTACATGTTCCAAGTTCAAACTTAAAGTTTCTTGAGATGGGAACAGAGTCCAAACCGTAGCTACTATGAATGCAGGCTTCCACTTGATAGATAGATAATTGTAGATAAATAATGGGGACATGAATGCTTTCGTAGGAAGAAACAAATTTGTTGGGAGGGAAGTTGACATATAGAGTTTTGGTGCAGATGAATCGTGGGGCGAAGTGAAGGGAATGATAGAGGGGAAATTCGATTGTGGGTATTTGGTGTCAGTGAAGGTGGGGACAGAGGTTCTGAGAGGGGTGCTATACCATCCCCAGCAATGGGGCGGGAATGCGATGGTGGCCTACAGCGGAAAAGGTGGACGCGTGGGCAGGAGGAGGAAGAACAGGAGGAGGTGGGACCCAAACTACCCAAAGCCCAACAGGAGCGGCTATAACTTCTTTTTCGCAGAGAAGCATTACAAGCTCAAAGCGCTGTATCCAAACAGGGAGAGGGAATTCACCAAGATGATCGGCCAGTCATGGAGCAGTCTCAGCCCCGAGGAGAGAATGGTAATACTAATCACTCGCTCGATGGTTTTGGTTTGTTGAAGAAGAAGCTTTATTATCAGTTTGATTTGATTTGGTGTGGTGCGCATGCAGGTCTACCAGAACATTGGGTTGAGGGACAAGGAACGGTACAAGAGAGAATTGAGGGAGTACAAGGAGAAAATGTCAATGAAGCTCACTCCCACCGTGGAACAGCTTTCCACTGTTTAATCCAAGATTTGCAGCAGTTCAGGGATGCAAGAAAGAGTATTATTAGTACTACATTGAATGAATGTTGTTGTTGGCTAATACTAGTTCCCATGCACTAATCTCGTTATGGAATTTCTTCTTTTTCATAATATTCACTGCTGGGATGTAGTTTTGGTGCCGAATCTGGATTCATTCAATTAAGATTGAATGATTTGGATTCAATGACACTATCTTTATACTTTTTTTTAAAGCAATGTGAAATCTAAAATAAAAATAACCCAACAAAATATAATGTTTTACTTGGAAATAAAAATTGAATTTAGATTTCTTAACTCTAGTTTGGATGACTCTTAATGCCCTCACTGATAAACACACAAATCTGGACAATCTTTTTATGCGGGTCATAGGGTTCGCTGATATTCAAATGTTTTAGCCCCTACTCATAGTTTACAGAGGGAGGAGGGACCATGAAGTCGTAACGCCACAAAATTGGAATTTCCGTCTTATACATCTAAACGTGGGTTATGCTCATAGATAAAAATGAGAGAGTGAAAACTCATTTTGATTATATGAAGTCTCATAAGAAATTTAATTACTAACCTATTTTATTTATGGGATAGAATATTGTCACTACCAATCTACTATCACACTTTTTTCATTGTTAGATTATAATCTTAATAGGAAAGAAAAATGATAAAGGTAGATGATATTATGATCTAACGGGTGAGTGGTAGTGACTTGGTAGTGACAATATCCTATTCCTTTATTTATATTTCATTTTATGGTATCCACGACTTGACATTTAATATTATATAAAAATATTAGAAATAATAAAAGGTCAAAGTGTATCCTGAGCTTGAAATATTTTCTCAAATGCATCGTGCACTCAGTTTTTTTTTTTTTTTTTTTTTTTTTAAAAAAAAATACACTTTAGCATGCCGAATGCACTAAAAAATGCTTTAAGGTGTTAGATACACATAGAAAAATACTTTAAATTGTCAAATACACCTTAACCGTGTAATAAAAGTATACATCTGTAACTATTCACATAAAATCTTAATGGTATAGATTTACATATTATACTTACATTAAGTACCTTATATTTATTATTTCAAATTTTCTAATCATACATTGACATATGACTATGATTAGAAAATTATCATTTAACTATAAATCCACATGAAGTAAATTAGACATATGACTATGCATAATTGAAGATCTTAATATAATGGACTTTATTTAAATATTTTCATAAATATTGGTACGAACCTGTACCAGGCCCAATAGCGATAAAGCCCAACAATATAGATAAGGCACACCCAAGCTATATCAAGCAGGATCCTAACTCCCACACGATCATGGAGTATCTCCAGATATGGTAGGGTAGTTAGGATCATTGGGTCAGAGATCACGCAATGCCCAGAATATCCTACCTAATGTACACTCTATAAATACTGAGGTCAAACCCTAAGGTACACACGTTCGGATCTCATAACTATTTACATACATTCACACTGTGCACGCACCCCACCCCTTGGCTGGTTGTGTACAGTGATCCTACTTTCTCCTAAGTGCTTTCCTCATAGGCATTCAGGAATAGACCTTTGATCCAATATCAAAGCACCAGCCCATCAGGCTAGACATTTGTGTTCTACACCAGAACAAATGTATTTATCCATTTTTTATTATTTAATATGATAATGATATTTGTATAGAATAAATCTCAATTATTGAAAAATAATATAATGGCGGAGATGGGAAGTGAAGAGAAAGTAGGTATAGAGAGGTGGAGGTTACGGAAGACATAAATTCTCCAGATTTAAAACCCACCCTCATGGGAGGGAGGAGAGAGATCAACTCAATCATGTGATTAGTAATATTGCATCATCCAACATGTTTTACAAGAAATCCTCTAATTAAGCATTTACATGAACTTGTATAGAAATGTATTAGAATTTCTGAAGCTTGTGTCGCATTGGAGATATTTAATCCCTTGAAGCGTGTTGAAAGGGAATTGGGCAAACATTGATAAATTTAATTAACACAGTCGGTGGAACACATTGGAGGAGTATTATTTGGGCGAGTGAGGGACTGCGTGATATTAATAATATACAGAGATAGGATTCAGATAACGTTGTGGGCAAAGACTAAGAGTTGTTTGGGATCCCTTGGATTATTCCACCAACTATTATAATAACACGTTGTAAACAAAAATTAAAATAATAATAATAATAATAATCTGGGCCGTCCAAATCTAGATCTAGACGGCCAGGAGATCATCCGTACGGATGAGCTCCCCCTGCTTGCCAAAGGACGAGCAGGGAACCCAAATCCCCAATTTCATCCTCACTTTCCTTTTCTTTGTTTTCATTTACCCACCACTTTTAAATTTATTAGTAGTAGAATAAATAAATATAGGGTTTAATTTTTATACTTTTGCTACAGAAACATTTTTTATGCCACACTTACATAAAAGTGAGTGGGTCCAATTGTAAAGAGAAGAGAGAGAAAATATTAGTGGGACCCACTCACTTTTTATGAGAATGTGGCAGAAAAAATGTTTCTGTAGCAAAAATAGAAACATTAAACCCATAAATATAATATAAAAATAAAAGTATCAAATAAAAAGTGTGAGAAGTGGTTAAACACTATCAAATGAAAAGTGATATAGGTATTAATGAATTTATTTTATAAGGAAAATTGAATAATAATAATGATAAGCAGGCTAGCCCGCAAGCTAAACAAAGCAGGCATGTGCAACCCGCTCTGAGCAGGCTGGCATTTAGCGAGCCCGAGCCTTCCACTTTTGGCGTGCTAGCAGGATTGGGCCCACAGGTTTTACGGCTCTAATCATAATTAGTTTGTTGGATTTTATGGTAAAGCAAATGAGGACCAAGATGTAAGATCAATAGCATAATTGCTTGTTGCTAGCAAGTCAAAGTAACAAAGTCAATGACACACAAGAGGGGCAACTCTAATTGCCCGGCTAATTCGATTCCACGAGAGAGGATTATATGTAATTTTAATGCAATAAACTAATTACAACGTTTGGTTGGGCTTACATTACTAGGACTGACGAATGAGAATATAAACATCATGTAATTAAATGAAAGTGACACTATTGCCTTTATAATTTTTTACACTAACCAAAGTGTAAACTCATAAATGATGTTAAATATTAAATAATTTTAATTGCCACCATTATATATTAAAAATTTAATTAATAATATAGACATTTAAGAAACATTCCCCCATTAAAAAATTATATTCATCCGTTAAAACAATATTAAATAATCAATTAAATAATATTCTTATCATTAAATGTTAAAAATTAACATGAACACATAATATTTCCACCATTTAATATTAAAAAATTACTATGAACCCAATATGTACACGGCACGAAATGAAAAAAATATCATGAATCCAACGTGTATATTATTATATACCACTCTAGTCCTATTTATAAGTCCATTTTGACAAAAAAAAAAAAATTGGTCCTATTTATAAGTCCAGTTTCATGTAATAAATGAAAATTGTGACAATTTTACCCAGATTAATTGTACCCATGAAGATATAAAGAGAATAAACAGTTGAAAAATATTCAATTATAAATGAGAGCAAAGTTGAAAATTTATTCCATAATCATTGAGTTAACTACCTCTTATTGGTATGTGAGATTTGATCAAAATGAACTTATAAATAGGACCATAGTGGTATGTAGATAAGGGTAATGTTATTCCTCCTGGTTATATTGTTCTCATATATTTTCATGTTTGATACAATCTAACCAAATATTTTTATAAATATATATCATCTTTCCCTGAACCAAACATTATGTAATCATCATTGCATGGCATTCCATTACCTTCAATTCCGTAAACCAAATGGACACCAAATGTCATCTATCTTGTCCCAGCAGCTCTGAATAATGGCTTCCTCGGTTTCTTTTGTATGCAACAACCACCTCCACTATACACATTTTGGTGACACGTCACAGTTAATAGCATCACCTACAAATGCTTTCTTCCATCATCCTGCTTATCCCCTCAATCACCCCTTTTATCGGATAAGCATATCAGCAAGGGCCTGAGCATCTTCTGATTCGTCGCCTCATTATAATATTCACATCAACAGGTCACTATTAGTCGCCCAAAGAATGAAGATAATGACAATGGGAGAGCGACACCATCATTTGGGATTTGATTAATTGAGAGCAGCATTTAAGTTATCTCCTGACTCCTCCATGACAAGCAAGGAATAATTGCCCTGCCTGTATAATAAAATTTGAATAAAGCAATTTGGGTGAATATTTATTTGTATCTGACTGTGAAATACCAAAGAATGCATATAGCATTGTGGGAAATGACTCAAACAGGGTCCGCCCACAGCCTGGTTTCGGAGTTTTGGTTTGGTGGGTGATGCTATCAAGGGATTATATATATTTATAAATAAAGGATTAAGACTCGTTGCGTTTATCATCATTGTCAACTCATCAAAATGGCCGATGCTATTGCTCACAACAAAAGAGGTGACACAAGCAAAGCAAATTCGCATTGTTCACAGCCCACGTCGACGTTTGTTCCTCGCTATGAGTATTGCGTCTCCCCTTTGACCTTCGTTTTAAGCTTCACTCATTGTAAGATGAGAACAAAGATTCAAATACGAGCACTCAAATAATTGTCCTTTACCCCCTCTCTCTGATCCCATCTAATAGCATCTAGAGCTTGTTATATTTTCAAATTCAAATTTATTGCTCAGTGATTCATGCTGATATTAAACGTTGAGTATGGGGGACACAGAGAGTTGCAGTAACAGGGGTCAGAATTCAGGGTGGAATAATAGTCGAAAGCAAAGTCAAAAGGTTGAAGTTTACAACGAAGTTCTTAGTAGACTTAAGGAATTGAATGTCCCAGAGGCTGCGGATCCTGGCTTTGAAGTGGAGCTCTGGACGCATTTCCATCGACTTCCAGCTAGGTACTTCTAAGTTCTAACTCCTTTTCAATGTTGCCCCATCTGTTTCAAAGACTAACTCGTATTGATCATTTTGTATCTTCCTTGAATACATGGGGATGGTTATTATCTGTTCTTATTTTCTCTATCATTGATCTTGGGTGCATGGAGCTCTTTGTAACTGTGAATATACATGCGATAGGTATGCAGTGGATATGAATGTGGAGAGAGCTCAAGACGTCATTATGCATAAAAGGTTGATGCATATGGCACATGATCCTGCTACCAGACCTGCTGTTGAAGTCCGTCTTGTTCAGGTAATTCATATATATATGTAAGCTGAAGTTTAATCCTCGATACTTGTACTGTTTTCTTTCCGTCTACCTTTCACTGTGCTATCAACTAATCATCTCGTCGCAGCATCTTTAATAGAGACATAGAGTAGCTTATGCTTTGTTTTTAATTTGAATCGATTTTATTCTGTGAGCTTAGACTTCCCTACTAATAATATAGGGTAGATTAGTCAGAAAAGAAAGAAAAAAGAAAACCAGCAGCCTGCTTCTTGCGTGGATATGCGTTGTGACATTTTTTTAAACCAATAAATCAGCTTCGCCTCTGCAACGCTGTTTTGGTTATTTATGATTAGTACGAGCACACGTTCCCTTTTATGGAGATTGCCATATTCTGATTTTTGTAAAATAGTAGTAGTATCGAGACAAGTAATTTCTTCATTTGACCAGGATATAGAAACTTTGATGGTGCCTGCTTCATTAGCAATTAGCAAACTGATTTGCTGGAATTATGCAACACATCTGTTATGCAGGTTCGATCATCTTCAGGTGTGAATTCTAGTGATTCCCTTGATTCAAACTCACAAAGAAAAGTCAGTCGTCAAGATTCTCATAATCCAGGCAACATGAGGCATGGTTATTTGAATATATTTACTGAATCGTTAAATATATTTGATTGGCCTTGTCCTTCTCCTCTTTGTACCTTTCTGCGTTATTCATACTCACTGCTTCTTTTTCATGATTTTCAGCATTCATCCTGCTCCAGCCTTCGGTTCCTCAGCTAACTTTGAATTTGCGCTTGAAGCAAGCCAGTTAAACGTTCAATCTAATAGTGGAAATTCGAAATTCTATACACAGTATTCCCTGGAAAACTTGGATGATGACCGTATTCTTTACAATTCTTTTACCTATTTGTTCTATGAACATCACAAGTTCTGCTCCTTTCTAATCTCAATTTTTTATTGCCAAAAGAGGTGTCATATTATTATTTTGATTGCTGGCAACACTTATTGCTGTTATCAGTTTCTGAAAATTGTTAAATGAAATGGCAGACCAATGCATGAGATCACGATATCAACAAACGACAAGCCAAAACTTCTCAGTCAGGTAGCTGAGCTCAACGGCTATGCAAATATTTCTCATCTTACATGTGAAATCCGTATTTTCTATTCGTGCACTCTACTAACAATTACCTTCTAGTTTATGAATCTTTTGGAGTGTGATCAAAGTTTTACGTCGTTAAGATAATATTTGGACGGCCCCCTATTTTTTAAGGGCAGCGGACAGGGCAGCAGGGGTGCTATGCATCTTTCTATATCAGCATATTGTTCATTGATTATAAGTTTCTGAGACAATTAAAATAATTTCAGCAATATAATTACAGGGCAGTGATATTAAACTATTCAACAAGTAAGAGCATAAATAAGGTAGATGTGATATCACTCAATCAGCAGAATAAGATGTGAGTGATAAATTCTCCCCTTTAGCTTTCATTCCTTCTCACAAAGCAAGCAATTATGCCTTGCAGTTGACTTCCCTACTGTCTGAAACTGGGTTGAATATCCAAGAAGCACATGCTTTTTCAACCTTGGATGGTTATTCATTGGATGTTTTTGTTGTTTGTGGTTGGCCTGTTGAGGTACTTTCCCTCCTTTTCTTGCTTGTATCATATTAGCTTAATCTATTGAGAACTGACTAGGAGAAAATTCGCTCGTCTTACTAAACTGAAAATTTATAGTTTAAAGAGTGCCCTTCTCTAGAAGCATGGGCATTCTATCATCCTTCCAGTTTTTCAATTTACTAGGACTCCAACTTGATTACAATTTACTATTGAACTCTGTTTTCACCCCTTTCTATTTATTAAAAGCTACGTGAATCATTTACACCCTAAACTTTGTAGGAGACTGAGAAGCTTAAACATGTGCTTACCAAACAAATTCAGAAACTTGAGGTAGGCTCTCCGCGTCCCACTTGTTACAGCATCCATATGAACAAAGACATGGTCAATTTTCAACCGATTTTAGGCTATTGTACTTAATTGGAAATTGATTGTTGCTCGCATGTCTTCCCCAAACTTTGGCTTACTAAGTTGGATGTTTTGGGTGGAAATCCAGCGGCAGCCTTCCATGAAGAAAATTGGCAGTCAAACTGCAGAGCAAGAACAAATCAGGATGAATTTTATCTCTAATAATGTGAATCTACCTTTATGTGGAAGTGTTGCCTGGGAAATTGATGCAAGTTGTTTGAGATATGAAAGGAAAATTGCATCTGGACCGTTCTTTGATTTGTGAGTAATGCTCTTTTATTTGGATGATATGTTTCAGAGTAAATGCATGTTGAATGACCCGTTTGTTGACACAGGTATAAAGGTGTTTTCTGTAACCAAGATGTAGCTATCAAAGTTCTCAAGACTGAGAATCTGAATGAAAATATGCAAAGGGAGTTTGCTCAAGAGGTCTATATTCTGAGGTTTGTTCCATCACAACTCCTCTTCCCGAGAGATTCATCAATCGTTTTTTGTTAATTTTTTTATAGGTCACGGTTTTCTTGAGAGTGAAAATATGTAATTTGTACCCAATTCATGGGAATGTTAATGGTTCTCTTTTTAAATTGTATATTGCAGTAAATTGTGTCACAAGAATGTTGTGAAATTTTTAGGGGCTAGTACAAAACCTCCAGACCTATTCATTGTCACAGGTAAAAGTTTGTATTAATGGATTAATTTGATGTTATAATTGATGATGATCATGTGCATTACACGAAATCTGAAAAATGATTTGCTTTATTCATGATTTATGAACAATAATGCTCGTTAGGGTTCTTATGATTTATGTATATTAGATTAATGGAAAGACCAATCTAATAGGTGAAGCATTGTCAATTTTGATATGACAATCACAAAAACTTTTTTCTCCAGAATACATGTGTGGTGGAAGTCTGTATGAGTTTCTGCATACACAGAACGCTGTGCTTACTCTTCCATATTTGATCAAAGTGGCAATCAATGTTTGTGAAGGAATGAAGTATTTGCATCAGAATGAAATCATACACAGGGACCTTAAAGCTGCGAATCTTTTGATGGATGAGAATGGGGTAATTGATTACATTTTGTGCCATCTACTTTGAAACTTGCTTAGGTTTTGTTTGTCTAGTGGTGATTACTTGTTTGGAATGGTGTCAAACAGGTAGTGAAGGTTGCTGATTTTGGTGTAGCAAGGATGGAAGATCAGTCAGGCCTTATGACTGCAGAAACTGGAACTTATAGGTGGATGGCTCCAGAGGTGTGCCCCAAACATGTGTATAATCTATAATGCTTCCTGATGGTTTCTTTAGTGTTATCAGATGTCGCTGCTATTATTGTTATTGTTATGATTGGGTTAAGGAGACTTGCTATGAAACTATGCCTCTTTGTTAAATTATCTAAGGATAATGGAACTTGAGAATTGAGAGCATGAGTAAAGGATGTTAAAGGTGGCAGTGTTGGTTCCCAAGGTAACATTGACAGAACATAACAACACTTTGTTGGAAAGCTAATACTACCCTGATCCTCAATATAAGATTCACTTTATAGTTCAATTTCTTTATCAAAATATATCTTATATTAAAGACCGGAGGTAGTATAATTCTCACGACTGTTTACTTGTTTGGGTTGCTTTTGTGCATTGCTTCGACTTAAGGATGTTGTACATGCTTAAGAGGAAGTAGGAAGTAGGAAGTGTATAAGTGATATACAGTTGATGCTTTTAACCCCGGAATGAATTGATTATAATATGTGATTCACTTGATAAATGGAAGGTTATTGAACACAGACCATATAATCACAAAGCTGATGTGTTCAGCTTTGGAATTACCATGTGGGAGCTGCTCACAAGAAAGGTAATATTCTCTCTGCATTAGATTATATTCATGTGCTCTTGTTCACACTGTAAAACTGCCTTCCCTCGTCTCCTTTCACTTCAAAACACAAATCACAAAATGGTATCTGTTCACATTTGTTCAGGAAATAATGGGCTCCTGTAAGTCTAAGCCCAAGACCAATAATTCCAGACCCACAACTCTATGTATAGCTCTATAGATATTTGTCTAGAATACTTACTCATTGTACAGGACACGTGTCATTCACTGCTGTAAATTAGGGTTTTTACCCTATCTATATAAATTGAATACAAATGTTTGGTCTGTTGCGCCACAGTTAAAAATATCTCCCAGTGTCTAGAATTCTGTCTACATTTAAAGCTTCTTTTTTGAGTGAAGCAGCTTCCACATGAGCATTTGTCACCATTGCAAGCAGCTGTTGGAGTGGTCCAGAAGGTATTTTATTCTGTGACAATATATACACTTATCCCTTATCCTTTTCTTTTCTCCCCCGGCCTGTGGGGCTGCTCACACATGTGACTACGCAAGTCTATAATTCAGCTTCCAAATTTAAAATATTTCATTTGAAAAAGAACAAGATTTTTGGTATTGTGAATTGCAGGGATTGAGGCCCAAAATTCCGAGGCACACGCATCCAATGTTAGTAGAGTTGATGAACCATTGCTGGCACCAAAACCCTTCTTTGAGACCCGAATTCTCAGAAATTCTGGAATCTCTGCACCATTTTTCCCAGGATGTATGTAAGGACGTTAATTGCACACTTTTATTTATTTTTTTCTCAAAGCCTTATCATTGAATTTGTTTGCACCCCAACAGGTTGGAGGCGAAGTTGCCCCTGACGCCATAAGAGACACCGTATAGATGTGGCCACCGTCTCAATTACGAAATGATGTTATGTACTATTCGTCCCACGGGGCAGGGCTTATGAATATTGCTTACTTAAATTGCTCCTATGCACTCTTTTTCTTTTACACTTTCTTTTTTGACTAGGCCCTACAGATTTCAAGACAAGCAAGGGATTGTTCCATGATCATATTTTTTAATACAAGCATGCATTCTCCAATAAAAATAATTATGCTCGAGTCACTATTAATGAGAATTTGAATCTTGATTGTTCAATAATCAACTTTAATCCATTGATGGTTTTGGTTTTGCAGAACTAGCTAGCCATTACACACTTTTTTTAACAATAATATGGGTACGATGTTACAGAATTTGACAAATGTTTGATGAAACAAACATACAATTATTTATTAAAATAATATTTAAAAATGAATCTCTATATTTTATATTTTATGACAAAACATATAGTTTTAAATCAAAATAAGTATTCAGGTAAAAAAAATCAAAAGAAGTATGCATTTTTTTTTTCCGTTTAAAGATATAATCCAAGATTATGGGGGGAAAAGAAAAATCTGAACTATACCCCCTTTCCTTTTCACCAACAAAACATTGTTGGAGAATAGAAAACTCAATTAGCGGGTATTTGGTTTAGCTTAAAGAAAAAACTTGTTTACGTCTTACGCCTTACATATTTATCTTTTTTAGTGTAAAATTATTTAACATAAGCTAATCCAACGCACGCTTAGTCAGAAATAAGTGATCCAGTAATAACCAATTGGGTATTAAGGCAAAAAACAAAGTTACCAAATTGGTAGCAAAAATAAACTGGACAGCAGAGGAGTCAAAAACCTGATAAAAGAAGGATTAGGACCCAATTAACCTGACCCTTTAAGCCTTCAACACTGGGACCCAACTGTGCAGACCCTTTAACCCTGTAAAGGGATAGGATAAAGCCAGAGGGTCAGGTTCCAGTTCACTTTTGTGGTGGAAAATCTCTCAAATACGCTCACAGGAGAAAGGAAGAAGCGAGACTCAAAGCAAAAGAGGCATTCTGCTTGGAAGTCAGAAATGGCGACGCCGGTGAGAGTCTACGGACCTACACTGTCCACGGCTGTGTCAAGGGTTTTAGCGTGTCTCATTGAGAAGGACGTCCAATTCCAGCTGGTTCCTCTCAACATGTCCAAAGGGGAGCATAAGAAACCCGAATTCCTCAAGATTCATGTATTTCCTTCCACATTTCTTTCATCTTGCATTTTTGCTTGCTTTTTCACTGATTTTGCGGTCTCAATTAATTGATGATGCCCCCAGCCCTTTGGTCAAGTACCGGCATTTGAGGACGAGAGCATTTCCCTCTTCGGTAAGTGCATCGAGTTCTCTTAGTTTCTCTTTATTCTCCAATTTGTTGTATGTTTAGTTATTTCAGCTTTAAAGTCCCATAAATTTAGAGTCCAGAGCGATATGCCGATACATTTGCGAGAAACATCCGGAGAAGGGAAACGAGGCATTGTACGGCACGAACCCGTTGGCGAAGGCGTCCATAGATCAGTGGTTAGAGGCGGAAGGACAGAGTTTCAACCCACCCACCTCAGTTCTGGTGTTTCAGCTCGCATTTGCTCCTCGGATGAAGATCAAACAAGACGAAGGGGCAATCAATCTCAACGGAGAAAAACTAGCCAAAGTGCTTGATGTGTACGATAGGAGGCTTGAGGAGAGTCGTTTCTTGGCGGGCGATGAGTTTTCTCTGGCGGACCTCTCTCACCTTCCCAACACACATTTCTTGATGGGCACTGAGAAAGGCGAGCTGTTCACTTCCAGGAAGAACGTATTCAGGTGGTGGTCTGAGATTTCCACTCGAGATTCGTGGAAACAGATGGTTGATATGCAGAAATCTAAAAATTGATGGTTATCTGATTTGCGTTCTGATTATTTTGTTTATCCAACAACTGCGACTAGCTTTGCTGAATTCTCAATCATATTGTTTGCTTAATATGACCATAAGTTTCATTCTGCGAATGTGGATCTCAGCGCAACGAGTCATGAGTGTGTTTGCTGTTGTGTCAAGATTGGTTCAGTGTTACAAGTTCTGGAGGACTTTGTTTGTGTTGTGGATTTGCCGGCTCTGCTTCGAGTCTGGTCTTTATCTTCACGAACGGCCCACGCCGGGCTTTGTTTGGTTTAATCTATTCGTTTTTGCACTTACTATAATTATAATATCATTAGGACTGGAGGTAGGATTAACTATTTTTTTAAATTGAGGTGAACTTAAATATAATTTGAGTTTAGAAAAAGTTGCACTATGAAGTAGTATGAACCTTGATTTATAATCCCAAGAAGTGTGGACCCGTGGTTTGATTTTATCAAAAGATATAAAGAAATGTTTAAAATATGAAAGTAAGGTTATGTACAAATAGTTAGAAAACTGATTTAAATATATTTAAAAATAGGTTAAGTTATTTTTTTATAAGAAAAATGTGTGATGATTATTAGAATATACACCATCTAGCTGAGCTGGCAGAAGAAACTAACCAAGTGGTTAGACTAGTCAAAGTTGTTAGGAATTTGCTAGACTCTCTGTTGTAACTTTCTTATAGCACACAGCTCACCGAATACACGTGTAAACAAAACACTACTTTACCTTCTTGTATTGTAACCATCTGTTGTGCTCTACAGTGCTCTATATAAACAGTACACTCTCATTGAATAAGATAAGTTTTCGGGATCCAATTCCATTCTGTTCAATTCTCTCTGAGCTCTCTTATTTCTCTACATTTCTTCTTCAATCTCAATTTTCTAGTATGGTATCAGAGCCATAGACGACCTCCGTCGAAGCTCGATTCCGGTGACTAGAGTCTTCACGACAACTTGCCTGGTGATCTCCGGTTAACGGATCGATCGCTGAGCAGACATGTCAATTTCCTCTGACTCTATCGCGATGGCCACATCGGCGGCCTCTGCAAGTCGTGTATTCTCCAACAAAAAAATTACAATTAAGCTCGATGACTCCAATTTCCTGCTGTGGAAACAGCAAGTCTACTTCATGGTCAAACAACACAGGGTCTATTCTTTCCTTGATGGATCTGTGGCTACTCCGTCAACGAATATCAGAGGCGAAGATGGTAAGGATGTTGCCAATCCTGATTTTGAGGAATTTGAGTCGATTGATTCGGCTCTAGCCTCCTGGCTTCTTGCTTCTGTTGCATCTAACATCTTACCAGAACTTGTTGGACTCATCACTGCCGCTCAGATCTGGTCAAAACTCAACCAACTCTTCTCTAACAAGTCAAATTCGAAGATATTGTCCTACAAAAGTCAGTTGGCAAATCAAAGAAAAGGCGATCTGTCCATGCGTGACCAAGGGCGGACTGAGGTATTAGACTTGGGGGGCAAGTGCCCCCCCTTAAATTTGGGAAACAAAAAAATAAATAAAAATTTAATACATATTTTAATGATTTTCATGATTGTTTAGTGCCTTCCTTTAATATATCAAGATTGCACTTCGTAATCGGATGTGAAATGAATGGTTGAATGATTGTTTAGTGTCTTTATATTGAAAAAGATGTATTTGATAACATTGATAATAAGACAATTACGATGGAATTCCAAAAGATAAGCACTTAGCCTTACTTTTCTAAATGACAGGTTTAATTTTAAAATAATTGTCTCTCTTATTACATCATCGATATTTACTTTTCATAAATATTTTTTTCTTGTCTATATTCTTTTATTTTTTAATGCATTTAAAAATTTACTTAAAAAAATTTTTCCCCCCCTTCACTATTTTTCTGGGTCCGCCCCTGTGCGTGACTATCTAGCAAATTTAAAATCCATCTACGATCATCTAGCAATGCTTGGAGAAAAAGTTGATGAGGCTACTCACGTTTGTCACATCCTAAATGGCCTTACAGCTAAGTAAGAGCCAGTAATAGCTGTCATCAATGCTTCCAGACCTCATTTTGGCCTTGACATGGTCTCTACCATGCTTTTAGATTCAGAGTCTCGTCATAAGGTATTCATCTCAAATACTCATGCTCATCCAATTAATGTTGTTACGCATCAATCACTTGCTGCTATTGTGAATCCCTCTGGCTATTCTGGTGCTTCTACCACAAACATGTACTCAAATGAATCCAATACTGAGGATTCATTCACTGTAGTTTGTCAAACTCAAGGTCCTAATTCAAGCCAAGGCATTAGACCCTTCCGTCCATCCTTCTTTCCTAGAGGTGGAGGCTGTGGAAACAACTATGGTCGTGGTTGTAACATCCCAAATTTTGGGATTTGAAATTTGAAATATTTTATGAGAATTAAACTATGGAATTTAATTTAAAATAATTGTGAGAATTTAATTATGGGAAATTTAAGCTTATTTTGCCCTTAATTAATTTATTTTGGGAAAATAGTGATTCAAGTAAAGCCCGATTCATTTTAAATTCATCAACCCATATATTCCCTATGGTCCATCATGTGAAAGCAATGGGATTACACAGTAAATTAGTTTTCTTCCTGCAAGCACAAGCTATCACGTGACGGCAAAAAGGAAAGAAAAAGATCACAACGTCATATGCAGAAGCGCAAGCCACTATGGTCAAAGATCACAGTTATCACCGAAACACAATAGGGCATTATATCAGTAAAATATTTCAGCGTCACTTACATAAAATGGGAAATACATCACAGCGTCACTTAAAACGCAAAAAGGAATGCAGAAGGATGAGTCGCACAGCAAGCCAGATCCTTGCATCATCTACCATTCCTCTGAAAGTCAACGGCTCTAGCGCACACACCTCAAGCTCGACGCCAAATACCACTGGGCATTCCCCTTCGGACCATCGTTTCTCTTCCCTCTCGGACTGGACCGAGAGTGATTATTTAAAGTTTTAAACATTGTTCTTGCTTACCATTCATTCACTTCCTTCAGCCAAGCTTAAACTGAGAGAGAGAGAGCGTTTGGATTGTGTGTGTGTTTTCTGTTTTGAAGCATAGTGAAGCCGAGAGCAAGACTGAGAACGCAACTAGGTGAGTTTTCGGGTCCTTTTGCCTTCTGACTTCCCAACGCATGTGTTTGAGCTTGCTGCCTCTTGATCTCTGTTACTAGGAGTTTAAACCAGGGACGGACCTAGTGGGGGGCTAGGGGTGGCCCGCCCCTAAAATTACAGAACTCAACCCAAAATTTTAGGAAATCACATTTAAACCTCATAAAAATTTTAATATTTTCACTTTAGTCCCTATTAAAAACTTTATGGAAGGATTAAAATGAAAATATTGAAATTTTTATAAGACTTAAATGTAATTTCCTAAAATTCTAGGTTTGATTTTGTAATTTCGCCCCCCTTAATCACTCTTCTGGTTCATCCCTGGTTTAAACAGGGGTAGTTGTTATTATATATTTATACATATATAATCTAGAAACAGAAACAGAGGAGACTTGTGCTGAATATATAAGTTGAACAAGGTTTAGGTGTGGTTTTTCTTGTTGTAAGTAGTTGCTAGTTTAAGAAAAATAGACGTGTATGCCGTGACTTCGGAAAATGGAAGAGAATGAAAATTTTTGCTGTCATATGTGTATAAAGGTGGCTGCACCCATATAAATGAGAGAAAGAGAGTTTGACTTTGTGATGAGCATGAACATATATATATATATATATATATATATATATATATATATATATATATATATATATATATATATATATATAAGGAAAGACGTTGTTTTTTATATATAAAGATATCCAGAAAATCAAAACCTTATCGTCCAGTAGACAGTAGTTATGTATATGTTAAATTGTAGGAATTTTAGTAAGAAAAATGTGGTGGTAAAACTCAGAGCATTTAACTGTTATAAATATATATATTTGCATTTGTAGAAATCAACCTGGTTATTATTTAATACACATATATGTAGCAAAGACCTTAAAAATATGTTGATATATATACACACACGTTGTTGCATTTAGGGTGTGCATGGGAACCATTCTGTTCCCCAGCACTGATTCTGAGATGAAACAGTTTTTTCTGACAGTTTTTTCTGATTCTGTGCCTGGGAAAAGTTTTGAGAATCAGAATTACGTTTGTTAACTTATTTTATTTTTACTCCGAGAATCAGAATCACGTTTGTTAACACATTTTATTTTTATTTATGTAAGTTTTATATTCAAAAAATTATTTATGTGGTGGTGGTGGTGGTGGCGGTGGCAGTGGCGGTGGTGGCGGTGGCAGTGGTGGCAGTGTGGCGGCGACGAGGTGGGGGCGGCGGCAGCGGGGTGGTGGCGGTGAGGTAGGGGTGGCGGTGGGGGTGGTGGTGGTGGTGGTGGTGGCGGTGGCGGTGTGGTGGTGGCGGCGGCGGCGGCGGCGGTGGTGGCGGTGACGGTCGTGGTGGTGGGGGTGGTGGTGGTGGTGGTGGCGGCGGTGACGGTCGTGGTGGTGGCGGTGGTGGCGATGTGGCGGTGGTGGCGGCTTGGCGGCGGCGAGGGTGGTGGTGGCGGCGGTGGCGGTGAGGTAGGGGTGGCGGTCGTGGTGGTGGCAGCGGTGGCGATGAGGTGGGGGTGGCGGCAGCAGCGGCGGCGAGGGTGGTAGTGGTGGTGGGGGGTGGGGTGGTGGCGGCGGCGGTTGTGGTGGTGGTAGTGGTAGTGGCGGTGAGGTGAGGGTGGCGGCGGTGGTCGTGGTGGTAGTGGCGGTGGTCGTGGTGGTAGCATTTATTAAATTCCTAATTTAAAGAGTTAGGATAGCCTTTGAGAGTTCAAAATACTTGTAGAATAATAATAATGAATTAAATGAATAAGCAACAACAACAGTAATGAAAATAAAATAAATAAATAATTAATATTTCTACAAAAAGGGGAATAAATAATAAAGGAAATTATTAATTAATAATAAATGGAAAAGGGGTATTATTAATTAGTAATAAATAGAAAGAGAATTAATAGTTACAATGGGTCATTGATTTTTTTTCAGTCCCATTATAATTTGCCTACTTCAAGCATTCCAAATTTATTATTATAATTTGTATATATTTTTAAATTTTATGAATTTTAAGCTATAATTTTATGTAGAGTTTTAGAAGAGTTATTAATGATTAGTAAATTGGTTGTGGTAGATTGATTTTTGGCGTGTATTTGAGCTCTTGGATTATGAGCAGTGTGGTAATAGTTAGCTTCGGCGAGAGGTAATCACTTTCCACTTGTTATGCATATTGATATGTTGTTGTGAGTATTATGTGAAAATGATTACGAATATTTTAATAGAAATTTCCTTGTGGAACCTTATGATTTGAATTGTGAAATATATACATATTGTGATAATTATGAAAAGGGTTGAATTGGGAAGATATGGAGTAGTTTATTCCACCACGTGGTGAGGCCTCCATTGGTTCACGATGGTTGGCTTTATATTGTCCCACCTGTTCAATGAGGGACTAGCCCACTAGTTCAATGAGGGCTAACGACACACCACTAGTTAAATGAGGGGGAAAGACCCATGGTCTGGGACATGTGCTCTGAAGATTTTGGCCGAATCTCATCACATGACCAGTGAGCTTTTGAGTAACCAGTAACATGGATGTAACTTAGCCCATAGGTCTAGTCAGAGGAAATAAGGCGGTTCGGTTGGATTGGTGGGAGGCATATTAGGAATTGTGTTAATAAAAACTGTGATACCGAATTTTGATACATAATTTTTGACATGAAAATTTGTGTTGAGTATATTGGTGAATTATATTTTTAATACTTTGTTATATAAATTGTTCCACTTGCCACCTCACTAGCACATATTAGTATTCGTAATAAGTTGGATTGATGGTTACCACATTTTTCAGGTGATAGTTCCCGTGCGGGTCCATCAGGGAAGACCTCGGAAGCTTAGACTACTCTACTAAAAGTAGTGCTTCTGTCTTTTGGGTTTATGTTGGATGATTGTATATTGCCACGTTAGGGCTCATTCTGCATACTCTAGTTTATTTTGTATATTTTGGTAATTGATGAAGCATTACTTAGTTGTTGATCAACCCTTAAATCAATGATTAAGTTAAGTAAAATGGAGGACGTTACAGTGGTCGCTTCAATAACAACAATAATTGGCGTTTACAATGCCAAATCTGTCATAAGTCAGGCCACCTAGCTGACCGTTGCTACTATCGCTATGAGTATCCCACCTCTCATGCTCCACCTGCTGAGGCTCAGGCTCATTATGCCTCTGGATATGGTTTTCCTGAATTTTACTCACCTTTTGAGTATTATGCTCTTCCTGATGACTCTGCTGTTTCTGAGTCTTCATCAACATTACCTACCACTGGTGTTAACACTGTGACACATGGTTCTACACAAATTTCCGCTGCTGCTAACCCAAATCCCACTACAACTCCTGTTGTACCTACAGCACAAGCATTTCTGGTAACTCCAACTACTATCACTGATCCTGCTTGGTATCCAGACTCTGAAGCTACAGAACATATTAAACAAGATGAGTCTTGTCTTGATCCAAATTCAGTCTTCAATGGTACTGGCACAATTCAAGTTGGTACTGGTGAGCTATCTTCTATAAGATCAATTGGTAAAACTCTTCTCTCCAATACTACATCACATTTTACTTTGAGCAACGTGCTTTATGTTCCGAATATGAGGAAAAATTTAGTCTATAGCTAAATTCACTCGTGAAAACAATGTTTCTATTGAATTTTTCCCTGATAACTGTGTGGTGAAGGACCTAAGGACTGGACAACACCTAATGATTGGAATTGAATGTCGTGGAATGTATCCTTTGATGACATATGTTATGTCTCCATCTGCTGCTGTATCAACTCTTCAACCCAAACACTCCACACCACCTCAGTCTTCATTACAAAGGACTCAACCTAACAAAATGTCCTATGCGTGTGTTGTGTCAACTGATTTGGTGTCTCTCTGGCATGAAAGACTTGGCCACCCTTCTTTTGTTACTGTGAAAGATATTCTCACTTGTAACTCTATCCCTTTTCACTCTCAGCAAAATAAAGATTTTTGTACTGCTTGTTAATATGGAAAAATACACAAACTTCCTTTTCCTGTTTCCTCTACAGTGTATCACACACCTTTGCAAATGATTGCTATGGATATTTGGGGACCAGCCCTTATTCAATCCTATGGATCAGCCTATTATCTTGTTTTTGTTGATGCTTACTCTAGATTTACTTGGGTTTACTTCCTACACAAAAAATCTGATGCCTTATCTAAGTTTAAAGAATTCAAGCTTCTTGTTGAAAATAAATATTCACCAAAAATTCAGCAAGTACAGTCAGACAATGGGGGAGAATTCTTGGCCTTTCAATCTTACTTAATTGGGTGTGGTATTGAACAATGTTTCACTTGCCCCCATACTTCAGAACAAAATGGCCTAGTTGAAAGACGTCATCGATCCATTGTAGAAACTGGTCTGACTTTGCTGGCTCAAGCTTCCCTTCCTATGTTTTATTGGAGAGATGCCTTTAGCACAACTGTTTTTCTACTAAACAGATTGACATCCAAAGCCTTATCTAAAAATAAGACACCATATGAGATGCTTCATGGTCTTAAACCCAATTACTCTATACTACGTGTCTTTGGCTGCATATGCTACCCATACACAAGGCCTTATAATTCACAAAAGCTAGCTTTCAGATCTGTTACCTGTGTTTTCTTAGGATATAGCCCTCAACACCAAGGCTACAAGTGTAAAGACATGGTCACAGGGAAACTTTATATATCCAGACATGTCAATTTTGATGAACAAAAATTCCATACCAGTGGCACTTAGTTTTCTGTCAGAAAAATAGCAACCAATCAACCCCCTCATTCCCCTTCACTCACCTCATCTCTCATCACTAAGCCTACATCATCAACTTCCCCTCCACGTCTTCTTACTCAACCTTCCAACTCAGAACCTTCACCATCTAGCTCTCTTCCATCTCATTTCTCCACTTCTATGTCATCCACCTCATCTTCATCAGCTTCTGTCTCATCCTCTACTACACCTATTTCCGCATCACCTGTTTCTCCAAAAGTTCCCTCCCCTACTCCCACATCTCAGTCACTCTCAATCTCACCTGTTCCTATTGCCATAAACAGCCACCACATGGTCACCAGACGAAAAGCTGGGATCTCCAAACCAAAAGCATTTACTGCTTCCACTGGTCCTACTCTTCCCCACAATATTAATGAAGCCCTGGCTGATTCTGGCTGGAAGCAAGCTACTCTAGATGAATACAATGCTCTCCAAAAATTTAATACTTGGGAAACAGTGCCTCTGCCCTCTCACAGAACCTCCATTAGTTGTAAGTGGATCTGAAAGACTAAAACAAATGCAGATGGTTCTCTAGCAAAAAGGAAAGCTAGACTAGTAGCTAAGGGGTTCTCTCAAGCAGCAGGAATAGATTTTCTTGACACCTTTAGTCCAGTAGTCAAGGCAGCCACTATTCGGGTACTCCTCACTGTTGCTGTTTCTTCTCACTAGAAATTAAGGCAATTAGACTTTAACAATGCCTTCCTCAATGGTGATCTTACCGAAGAGGTTTACATGGATGCACCTCCTGGCTTCTCCCTCGGTTCTACTCCTAATGGCACTCCTCTTGTGTGCAAATTGCGTAAGTCAATTTATGGCCTAAAACAGGCCCCTAGAGCATGGTTTCAAAAACTCCACTCAGCTCTTTACTCATTGGGTTTTCTGGCTTCAAAATCTGACTCGTGCCTTTTCATCAGAAAAACTCAGCATCATATAGTCTATTTGGTACTCTATGTAGATGATATAGTTATCACTGGTTCAAGTGACACTGAAGTACAAAGTCTCATAACAGCAATGAGTGATTTATTTTCATTAAAAGATTTGGGGTCTCTCTCATATTTTCTTGGCATTGAGTTTATTACTACTGACCTTGGTTTACTCCTATCTCAGCGTAAATACATTCACTCCTTGCTCAGTACGATGTGAACTTCCTTGGAGCCAAACCACAACCTACTCCAATGGCAACAAATTTGCAACTTGCATCCACAGATGGTCAGCCTTTTTACAACCCAAAACTCTATCGTAGCATGCTAGGTAAGTTACAATACCTATGCTATACTCGGCCAAAGATATCCTTTGCTGTAAACAAACTGAGTCGCTTTCTACAAGATCCACGTGAACCCCATTGGATTGGAATCAAACGCATCCTCAAGTATCTAGTTGGCACTTCCAATTATGGCTTACTCATTCGGCCTCTGCCCAGATTTCAAGTTCAGGCCTTTGCTGATTCGGATTGGGCTACAAACAAGGAAGACAAACGCTCAGTCAGTGGATACTGCACCTACCTAGGTACCAACCCTGTCACATGGTTTTCTAAATGTCAGCCTGTGGTATCACGGTCTGCTACAGAAGCTGAGTACAGGAGCTTTGCAGATGCCTCTTCTGATGTTGTCTGGGTTATGAAACTGCTGCAAGAAATGCATGTGCCGATCATAGAAATCCCTGTCGTCTAGTGTGACAATTCTGGTGCTATTGCCTTAGCCTCTAATCCGGTTTTACACTCCAAGACCAAACATGTAGAGATTGATCTTCATTTCCTTAGGGAAAAAGTTGCAGCTGGTCAACTTCATATTGGGTATGTGCCCTCAAGTGAACAAGTTGCAGATGTCCTCACAAAGCCACTAGGCAAGGGCATGTTCCTTCCATTTCAGGAACGGCTGAATGTCTTTGATTTAGAGAAGTCAAAACAAAAACAAATTGCATAAGGAATATTAGAATATACACCATCTAGCTGAGCTGGCAGAAGAAACTAACCAAGTGGTTAGACTAGTCAAAGTTGTTAGGAATTTGCTAGACTCTCTGTTGTAACTTTGTTATAGCTCACAGCTCACCGAATACACGTGTACACAAAACACTACTTTACCTTCTTGTATTGTAACCATCTGTTGTGCTCTACAGTGCTCTATATAAACAGTACACTCTCATTGAATAAGATAAGTTTTTAGGATCCAATTCCATTCTCTTCAATTCTCTCTGAGCTCTCTTATTTCTCTACATTTCTTCTTCGATCTCAGTTTTCTAGTAAGGGTCAAGGTGCAAAAATAAACATGTGCTTTTTTCGGAGGAGCGTCTAGTGGCAAATACTTTTTTCAGGCGCAAAAGTAGACACGTGGTTACAAAAGTGGAGCAAAATTAGCGTTTGACCGTTAGTTGACTTTTTCTGAACTGAAAATGATGACGTGGACGATGACGTGGATGTTAATGTTTTATAAATTACAGTTCAGCCCCGGATGCATTTCAAAAAATTTCAATTTAGTCCCTCTATAAACTTTTAAAATTTTCATTTAAGTCCCTTCTTCTTCCTCCCGACTTCTTCCTCCCCGGGCATAGGAACCTCCCTAAAATTTTCATGTTTCAGATCAAATGCAATAATCAAATCGGGCGAATCAAGCTCAAGCTTTCGAGTGACGACCCAGTGAAGAGCCCCACCAACAAAAACACCCATCGTTCGCGCACATAGGGCGTAAGGCATACGCTGAATGGATTTCTAGGAATTTGTTCTCAGGCTATAAATCTTGACTTGAGATTCGAAAGAACGAGTGTGTAAGTCAACAAAACACGAAATCCTAAGCAATTTAAAATCATCCGAAAAGGAATCATACCCAAACCCATAACCTCTGGCAAAGAAACAAGCTCGAATCGGATTCGGTCGTCGCTCCACGGGAAGCAAGGCGATAATCTTGTCTTTGCCAGAGTAGACAGGTTCCATAAAGCGATATCCTCAGCGACGTTGCAGATGCAGATCAATCCATTGCAAGAACCTAAGACCTTGAAGGGGTTACAGTTCAGGGAGACGAAGGGGGGGCGGGTTTCAGGGAGACGAAGGGGGGGCGTTTGAATCCAAAGAAGATGATCCAGAAAGCTACGAGGGAGACAGGTTTTGGAGTGACGTGGGCCCCAATATAAAAGAAAGAAAGAAAGGGAATAAAAAGTAAGAATGGAAGAGAGAGAATGAGCCAGGTGGCAGCATTTTAATGAAGAAATCAGATCTCACTGCCACGTCAGCATAGATAACGGTCAACTAACGGTCAAACGCTAATTTTGCTCCACTTTTGTAACCACGTGTCTACTTTTGCGCCTGAAAAAAGTATTTGTCACTGGACGCTCCTCCGAAAAAAGCACATGTCTATTTTTGCACCTTGACCCTTCTAGTAATGATGTTTTTAAAAATACTCATATTAATCATTTACGATCATAAAAAAAAAAAAAAAAAAAACTCTGAATAAATACTGCTAACAATCAATTCTTTATAAAAAAGTATAAACTTGAAAGACGGAATAGATAAAGATACATTAAGATAAGCCCCCTCTTTTAGGAGGAAGTGTATGAGATTAATATGCGATAATTAGATGACGCTTTAGAATCTTGTAGCGAACGTGCGAACCATATTCCTGGCTATTGATTAGCACCATTTATAGGGAGGTCATTTACGGCATAGGGTTTAGTGATAGTTAATGGACGATCAACAGGAAATGTTCTAAATATAAATTATTCCAATCAATCTCATAAATGTTTGCGTCAGACACCCAACATTACACATTAATAGTAAGAATGATGTTGCACCGACAGACACAGTGGCACACCTGAGACCAGGGGCCCGGGGTGTCCAAAAAATTCAACGATCTGGAGAATGGAGACGAGAGTTAGTGGACAATCAACATAAGATACCTTTAGAGGGTTTATATGTGTCATAAATATAATTTTTTTTATTTATCAATTTTTTTCCTATTTTAACCCTATTATTGCTCACTCTTAACAATAATTAAGAAGAAGAGAGAATGAAGAAATTAAGAAAGATAACTAAAGTGTTTTAGAAAATATATATCATATTAACTATTTTAACTAACATATTTAATCAAATCAAATTAAGTAAATATGTCTTATATTAAACATAATAGGAGGGAGTATTATATTTTAAATAAATGCTTATACAAAACAGATTATTTAATTAAAAAGGAATAAAAAAGTAAACAGTGTTTGACAATAAAAAATAAATGTTTCAGTCGAAAAACATATAAAACTCTAATAAGAAATCATCTAAAAGATAAAACATCCCTTGCTGAGTGTTATTTGGCAGGCTTCAGCAGCATTTGGAACTTGGAAGGCAGGACATAAACACACGAACTGCTGGACGCTATTTCTACAAGTGGAACATAAACATGTAATTGAGACTCAGACGTGGTATTGTTTATCTTGCTCGTCATTCTGTTTCCTGATAACCTAATTATTACATGTAATTTTTTCAGAATTTGAGACGTGGAATAACTGATAAATGGCTTTTTTTTCCCCAGATAATGAGAATACGCTAGCACCCTACATATTAATATAATGTCCGACATTAGAGAACTAAAACAAACTAAGCCCTCATCGATCCTAAAGCCTTCTCTGCAAAAAAGAGTTAACTACCATGTTGGCTTCTCTATGGCACCAGTCCACGGTAAGTTGCCATTCTTGATCAAGCCGCCTCTATATATCTCAGGGAGAACGGCATCATCCGGATGCTCCTCCGACCAACCTGCATGCTGTGAGTGGTTCCACTGCCTCCCAACAATTTGTCTCAATTACGACCCGTCGCCATCTAAATTCACAGGCTCGCTTCAGGCCCCGTAGAATAGCCCAAAGTTCAGCATGCGGACTACTTCAATTCCCTCACCCATTCGAATCCAACGTAACATTTGTCCATCATGGTCACGGCTCACGGGCGATGCCTGCACAAGCTGTTGTCTTCGTTGCCGCAACATGGGACCCATATACATTCACTCTGACGCAACCCACAACAGCATTTTGGCATGGCTGTGAGCAAAGCGAGAGATTAGAGCACGCTGTTATTGCCCGCACCTGTGCTAGCTAGAATCTGTTTATAACCCGGGGCCTTTTGTTCGAAGACTGTTCCATTTCTATTTAACCAAAGCTGACGGCATAATACAGAAAAACCAATACACCACTGAACGTCAAAAGATGTTGCTTTCTGTTAGAATATATAAAGTGAGATTAGTTGATTAGTTAGCAAATTAGTTAGTTGGTTAGAGGGTTAGTTAGAATCCCTAATCTATATAAAGGGATCACCCTCACTATTAATCAAGATCACAAAATATACATTGTAAGAGTATTATGCTCCCATTGAGAATAATACATCTTGTTTCTCCCTAATTATTCTCTCTAATTAGATTAGTTAACATGATATCAAAGTCAGGTTATATTTTTTTCTTCCAAACCGGCGACCCAAAGGAGATGCACGCTGGAAGTCCAAGAAAAAAAGCAAGATCCGGATCCAAGCATTGTTGTAGTCCAAGCCACCCAAGCCCATGTTGGAGTGTTGATTCAAGAAAGGTCTCTTAATATGGATAACATGTGAAGCGGTTTTCAAAGACTCCACACACGCCAGCTCAACGTACAGGGCCAATCAAATCACAGTCAAAAAGTCCACGTGAAAGGGACGGCTCACAGAGACACAGACGCAACTGCTTTTCTTTTTCAAATCCTCGATCTGGTGTTACCGTCTAACAATTCCGACACCACCGTCGGCATCCAGCGTTCTTGGTGGAGCCGATTAAAGATTCTGGCACCAAGATCGTCCTCACCGTTCCAGAATCTGGCACAAGAACGCTGGATCCGTTGCTCATTCCACATTCAACAGCGATCTCATCGTGCCCTTGCTTCCTCACATGCGTCTTTGGTTGAAGAATCAGAGCGACAAATTATTCCTAGCCTCCACGATCTGAGCTTGTTGCCGGCCGTTCTTGACTGCATTGGTAGTTCACGCACAGAGAGAGAGGGATTTGCCGAGAGAAATGCAAGTGAAGAAGAGGGATCAAGGGCCTTTAACGAAAGGGCCATGGAAAGCCGGCGGAGAAATGGGAAAGAATGACCCACAATAGAGTAGAGTAGAGAGCTAAGACGCCTCCTCCTCCAGGTCACCGATCTCCGGCAAAACAAGCTCCGCTGCGATCTCCGGCAAAGAACTCCGAGCACTCCTTGCCGCTGCAAGATCGTCCGTAGTCGGCACTTCAAGACACTGAAACTTGAGTTTGTTGGCGATCTTGGAGTCATTCTTGAAGAGGAAGGTGATGAAATTGACTTGAATATTTTTGAAGATTTTAATTCTGTGAGCATGGCGAGGACACAAGATCAATTAGAGATCAAGTTTCGGCTGACCGATGGTTCTGATATTGGCCGTAAAAGTTTTCCTTTGTATTCGCTAATTGCCATAGTAACAGCAAGTGTGCCAAATCTTGATGAGCTGTTGAAGGATACCCCCGACCCACGTTTTTGCTCCCATTTAGTTTGAATGGAGAAAGATGAATTTCTATCCCAATCATTACAGCGATCTTATCCGTATTGGAGCTCTTTACAGAACTGAATCAGGGCAGAGATGAAGTCTGGATATCTGTCTCGCCATTGTTCATGGCCACTTGATTTGAGATTTGCTCGTGGTCTGCATCCTTACATCTCTTGAACTTCGAAGCAATTCGGTGGTGATCCGTTCACATTGTCATGTGGTGGCAAAGGACTTTGCTAAGTCATCATGATTTTGCTAGTTGTTTGGGTGAATGCTGGCATGGAGAATATTAGCTTCACTGTCTGGGATGTCCGTGGTCAGGACAAGATTCATCCCTTGTGGAGGCATTACTTTCATAATACCCAAGGCCTTATATTTGTTGTGGACAACAATGACAGGGACAGAGTTGTTGAAGTAAGAGACGAGTTGCACAGAATGTTGAATGAGGATGAAATCAGAGATGCAGTATTGCTTGTATTTGCTAACAAACAAGATCTTCCCAATGCAATGAATGCTACTGAGAATATTAACGCTGGTTGAATCTGAACCCAATGAGAAGATTCTGGTTGAAGGTGCTGGGTGTTTCAGAGGGAGTTTATTGCAGATTGGTTTGGGTTAAGGAAGTATGATAGAGGCCCAAAGTAAAGAAGACAACCCGAGAAGAAGGTAGTCTTCCAAGATCCGAAGCTCAAAAGCGCGGATCTCAAGAAGAAAACGACCCAAGAAGACGGTAGTCTTCCAAGATCCCAAGCCCAAAAGCGTGGATTAGCAAAAGATGCAAGGTTGTGCTTTGGGAAAACAGAGAACGAAGCAGTAGAAAGAGTAGAGTAGAGCAGAGAAATGATGCCTCCTCGTTCCTGTCGATTTAAGGAAAGCAGAGTAGAGAGCAATGAAGAATAGCCTCCTCGCTCCTATCGATTTAAGGAAAGTAGAGTAGAGAGCAGTGAAGAATCGCCTCCTCACTCCTATCAATTGTGGAAAAGAAGAAAGTTCGAAGCTTAGACTTCATGCTTGAATACGCAGGAAGAAAGTTCATAAGCTTACAGATTGAAGTTTGTTCAAAAGTGAATCAGCGAAAGAAGAATGAAATACATCTTGTTTCTCCTTAATTATTCTCTCTAATTAGATTAGTTAACACTTTCAGTATGTAAGATTCCACTCAATCCATTTTTCCACATCCATGATTGATTGTATAAAAACGATGTCTATACTGTCCCGGCCGGCAACAAATAGATCCAACAGGCCAAAGCAACCGGGAGTCTCTCGGGACATGCAAAATATCTTCTCCGTCAACCCCACACTGTGAACAACCCATATTACTCTGCATTTTTCTGGCAACCTTAACACAATTAGTAAGAAGTCTCCCTCTCCCACAGAATCACAAAAGGTTTTACACCTTTGCGGCTTAGTTAGCTTTCATATCTTCCTCCACAAACCCTTATTTGGGATCGGGTCGTGTCCACATAAAAGCTTATAGGCGCACTTTAACGAAAAATCACCATTCAATGAGGGCTTCAGATCAGAACGTCATTCCCATTCACATCCCTTCCAATTATCAGGCAATAGTGTTGAATGTTATTAAGCACGGAAACAGGTAAAAAGTCAGCCAATCTACACCACTCCCAAGCCCCAGAAGCCGATAAGTATTCTGACACTTTCAAATTACGCTAGCTATCATCTATGTTCCTTATGGCATAGGAACTTGATTTCTCATTATTGCGTAGCCACAAATCCTCCCAAAAACGAACATTACAACCATAACCTATTTTCCAACCCATTTCCTTCACTGTTGTATCCCACGTACCCCCAGTTCATTTCCAAGCTTGTGATTATTTTCTTCTACTCTCAATGGTGGGAAAAACATCATCACCACACTTGTACTTTTCTCTAAAGAATTGGTTTTCTTTTTAAAAATAATTAACTTGTTCGGAAAACTATTTTCAATAGGTTGTTTTTAGAAATTAACAAATAAAAACATTTTTTTTAGCTTTTTTTTGTTTTTTTTTTAAATTTTTGACACCGCTACCTATCTACTATCGACATCATACGACTGATGATAAGCATTGTTACATCATCACCAAAGACAATGGCTACCACATCACTTCAAAAACATATTTTCTAAAACAATTGTCAATTTTTTTTAAGAAAAAAAACTTGTTCTTAAAAACAATTTCATAAAATTGTTTTGGAAAAAAAAAATCAGAAGATATAAATTAAACATACAGGCCCAAAATTTCTGATGAGCTCACCCTAGGGCCTAGCGTGAGAAGCAGGTTCAAAATCCTTTTCGAAGCAACAAGAGTGAGCTTACCCTCTCCTCCTTCTTCACGAGAAACCATCTCATGTTTTTATGTTTTTTTTTTTTTTTTGACCTTGCATCTCATGTTGCTTCAAATCGAGCCCTCCTAGGTTTTAGAATGCATTCAAGAACCCCTCGTACTTGGGTTCAACTGACGAAGGGGTCGGACTTCCTCACCTAAAGGGAGGGGTTCGAACTTGGAGTTGGTCAATGTGCTGGGGGAGGCATCTTAAAAGTCTAAGAAGCAGTGGTGACATTGGGTAGAGGTGGAGACATATGTACTCTCTAGTCTAGTATTCTCTGTGGACTGGGTTCTAAACGCCCTGCCCTTAAACTGTGGGTGAGCCCAACCCCTTTCCTAAAATTTTTGAATAAAAAAAAATGCATTCAAGACATTAGGCTCGGGCCTATCCATTTTTAAATGCAAATTTTTTTTGCTTCGAATACCGTCAAGCTTGTTTTTGTCCTACACGAATTAATGAAGCTACTGCAGTAAATTGTCGGGACTTATTTCGAAATAAATACATTATATGGGCTTCATTCAAAATTTGATAAAATTGTAGACTACAAATTTATTATTTTCAATAAGATACTATTTTTTTTTATAAAATAAAATGGTGGCAAGTGTGCAACCACTCCGGGTACTGCAGTGGCAAGGACGACCCTCCCAACAGTGGTAACTCCATACAAGGCGGATTATGAGTGGTTTTACCGCAACTCGAACCCTAAACCTCTTAAGAGAATCCAGCGCCACTCTTAAGAGAATCCAGCACCACATTCCGCTAGATCAACCACGTGTTGGTTAATAAGATACTATTATATGAAGGTTTTGTTATTAAAACACTGATCATCTCAGTGGGCTCATGTGGATTGGGGATGTCTCTGCACAAACTCGAGGCGGTACCTTTTCGCCCATGTGTTGTTGCTAGCTTTATTTGTCTTTCGATGAGTTTCAATATTTTATTAAATATTTGCTTTTAAAAAAAGGATCAGACAAGTAACAAATTACAAAAGTGACAAAAAAAATCACGTAAGTTTAAAAAACATGGGTCACCGAATAGCTAACCGTAAATAGATGATACACATCACATTGAATTTCGGGCAGCCTTTATAAATATTGAGGATTTTTTTGGGGGACAGGCCCTATTCATTTGTTAAGGAGGTCAATAGGATTGTTTAAATCCTAAGACAAAAAATTACCCCCTTATCTCTATGACATTTTCAATTAATTTACACCAACTAGAAAATGGCTCCACATTAGGTGCACATCCTTTATGTGCTCAACCCTCTAATTTTGGGGTGAATACATTTTTTTATATATTTTATTTAATTAGATTAAATTATATGTTGTATCTTAAAATCTTTTTTTGCATCCAATATCTCTAATTAATTAATTTCCAGTCCTGTATTCAGAAAAAAAAAAATTGACACCGGTATCCTAAAAATTAATTAATTTGAGATACTGGGTGCAAAAAAATATTTTAAGATGTAGCATATCATTTAATCTAAAAAATTAAAAAACAAAAAAATGTGTTCAACCCAAAATTAGAGGGATGGGCACATAAGATGTATATAAGAGATGTGCACCTAATGTGAACCCCTAAAAAATGATACTCCCTCCGGTCATAATTATGGGAACACTTTTGTAGTATAAATTGTACTACAAAAATGTTTTTATAATTAGGACCAGAGGTAGTAAAAGCTAATTCACAAACATTTGAACTTAGGTCCTTTAGGACTTGGAAATTCAAGCTATGAGGACCTAAAAGCAATAAAATTTTAAATTTTATCCCTATTCATGAGATTTTGAAGGGAGTATAACATTAAAAAGAAATGCTCTTAAGTATGAACTAGAATGACAAAAGTGATTAAAAAACATTAATAATTTTTCAAGTAACTTATATTCCAGCAAGATAAAAAAAAAAAATCATTCTAAAAGGCATAGTACTCCCTCTGGTCCTTATTATAAGGCACCAACTAGCAATTTTATTTGGTTATTTTTATAAGGCACTTGCTTGTTCCCAATGAGCATTGATTTTTTTTTCCATGTCTACCCCTAATTAATAAAGGTAATGGGTGAGAGTGATAATTAATAGAATATTAGAGTTTAGAGCAATTATTAGGGGTAATATTGGAAATTACTTAGATTCTAGGACAACTTTATTGACTTTAACTACTTTTATTGGTTTGTGAGAAAAGTTAGTTGATGCCTTATAATAAGGACCAGAGGGAGTATAAGGCACCAACTAACAAGTTTATTTGTTCCTTTTTATAAGGCAATTGCTTGTTCCCAATGAGCATTGATTATTTTTTTTCATGTCTGCCCTTAATTAATAAAAGTACTGGGTGAGAGTAATAATCAATATAATATTAGAGTTTAGTGCAATTAGTAGGGGTAATATTGGAAATTACTTAGATGGTAGGACAACTTTATTGACTTTAACTACTTTCATTGGTTTGTGAGAAAAGTTAGTTGGTGCTTTATAATTAGGACCAGATAGAGTATAATAGGGAAGGGAAGAGAGATAATTGTAACATCCTAAGTTTTATATTAGGATTTAATTACAAATAAGAAAAAATAATAATTAATTAATCATGATACATGAATTTATTATGTAATTATCAATGGAAAAGGCGCTTTTGCCCCGTCGATTGGGTTTCGAAAGGTTTATACCCGCCAAGTCTCCTTCCTTGTCATTTTATCAAAGTTGTTTTGAAGAACTTCTCTCAGACGATTCTCGCTTTCGGAGGATAACCTGCTCGTGAACCATCTTCGTTCCTGACTTCCATTGATCATCTCCATATTTTAGGTAGGTATTCTTGTTTCCTTGCCTCTTTCTTTTGTTCTCTCACGATCTGCCGTTTCCTTTAATGGAGTGGCTCAGTATTTAGTTGAAATTACGGGTAAATTCCCTTGTTGAGTGGGTTTTCGCGTAGTCTGTTTTCGGTTCCTTCATTTGTGCAAAACTCCCTTTGTTTTTCGAGTGAGCCGTTTCCTTTTCGTTAATACCTTTAGTAGAGTGGCTCCCCGATGTCAAAGGACATAAAGAATACCCCCCAGAAGAGCGGCGGAACTACGCCACACCGTCAAGGAAAAAGCCGTTGGTGGCTTTGGGGCGATGAATCTTCAGTCAACGCGCAAGCCAGTTGCTTTGCTTAGATCACCGTGGAGGCAAGGGAAAAACTTACTGGTGGTGGGCGGACGAAAATCCGAGACGATGCATCGTCGGTTAGAAGAAGTCCGAATGTTTCCTTCCGCTTCTTCCTAATCCAAGGAGTTTAACCCGAGGTTTCGACGTGTCCAGCTTCTCAGGGCCTTCGAATAATGCAGTCCCAACAAAGTGGCCGGCTCGGGTCCTAGGGCCGAGGTTGATTCCTACATCGGGCCTTGCTACGGCTTGTATGAGTGCTCCCGACTTATTTCTTGTGGGGATTCCTCCACGTGGAGCTTAATTTTGGGCTCTTGAGCACTGATTTGGTCCAGGCTCCTCAAGCAATATCGTAGAGTCTGTTGACTTGGATTTAAATCTTACCACATGCTGTAGAGTCCCGCCTTCAATTATTGACATCGGGTATGCTAGGAAGATTACGATCTTGCTTATATTTTTATTTGTGTTAGGTATAATGGCGTCGTCTTCTTCTTCCCACGCGGTTGGTCGAGAATGCAGGAAATGCCAACCGCGCTAGCCCCAGAGGACTTAATTGACCAATTCCCTTGGGTTGCAGAAGTGTTATCCTATCGGTGAAGGCGACCATGGAAGACTTGGAAGGTCTTCCGGTTCGAGATACTAACACCTACTCGCTTTGTCTCCCTGAAGAGGAAGAGCACTGTGTGCTCGGTGAGGGAGGGAGCCTGACTCCTTTTTCTTTTCTATGCGACTATATCACCGGGCTTGGGATTCGATTCCCCTTTCCGAATTTCAAATGGCCACCCTTCAATTTCTTAGTATAGCTCCCTCGCAATTACACCCCGATGGATGGGGTTGCACGATTGCCTTTGAGTGGTTTGCACTGAGCCTTGGACTGCCTTGCACACACCTATGTTCTTACTTCTTCACCCCACGCCTCTCGCTCTGGGAAGGAACCGCCGGAGCTCAAGGGCTGGACCTCCATTCGGGAATAGCCAATCGGCGCTTGTTTACCCAGTCTCGAGACTCTTTCAAACGCTTCAAGGGCAACTTTTTCAAAGTCGTCGCTAAAGCGGTACAACTCCTTGGTTCCTCAAAAGACCGGACTGCAAAAGTCGGCTGGGAGTTTAACTTGTATTGGTGTCAAGATCACCACAATGTGTCCCCTAGCGCCTATAAGGTGGAGCGGTCCAATCTGCTGAAGCACGAAAGGAAGGCCATTGATGCCATAATAGACCACGTTCGAGCGAACGGAATGCTTGTAGGGGCGGCTCCTTAGTAGCCCAATATCGGGCCGAGGCACGGCGTCAAGATGAGATGGCGTCGGGGCAGTATGGCATTTACATTATTTAACATCGGCGTTGTTCCGCGTCTTAGTATTGTATTGATCGTCTTTGCTTTCCTAGTAGCTAACATGGTGTATGTGTTTAGTGCAGGGGTCTTAAGATGAAAGAGCCGCAATATCTTTACGGGATCCCAGAGCCACTGCCGCCAAGGGGAGAAGAGGTCGGCCAAGGAGGCGGGCAAGTCGAAGGTCGGAGAGTCTTCGAGCGGGGTGCCAAAGAAGCCTAAGGTCGGGGAGTCGTCCAAGCCCCGAGGCGAAGTCGGCCACTGTCTCTCTGTCAGAGCCTCCCTGTCCCGAAATCGCCGCTTCCTAAGTCGGCCAGACGTCGAGCCCTCTCCGTGCACGATACCCGGTTCCCCTCGTCCTTCCACGAGTCATTCCCGTTCACATTTGTGGAGTAAGGGTATTAGAAGAACTCGGCGTCGCGCTCCTGCCTCGGCCCGTTATCAAGAGCCGGTAGCCTTGCGGGGAAGTAGACGTACGAGAGGTCCGAGGCATTGGGAAATGCTTTCTGAAAGGTCTTGGTTTGACCCAATCTTTTCTCACCCTGCACCATAAGTATGCGGAGGCTGCCACGGAGTGGCGTGCCGAACAGAGCCGCGATGAAGCTCACGAAACAATGGCAAATCGCTTAGAGCGAGTTCCGTGCTCGTGAGGTCCAGTTTGGAGAAAGTGGAGTTTCGACTAAAAGAGACCGAGGGCTCTTGGCGGACTCCAATGTAATAATTGAAGGCTTTAAGGCGGCTCGAGCTAGAGCGAAGAAGCGGTTAAAAGCCATGACAAGTGAGAGGGACGGGTTCGAGCCGAAGTGGGCGAGATCAGCCGGGGCGTCCTCAACATATCGTCCGCGGAGATAACCCGCCCGGGAGTTGCTTCTTGGAGTTCGGTGGTGGAGCGTTTGAGAATTCTCTTGCCCCGGATCCAGGGCTTTGAACCGAGGATCGAGCTCAACACTACAGGGCATCATTTCGGTCTTATGTTCTTGTGAGCGGGTGTCCCCTATGTGGAACCTCCTGCTGCTCTGAGACCGGATAGATGGCGATGCGGCCGTCTTGGAGGCCGACGCAGTCTGAGCCGTCTCGGCTCCCCAAGCACGTGGATTGATTTCCCTTTTTTCTTTCTCTTTTTAACTTGTATAATCTATCCGGTTGTTTCTAGAGCAATGACTTTATTGAGCAGTTGGCCAATATGGCCACTTTTGGCTACGATTAACAATAGATGGTAACTTAGCAACCATAATGCATCGTATAAGAATATAACTTTACCGGTTATCGCGATCGACACGGCCAAGGTCATATGAAGGTAGCGAGCATCTGCGAACGCGCTTTTTGGTCATAAGACCATAATGTTTTAAAGTGCTAGTGTTTGCATTTGTTTTATAAAATTCTGGTATAGTGCTACGGGTCATCCAAAGGTAAATGAAAATTGCCACTGCCCGGTTCGGTTTTGTCAGATAGCGTCAGAGCATTTTGACTGATCGGGGTCGGCATGACATTTTCTATTGATACCCGGAGTAAATTAGCGTGTGCAGAGAACGATGAGCTATCGGACGTGTTTTCTTCAATTTAAAAGCTAATAACAATTGAATCTTGAAAAAGACAATGTTTGGAATTCGATAGATACCCTCGAACGAGAGTTTCATTCATATTTGGCGACAAATTGTTGCGAAGGGAAAAGCGGCCGAGGCCGACGTTGAACAAAGAACATAATGGAAAACGAACTGAAATATGCCTTTAATTTGTCCGCATTCCATGTTCGCTTGATAGGGGTTCCATCCAAATTTTCCAGAATGTAAGCTCCTCTCTCAAGAGTTTCCCCGAGCGATAAGGTCCGTCCCGATTAAGCCGCAAGCTTGCGAGTCTTTGGAGTTCTTGTTCCCGATGTCGGCCCTTCTAAGTACCAAGCAACGAGGTTGAATCTTCTTGGTCTAACCTTCTTGTTATAACGAGCCGCGATCGGTCTTCATTGCAATATCCCGACAATGGGAGGTGACCAGGCCTCGTCGGCGGATCCAACTCAGCTGCTAACGCCTCACTATGTGGCAATTTCACCTTGTGATAAAATGCTCTTCTGCGCCAAGACATCATCCCTATTTCCACGGGAATCATAGATTCTGGCAACCGTAGGCCGGTCTATAAGGAGTTTCTTGGGTGGATGTACGAGCGGTTGTTCGATTTCCCCAAAGGACAAAAGGTAGTTGATCAGCCCAAGAGGTGTCGGCCTCCGGCATACGTTTCTTCAAACCATCAAGGATGACCTTATTGGCGGCCTCGGCTTGCCGGTTGGTGCTGGTGTTCCACGGAAGCAAAGTGATGCTTGTATTCCGTATTCATAAATCAAGTCACGAAATCCGACTCGAGTGAGCGGGATTCCGTTATACGTTACTATCTCATTGGTGCTCGAGCGCGTAATTATATTAACTTCAACAAATCGCCGCCACACGGTAGGGGAGATCGTTGTGAGAGGTTCGGCCTCAATCCACTTGGTGAAATAGTCTCTTGCCACGATTAGCCGGCCGTTGCTTGCGGAGTCTTCATCTTGAATGGCCCCAGAATGTCCATGCCCCGTTTGTAAAATGGCCGGGCGTGATGGAATGAAGCTTCACTGGGGGCGCCCAAATAACTCTGGCATGTTTCGACAACTATCACATTGTCTTACAAGGGTCTTTGAATCTGCCTCCAACGTCGGCGGTGTCAGCTTTGCTCGAAGGGTTTTTCGGGCGGCGCCTTAGCCCCCGTATGCGACCATTGGCCCTCCATGAATCTCGGCGGGACATACCCCGCTTCATTTGGGTTCAAACACCATGGGAGAATGTAATCCTTTTCGGTAAAGTTGATCCTCCGCCATTGTGTACTTGGCGCGTCACGAATCAACATTTTGCTTCCATTGCATAAATGCGTGGGATGAGTCCACGTTCAAGGTAGTCTTCTATCGGCTTTTTCGGTCGGTTCGACCCAGAAATAGCCATCATGCATCTAGGATCTTCGAGATTTTCGCTGAACAACCGTGCGATGACAACCGGACTTGCTTAGTGCTTGCCAATTTTGATAAAATGTCGGCTCTTGCGTTTTCTCCTCGGGGAATGTGAGTAACGGTCGCTTCCATCGAAACGACATCAAGTCCTTTGCCTTTAGGAGATACTTGGCCATTAGCGGGCCTTTAGCGATACGTACCCTCGATACGAGCCGCCCTGGCCGGGAGTCGGTGAAAACCTTAACTCTTGTGGCCTCATTTTCCTTGGCTTGAAGAAGCTAGGCTATCAAGGCCTCGTATTACGCTTGATTGTTCGAAGTTGGGAAGTTGAGATGCAACGAATGCTCAATTGTAACCCCCTACGGACTCTCAATAATGACTCAGGCTCCACTTCCTTTCGTGTTCGACGATCCGTCGCATACACCTTTCCATTCGCCCGCCAGTGTCTCGTCGGACTTAGAAGCGGGGTGAGCTCTCGATGATGTCGGACCAACGCACGTGACTTGATTGCATGGCGAGCTTCGTAGGTGATGTGTCATCCGGAGAGTTCTATCGCCCAATTAGTCATCCTCACCGCTAGGTCCGGCACATGTAAGACTTGTCGAATTGGTGGCTTGTTCTAACAACGATATGGTGACCACCGAAATAAGGTCTTAAGCAGACGGCCGCAATAAGCGGAGCGAATGCCACTTTTCTAGCTTCGGTATCGGATCTCGGCATTGCGTGGTTACTGCGACCAAATACACAGGAATTTGTCCGGTGTTCCGCCTCTCTTACTAAGGCGCGGCTGCGCTTCCTCGCCGATCGACAAGTAAAGGAAAAGACTCTCGCCGGTGAGGTTTTGAGAGGAGGCGGAGGATTGGCCGGACATTGCTTTATGTCTTCAAATGCGTCATCGCACTTTGAATTCCATTCCACCGATGCCTCCTTCTTTAAGAGCACGAACATGGGTAAAGCCTTCTCCAGTGATTTTGGCAAAAACCTAGTTAGGGCGGCCAATCTTCGGTTAAGCTTGTTGGACTTCTTTTTATTACTCGGAGCCTTCATCTCCATCACCGCCCTACATTTGTCGGGTTGGCCTCAATGCCCGGTTAGTCGGCCATGAAACCCGGGAACTTCCCGGCGTAGACGCCAAAAGCACATTTGGTAGGTTCGATCGGATTCGGTAGGTTACGAGTTATGGCGAATGTCGCTCCAGGTCTTGTATATGGCGTTCTTGGTCCAAGGTTTTGGCGATCATGTCATCTATATACACTTCCCGCATGACTGCGGCCGATCCAGTGCGCAGACCTTATTCATCATCCTTTGATATGTAGCTCCGCGTTCTTCAATCCGAAAGGCATGACATTATAGCAATAGTTAGCTCTTTTCGGTAATGAAGGCTGTTTTCTGATCCTCACGGGTACACATCGCTACTCGGTTATATCCAGATGCGCGTCCAAAAAGGATAGGAGCTGGAATCTGAGGCGTTGTCGACCGGTTGGTCGATGTTTGGCATTAGGTAGGAGTCCTTCGGGCATACCTTGTTCAAGTTCTTGTAATCGGTACACACTCTCCACTTCCCGTTTGGCTTTTTTACCATCACCACATTTGATAACCAGGTTGTATACTGTATTTCCCGAATAAATCCGGCTTCAAGCAATTCTTGGATGTGAATTTCAGCGCTTTCCTTTTACGGTCCGTGGTTCCTCTTTCTCTGCGACACAGGGGATTGAGCCGGATAGACTTCTAGCTTGTGACAACAAAATTTTGGGTCTATTCCGGTACACGAGATGAATCGTGCGAAGACATCCACTATTTTCCTTCGGGAATTCCTCCAACCGACTTCTAAGTTCGGAAGATAGGTGTTTGCCAATCTTAGTGGTGCGGAGAGGGTCTCCGATCACCGAGATCTTCCGGGTCTCTGCCGGTTACAGGCGAGCCTCGTCGTCTCGGATGTCTAATTCCACGGTATTAACTTCTTAAATCACGGAGAATCCGGTCCGAATGGTCCAGGATAGGCGATTCTTTGGGGCTGCGATGAAGATCCGCCTCCCAAATTCTCACGGTTTCAAAATAGCCTTTGTCGAGATTCTCTTTGATCCCCGATTCACAGTGACCACGGTTCCTTGGTTGCCTATCACCTTGAGCTTTTGATGCTTTGTAGACACCGGCATGTCCCACTTGTGGATGGTTGGCCTTCCCAATATTATGTTATAAGGTGAAACGAACTTCGGCCACTATGAACCGCACTCTTTCGGACTTAAAGGCGTCTTTGACTCCAAGGGTGAACTCCCAGGTCGATAAACCCCTTCGGACGAGATTGTTCTCCATTAAACCCGATGAGGGTTGTCTTGCAAGGCTTTAAGTCGTCCGGTCCGGGCTCATTCTTTTGAACGCTTCCCGACTTAGTATGTCGGCCGAACTCACGGCGTCCCACAAATATCCGCTTGGCTCGGCGGTTGGCGGCATTAGGTTATCACTAGCCCGTCTTGATGGCGGGGACAACGTCCTTGAGGTCGTCTCTTGTGAAAAACAAAGGCTGTGCGTGCTACCTCGGTGTGATGTTCCTTGAATTTAGGTCGGTCACGACGGACAGGACTTCTCGAAGGTATTTCCTTGGCGGCTTATAGTATCACCGCCACCGCCCATTGCTCCGTGATTACATTACTGGTCGAATTCCGCTTAAAAGGTCGTCATCGGCTCAAGGAGCCTTTCGTTTATCTTCACGCTTTTGAACTTTCGAGAGGGGTCTACTGCGGTTCTTGGTCTTTCGTTTCCCACTTTTCCTTGATGCTACATGACGTCTTTGTTGAAGTTTGCCTTCCCGAACAAATCGTTCGATTGCATCACGGAGCTCGTAACATTCGTCGTTTGTATGACCTCGACCATCATGGAGCGAGCAATATTTAGACTTGGTCTATCCTGGATCTTCGGTAGGACGAGACGAGGCCGATCGACCTTCTTCATCTCGGTCGTTGATACCTCCTTCCAAACTTGAGATCGAGGCACCGTCGGTGCCGAATATTCTCTCTTACTTGCTCCGCCGATCAAATTTGCCACCTCGGCTCTTTCTTTCATTCCCTTCTTAGGGAATCCCTATTCTGTTGTCGAGAGAAGTCTCGACCCACTGGGAGGGAGGTTCTATCTTGGTCCCGCCTCGAATTGGGATTGTTTGCCATTCGCATCCTCTCGACGTCCAAGTACTTCTTTGAACGAGATATGAAGTCGTTGAGATTCTTTGCCGCTCCTTTAAAAAGTTACGCCGAGGCGGGACTCTTTATCGAGGCCGTCCACCAATAAGTGAACGTGTACGTCTTCGTTAAGTCGCGCGCTGCAATACCGCATGATTGAAGCGGTCCGGGTAACTTTGGAGCAGCTCTCTCGCCGTATGTCGATTTTTGAGAGAGAATCTTGGGTTTTGGTTGCCGTTTGCTAGTCGCGAAGTGCAACTCCAAAGGCCTCGGCCGGAGTCTTCAAAGTTGTGGATCGACCCCGAAGGGAAGAGTGTGAAGCCATTTCAACTTAGGCCCCTTTAACGTCGCGAAGAATCAGGGGCACGGTTGGTTCCTTGAGACCTCTAGCCGAGCATGTGAACGTCAAAGTCTTCTAAATGAGTCGTCGGGTCTTGTGTGCCATCATACTTTGTCAACTCGCCCAAATTCGGCTTCTCGGGAATCGGGCGTTACGGATCTCCTTGGAGAAAAAGCTATTGTGCATTTGGTGACATATCTCCGTCGCTGGGAAACCACTTGGGGAAGCAGTCCTGTCACCTCGATGGTTCCTCTCACGAGGGTCAAACCCTCTTCATCCGGTTACGGTTCCTCCTATTGTAGCCCTCCTGTTGTCGACGGTTTCGCGCCACTGCTGTCGGTGCGATGGCCAGAACTCTCGTCATCGTCGTCCTCTCTCCAAGTTTTATCTTCCCGAGTCCTCGTTTGGAAAGGGTGTGGAGTCCGCCTTTTCTCCCGCTCTTGGCTCGGCCGATAGTGAAGGGTATGGCGCTTGTCTATGTTGTCCACCGTCTCATTATCGCAAGCATCCGGCTTGAAGAGATCGAAAGTCGGCTCGGCATGTGGGATGTCCCGGCCTCCTCAGGTGGAATGCATGGTCCACGGTCTTGGTTTCGTGGAGCCGAGGACTCCGTGTCGGACAAGTTGTCCTTTTGATGTCGTTCATTGTTGGGAATCAATGGTTCTCGGTGGCAGAGAAAGCCGATCTTCTCCTTCTAGATGGTCTCCATCGTCTTCGGTGTCAGTTTCCCGCTCATTACGGGGTGGTTGATGCGGTGGTTGGCGGTTGTCCCAAGCTTGATCCGCCTCCGATTGTCTTTGGCTCGAAGCACGAGTGCTTATCCTCATGGTCACGGGAATAGAAGTTTATTGATCCCCGCGGTCGGCGCCAGCACGTTTGCGTGTGTAGAACTCGTGATGTCAGAGCCTATTGAAGGTCCGGTGGTTTGATATAGGATACGTGTGCCCTTCTTTTTGTATGCTTATGGGTCAAGCGTTCGGGAGAGGGTATGATCACGGTACACAAGACGGGCGTTTCGCCTAGGGGTCTTGTGTGTGCGGGTGTATTTGTATGTAGATAAGTCAAGGCTTAGAATGAATGTACACGGCGCCGTCTCCTTCCTCTGTATATATAGAGTATACTGGTTAGTTAGTCCCTTGGTCGCCTTGCATGTCACGTGTCATGTGCGTGTCAGGATCGTGTGCGCATGTCCAGGATCGTGGGTGTATGTCCAGGATCGTGGGTGCATGTCCAAGGTCATGGCTGGGTCCCACGGATGGTGGGTTGCCCCCTGTACTAGCCAGTGAGATAATGGGCCTAGACTAGGTCCGTAACATTATCAAAATAAAGGTTTGTATATAAAATATCATTTATGATAGTAAAATAAATTAGTGAAATAATAAATTAGTTGTAAGGAGGAAAAAAAAAAAGAAGGCAAGAACGTGTAGGAAAAGAAGAAGAAAAGAAAAGTAGTAGTAGTAGTAATGAATAAAATAATATAATAAATTAATATTAAAAAAATGAATTAAAAAAAATATAAACTGCTGCCACCTAATGCACATACGTGGGGAGGGGGGTAATTATTGCATCTAATCCACCTGAGTCCCCCTGATAACTTATATATATGTTATGTGTGTGTAGTTAGTGATTTGCCAAAACGGGCCACAGGCCATGTTAAGCTTCCTAAATACACGCGAGGCTGGGCAAGCCCAAGAATTAAAAAGTTTCATGACGGGCCAAAATTTTTATAAAATCGGGGTTAAGGCGGCCATTAGGAGCCATGCCTTTGGACCAACTTGTAACAACTTGATTAAGACATTATATCGGCAATACTTCGCCTTAAAAACACATATATCCGGCATAACCATATTTATTTAAGGAAAAAATACTAACTCGATAAATTTAAATTGATAACTCTACAATTAAATACATACATTACATTTTAATTCTGTGACATAATCATTTTTTTTTTTTTGCGCAATATGACATAATCATTTTCAAGTCCGGTATTATACATCTTAACCATTATTTTCCTCCTAGCTAGACCTTCTCGTTCTCGTATTTGCCTCATTTATCACCTGGCTTGCTTAGTTTCATAAACATCTCAATTTGGTTTGACATCTGATTTTGGTTAATCATACATGAGATTGCTAAACCAACGAGTTTAAATAAATTTGTAATAATGACGTAAACTTATATAATTAAATAGTTAAAACAAAACAAAAATGACAACAATTTAGTTTAAATATATTTTGAATTCAAATAATTGAAATTAAATCCATCAACATTCAAAATTTGTCATACTTAATAAATACTACCTCCGTCCCTAATTATAGGAGCAATTTAACCGATTTTGGGAGAATTAAGGAGAGGAGTTAAATTAGTTAATTTTACTCATTTTCCTAAAATGTCCTTATATAAATTTAAAATGACACAAGTTGCCTTAATTATAAGTGTTTCTAATTTACCTTACGTTAGATATCCATGACATATTAGTTTATATATGTATATTAGTTGTTTTTTATATAGTCATGTGTATACATATAGATCTATCTACACACACATGTATGTTTATATATGTGTGTGTGTGTTCACACATATATATCTACACATATATATATTGACACACATAAATACAAATATACATATATATGTAAACACACACATATATATATATATAATGCTCCTAATAATAAGTATAAATAGGGGTATTATAGGAAAAAATTGACAAAAGTTAAAACTTGCTCTTATAATTAGGACCAAAACCAACTCCAAAATTTGCTCCTATAATTAGGGACGGAGGGAGTAAATTTCTATAAAATTCATATATAAAACCGTTAAGCATAATCAAATTGAAAAAACTAACATGAGTTTAAGAGTGGGCCAACACAAATTTTATAAGCTAAAAACATAAAACGGTAAATTTGGTCTGTAAACTTCTCAGTTGAACCACATTTACAACTGGCATGAGTTTACCAGCGGCTTGATCCGATTCAGTAAGATAGAAACGTAAAAATGGTAAATTTAGAGAGTCAACTCGCGAGCTTTACAACGTAATTGTTGATGGTGACTTTTGGTGCTAGATGTAACTGTAAGACTTTTTTTTTTCATTTTATTTCTCATACTTACCATATTTCTTTAAACTAATTTGTCTTACTAATAAACTGATATACAACCTATACAAAAATATTTTAGAAAACTCATATCACATATATCATAATTAAGTAATTTATTATCCTTAAATTAAATAAATATATCCTACATTTTTTTGGTCAAAAGACAAATATAGCCTACATTAAAGATTAGAAGAATAATATTCTTTAGGTCAGCTTCTATAACTGTAATAGCATCATAACCAAGCAATAATTTGGGAAACAAAATCAAGTGAAAATAAGTACCCCAAAAAAAGGTAAATACCTCTTTTAATTCTCAATATAAGTCATTTAGAGAAAAAAGCCTTTGACCATATATAGTATCTATATAAGTCATTTAAAGAGTAATGTTTATCAATCTTAGCTCTGTAATTAATGTCTGAATATGAATTTTTTGTATTTCTTATTTCATTGAAAATTTAATTTAACATGGATGAAGTTTAAAAAAATTAATTCAACGCATATTTAATAAGTTAATTATATATATATTTTTTTTAATTATGGTGAATTAATTGAATTGACTTGGATTAACCAGGGGAGGGATTTCGTGCGAATAACGGATGGTGCTGTAACGCAGTGAAATGAAAGGTTGTGGTTGTGAGAATCTGAGAATTGAGAAAAGATAATTGGCAAAAAAAAAATAAAAACAGAGAGAGAAAAGATAAGAAGGAGGCCGATCCACGCGGGATGCACGTGCTTTCGTCGACCAGCACCACCACTACTACTAACGCTCTCCCCACCACAGCACACTTTCTAACCCAAATCTCTGCCTGCTCTGCTCCTCTTCCTTCCATGGATTCTCTCGCTCTTCTCTGTACCGGCGCTCTCCTCGCTGGCGGCCTCTACTGGTTCGTCTGCATTCTCGGCCCTGCCGAGCAAAAGGGTAAACGGGCTGTCGATCTATCCGGTGGCTCCATCTCCGCCGAGAAAGTCCAAGACAAATATAAACAGTACTGGTCCTTCTTCCGCCGCCCCAAGGAGATCGAAACCGCCGAGAAGGTCCCCGACTTCGTCGATACTTTCTACAATTTAGTCACTGACATCTACGAGTGGGGTTGGGGCCAGTCCTTCCACTTCTCTCCTGCAATCTCCGGCAAATCCCATCGCGATGCTACGCGGCTCCACGAGCAGATGGCCGTCGATCTCATCGATGTCAAACCTGACGATCGAATTCTGGATGTTGGATGCGGTGTGGGTGGGCCCATGCGAGCTATCGCAGCCCACTCGCGTGCCAAAGTCGTTGGCATCACCATCAACGAGTACCAAGTGAATCGAGCCAGGATGCACAACAAGAAGGCGGGACTGGACTCTCTCTGCGAGGTTGTGTGCGGCAATTTCCTGGAGATGCCCTTCGCCGATAACAGCTTCGACGGCGCGTACTCTATCGAGGCAACATGTCACGCGCCGAAGCTGGAGGAGGTGTACGCAGAAATCTACCGGGTGCTGAAGCCGGGGGCTCTCTATGTTTCCTACGAATGGGTGACGACGGATAAGTACAGGGGGGAGGACCCGGAACACATGGATATAATACAAGGGATTGAGAGAGGGGATGCTCTGCCGGGGCTGAGAAGCTACGCGGACATCGCAGAGACGGCGCGTAAGGTGGGGTTCGAGGTGGTGAAGGAGCGAGATCTAGCAAAGCCACCGGCTGAGCCGTGGTGGACGAGGCTGAAGATGGGGAGGATCTCGTACTGGCGGAACCACATCGTCATCACGGTGCTGGCCGCACTGGGAATAGCACCCCAAGGGACTGTGGATGTTCACGAGATGCTATTCAAGACGGCCGACTATTTGACCAAAGGGGGCGACACTGGAATTTTCTCCCCTATGCACATGATTCTCTGCAGAAAGCCGCTTTCCGCCGCTTCAGAGTCCTGATGATGAGGTAAACCCGTCAAGCCCTATTCTAGCTGTGAGGCCTTTGCTTTTCATTTCCACTTTAAATTTTTACTATGAACCTGGTGTAATTTTGTTATTGGAATTTCTACTTTAGATTCTGAATTTTTCTGCTCGAGCGGTATAGTGTGAATTGCAATATCCGTTATTGGATCCTAGTAAGCAGAATGAAAGCATGTTGTTGGTAATGGTAATGATAAGCAGAGTTTGGGATTTGTTTGAAATGGCCGGGCGAACTAAAAGCGCCCATCTCTTGTTGTCGGCCGAATGGATCCTCCGGCATCATGAATTTCATTTATTTATTTAAAAAAATTGGGGTTAGGCGTTTGGTAACGTTGTGGTTGCGGGGGAGGGAGAGATTGTTGGTTTTATGAATGCTGATGATGTGGACGGAGAGAATCAGGGGGGCGGCATATTGGTGGGCAGTGGGGGATCTGGCGACGGCGATTGAGAGAGGAGAGCGGTAGAAGGAGCTGACAGGAGTGAGGGATCTACTGGGAACGAGATTGGGCGGAGGATAAAAAAGTTAAATGTGGTTTTATATTTGATTCAATGGACATTATAAATTTAGGGTTTAGTTGGCAGCCATTATTGTTGCTCTCAGCACGAGATTGAGCATTTGGGATCTTTCCCTTCCTCCTCTGCTCCCTCCAGTTTTTAATGATTTCTCCAGAAACGAACTACTAGTAGCGGAGAGAGATTCAGGTCATTATTTTTAGGCGTGAGAATAAATATAGCACGCGCCCCTCCTGCTTGCTTTGGATCTATCAATGCTGTCATGTTCCCCGTGACTCGTGCCTGGCTAAACGCATCTTTTTCTCCAAAATAGGTCGTCGTGGCCACCCACCCACTTTTTTGGTTCTACTTCTTCCTCTTCTTGAAAAGGTCTTTTCCCTTTCTGCTTTTAATCCCACCCTATGCTACTATATCACATGTTCCCGGAGTGGAGTGGGTACCCCTCTTTTCGTAGCCTTTCCCAGCCACAGGATACTGTGGTGCACCACCTCACTCTCCCCATTAAAAATGGAAGAATCTATGAGCTGGGAAGCACCTCCCGACGGCTGTCCCATTTGGCCGCAGACATTTATGAATCACCGATCTATTCACCGGACTGACCTTCATTCGCTGGTTAACTAATTCCTTCCTTCACACCTCTCACCTCGTATTCAACGCCCCCTCCCTCGGGCTCTCCCCCTCATTTTTCATTTTTGTCCCAACCTGCGATCATCTCTTTCTTCCTTTTGTCTTTTGCTCCGTTTCAAATAAAAAGGGAGCAGCGATCATCTCTTTCAATTGTATAGATTTCATTACTTCACGTCCACTTCTATTTGCGCCTTTATATATTCTGGAATGTATTGAATCTCAATGCCAACAAACAAACAAACAATTACAGTAACAACCTTTTAACAAATACAAGCGCGCATTTCGTACATAAAAAGGGAATTCATTCCTTTGTTACATTACAAACCCATGTATGTCGAATGTTCTTTGCATTGGAGTTAACTTGCTTTCCAAAATGTAGATATCATCAGTAAACTTTTATGATATAAGACTTCATTTAGTCTTGATCATGGCCTCATTTAGAAGTTGGAATCCATATTTATTATATTATTTCTTGCGGTGGCTTTTGAAGAATCCACTGAACCAATCTCATCTACTTCGCCATCTTATTCAATGGATTAAAGCATATGCTATACTCCTTTATATTTACATTAAGTTTCAATTTAGGTCCTTTAATCTTAAATCCATTTGTTAACCGTAAACGCTAAGTCAACAAATTTAAATCGTGACTGTGATTAAATGCTAACATATTATCATAATTAATTTCAAATACGTGTAAATAAAAATTAAAATAAAACCCTAACAAAAACATAAGGCGGGGTAAAATATTGCCACGGAACACATCAGAGTTCTGAATTCAGATGCTACCTTCAAAATCCATGAAGCTATATGTAACATCCTAATTTTTTTAATTTTAGGATTTAAGTATAATTATGAAATAAGTATATATAATAAATGCTTTTATTATAAAATGTTAGCTTAAAATAATCATGAGAATAATTATTGGAAATTTAGGCTTATTGTTTCCCTTAATTAATCTATTTTTGGAAAAGAATAATTCAAATAAGGAATAATTTATGCCTAAAATTATAGAAATAATGTATGAGATAAATTTTGGGGGAAAAAAATAATTAAGGCTTTTTTTTGTTTTTTTGCTAAAAGAAAGTTTTGGAGGGGTTCGACATCAATCTCCCACCAAGGTCAGGGCACACGGCCTTGGGCTCTATGAGCACTTACTGGGGACTTACGAGATCGCTTACCAAAGGAGTCCCAACGACGACAGAGGGGATCGAACCCACGACCCAAGGGCCTAATCCTGAATCCCTTACCATCTATGCCAACTCACATTGGCAATTAAGGCATTTAGCTTTAACATTTGTTCTTATAAATGAATAACCAATTAGCTATCATTAAGGCCCACATACGTTCAGATAGCAACAAAATAGAGACCAAATTATTTATCCTTGTGGCCCATATCACCAATTAAAACACTCAACCCATTAGCTATCATATGACGTCCAGCCCACTGCTCATTTCCTACAGTCTAACACACTCCCTCATGAACATATTTGGCCTCATCTAAAAATGGCGAAAGTACTCTCTGGAAAAACCGCTGGCTTGGTTCCTGTTTCATCGGAGGAGGATGATCTGATTGCCCGGAGTTCTAAGAAGATTAAGAATGGTGATTTGCTCACCAATCCTGAAGAATGGCCGAAGCTTGGTAATAGTCAGGGGAAGAGATGGGGGGCTGGTCCTTCATTTGCTGAGACACTGCAGGGCATAAATGGTAATGATAAGAATGAGACTAACATGGAGGATGCTAATGCCTTATCAGATGACTCTATATCTGATTCTGAAACTGAGGATTCAGAACTTCTGTGTAAGATAGTTGAAGACCCTAATCGTAATTTTCCTACTTTTTTCTTCTCGGACAAGATGAAAAAAAGGCTTTACAAAGCCTGGAATCGTGCTCTTATTGTGAAGTTACTAGGTAAGGATATTGGTTATAAATTGCTCTTATCGATTCTTCAACCTCTGTGGGCCAAGAAGGGTGTTATTTCTCTGATCAATGTTGGTAATGGTTTCTTTGTTGTTAAGTTCACAAACAAAGAGGACTATTCTAAGGCTTTAACTGGAGGACCGTGGATGATTTTTTATCATTATCTAACTGTGAGGCCTTGGGAGCCTCTATTCCACCCTTGGTCTGCTACTATTGATAAAGTGGCAGTCTGGGTGAGAATGCCAAAGGTGTTTCTGGAATACTATGATAAAGAGGCTCTTAGGTGGATTGGAGATTGAATAGGAGACATTATCAAAGTTGATCTTAATACGTCCTGTCAGCTAAGAGGCCACTATGCTAGAATCTGTGTGCTTGTGGATTTAAGTAAGCAACTCATGGCTGGTTTCACGCTGGATGGGAGGGATTATTATGTGGAATATGAGGGTCTCCATTGTTTATGCACTAACTGTGGTGTTTATGGACATCAAGCAAGTGCTTGCAAGACAGGAGAAATAAAGACGAACTCAGATGTTAGTGTTGGGGGTGTCTCTGAAGCCGACACATCTGGAGTGGCTGTTATGGAGGGAGTTAAATCTCAGGAGCAGGATGTTTGGAAAGTGGTTCTCAAGCCCAGGCGTCAGAAGCGTGCCGGAAAGGGGAACTTGAATGACAATCTCCGGCAAGCTTCCGGTGGTACCAGGTTCGATGTGCTGGCCGACAAAGTGGAGGGAGGATCTGTACGAATTGAACAAAAAAGTGGAGAAGAAGCCGTTGAGCAGGTTTTCGTGGCTACCCAGGGTGTGCAGCAGACGATTCACAGAGTACGGAATGATAGAGAGAAGAAAAGGAAAAATCAAAGCAAAAAGCAACCTAGGTCTAAAGGTTTGTCGATTTCTACCGATTTTGGAGCATTACCCAAACAGGAACAGAGAAAAGATAAGAGATCAAGGGAGTCAACTCAGTCGCATACCAAAATTGTGAAATCACAGAGCTCACCTGGTGGAATCTCGACGGAAGAAGACACGCTGAGGCAGACCGAGATCACGACGCATCAGGAAGAAAACAAAATTAGGACTTTGGTTTTTGGGAGTGAGTCAAATGGGGGACCACCGAATGCTAGTGTATTGGAAGAGGAGGATCCGACTTTTTCTTATTCTCATGACCCAGGCGAAGGTGGGCCGAGTTGTGGGCTGTCTGGCAGATTCTGGGCTGGGCCGGACTCTAGTGAGGCAGATTTGGAGATGGTTGAGGATACTCCTTTGGGCCAAAAAAAACAGAAAGGGAGTGTTAATTCCTATTTGGTTGTTTTCTTGTTGGATCGTTTTATTTTTTAGCTTATTATTAAATGGACTCAATTCTATATTGGAATTGCAGGGGTGCCTGCGCTAGAAATTTTATGCAACAATTAAAATGTGTTTGTAGAGGTAGATGGCCTTCGATTTTAATTCTGGCTGAAATGAAGAGTGACTCAGAATTACGTTTTCACTATCTTGAAAGACTGGGCTATAATGGCCTGGCTTTTGTGCCAAGTGTAGGCCGTTCTGGTGGCCTGGCAGCGGCTTGGAGGAGTAAGCAGGGATCAGTTTCGGTAATCCGATCTGACAGGCAATTTATTCATCTCTATTGCTCTTTGGAGAATGTGCAGCCTTTTTATCTTACTGCGGTTTATGCTATTCCTAATCCCATTTGTAAATCTATTCTCTGGCATGAGCTCAAGTGTTTATCTTTATCGGCTGTGTCCCCGTGGGTAACGCTTGGCGACTTTAATGACATTCTTTCGTCTGGTGAAAGGATGGGCGGTTCAGGAATTAATCCTTTGAAGATTAGGCGATTTCAGGAGAGGGTTGCTGATTGTCATCTCTCTGATTTGGGTTTTGTTGGTCCTAAATTCACTTGGAAGGGTCCTCGGCTTCCTAATTGTGGCCGACTTTATGAGAGATTGGATAGGGCACTGGTTAGTAACTCTTTCCTTGCTGATTTCTCTAATTGTTATCTTAAAGTTCTCGCTCGGACTAGTTTTTCGGATCACAACCCAATCCTTTTATGCTTTGGGGGTAATGCGCCTGCTCTGACTGGTGTTAAACCCTTTCGGTTTGAGGCTATGTGGGTGACTCATGAGGCGTATGAGGCATTCCTGAATACTAAATGGAACACAGGTGATGATCTTAACCTTTCCCTTCTTCGATTCAAAGAAGATGTTTGTGTTTGGAATAAGGAAGTCTTCGGGTATGTTGAAAAAAATAAGTGTGAGTTGCTTGCTCGTTTGGAGGGAATTCAGAAGTCTAATGCTTATCCTCATTCTCATTTCCTTTGTAATTTGGAGAAAGAGATTAATGGTGATCTAAGCAGACTATTGAAGCTAGAGGAGATAAAATGGTTCCAGAAATCAAGAGGGGAGTGGATTTCTAAGGGCGATCGGAACACTCGCTATTATCATTTGAAGTCTAAGATGAGAAACAGGAGGAATAAAATTGTTTCCCTTAAAGATGAAGGTGGTTCCTGGATTGATAGGGATGATGATTTGAAGAAGCTGATTGTAAGGTTTTTTAAGACCTTATACACTGAGGATAGGTATGGTTCTGTTTGTCTGGGAACTAAAGCTAATTTCCCTCATGTTGAGAGGCGAAGCTTTCAGAATCTTTCCAAACCTCCTACTGATGAGGAAATTAGGAGTACTGTGTTTGCTATGGGTAGCTTTAAAGCTCCGGGTGTTGATGGATTTCCTCCGATTTTTTATAAGAGCCAATGGAATAAGGTAGGCCCATCTCTTTGTTCTTTTGTCAAGGGTGTTTTTAATGGGACCCTCTCTCTTCAAGAGGCTAATAGAACACTTATTTCTCTTATCCCCAAGAGGGATAATCCGGAGGTAGTTGCGCATTTTCGGCCTATTGCTCTTTGCTCTGTTCACTATAAATGTGTGACTAAATTGATAACGCATCGCTTAAAAGGGGTTATGGACGCTCTAATTTCGCCCTTTCAAGCTAGTTTTATAAAAGGGCGCCATATTCAGGACAACATTATTATTGGTCAAGAGCTCCTTCATATTATGAGTAAGAATAGGAGCACGAAGGGTCTAATGGCTATGAAAATTGATCTTGAAAAAGCTTATGATAGGGTGAGGTGGGATTTTTTAGAGCAAGTGCTCAAGGAGGTGGGTTTTGAAGATTCTTTCATTAGGCTGATTATGGCCTGTGTCTCTTCAGTCTCCTATAATGTGCTTTGGAATGGCTCCCAGACTGAATTTTTCTCCCCGCAAAGGGGTCTTCGGCAAGGGGATCCTATCTCGCCGTATCTGTTTGTATTATGTATGGATAAACTTTCTCATCTGATTTGTGATGCTGTGGAGAGTGGTACTTGGAAACCTATCTCTACCTCAAAGTTTGGTCCAAAGATTTCTCACCTTTTATTTGCAGATGATTTACTGTTATTTGGTGAGGCTACTGAAGCTCAAACCTTGGGTATGATGGATTGTTTGAATAGTTTTTGCGACGCTTCAGGAGGGAAGATTAGTTTCTCCAAGTCTTCTATCTATTTTTCTCCTAAAGTTTCTGTGCAGGCTAAGAGTAAGATTAAGCTATTGTCTCGAATGCATATTTCTAGTGAGATTGGGAGGTATCTGGGCTTTCCTCTTTCTAAGAATAGAAAAAGTACAGAGACGTTTCACTATATCATTGAGAGAGTCCAAGCAAAACTCTCAGTATGGAAGGCAAAGTGTTTGTCTACTGCTGGGCGGATTACTTTGGCTAAATCTGTCTTGAGCTCCATCCCTTTATATCCAATGTTAGTAGCCAAGATTCCTAATAGTGTTTGTCATGAGATTGAAAGAATTCAGCGGGATTTTATTTGGGGTCATGATAGATCTACTCATCATTATCATCCGGTGGGCTGGGATCTTTTATCTAGGCCTAGGGAGTATGGTGGTCTAGGGTTTAGGAGACTCTCTTCTTTTAACCAAGCTTGCGGTGCTAAGTTGGCGTGGAATGTGATTATTGGCTCCAAAAGTTTATGGGTTGATGTCCTACAGAAGAGGTACATGTTGCGTGATGAGAATTCTCTTTTAAATTTTCATCCGGGTGATTCGAAGCTATGGCATTTTATTACCTCCCAGAAGCACATTGTTGATCGTGGTACTCAATGGCATGTGAGGAATGGCCAGTCTGTTAATTTTTTCAATGATCATTGGTTATTGGACGGGAAGAGCATTAAAGATTTGTGCGTACGACAGGTTTCTGTTGAGGAAGATCTATCGTTGGTTTCTCATTGGGTTAAGGATGGATCTTGGGATCTTAATAAACTTTCTGATGTGGTTCAACCAGAAATTATTCAGAGGCTACTGGCTACCATTCCCCCATATGTGGATGCTAGTCATGATTCTATGGTTTGGGGTGCTTCACCTAATGGTATGTATTCTGTTAAGAGTGCTTACTTTTTGATTGAAGCTAACCCTCCACATCTTAGATGTGATCTGTTTAAACATATCTGGAAGTGGAGAGGTGTGGAGCGTATTAGAGTTTTTTTGTGGAGAGTTGCTCTCCATAAATTACCCACTAATGAATGGCGTAGCGGCTGGTCTGATTGTTCTTGCCTATGTGAATATTGCAATATGGAATCTGAGAGTATTTTACATATTCTTCGGGATTGTTGGTATGCTCACAACATGTGGTTGAAACTTATTAAGCCTAGGTTTACATCCCAGTTTTTCTCGGCTGGGTTGAGGGATTGGTTATCTATGAATCTGAGGGGCCAGCTTAGCAAGGATATGGGGACATTTTGGAATCTTATTTTTGGGGTTGCTGTGTGGTTGTTATGGAATTGGCGCAATTCTTCTGTTTTTGACCCTGACTTTGTTAAGCCCAGATGTCCGGATCGTGTTCTAATGCAAAATTGGAGGAATTACTGCATGTTTCAGGAGCTAATTTCGGATTCGTTTAGGATTAGCCCTGCGCGCACTGATTCTAATTTTTGGCAGCCGCCTCCTTCAGGTTGGGTCAAACTAAATGTTGATGGAGCTGTGACTAGGAATTCTTCCAGAGCTGGATGTGGGGGCATCTTGAGGGATAATCATGGATCTTGGTTAACTGGCTTCACCAAGTCGATTTGTGTTTGTAGTGTTTTTGTGGCGGAACTGTGGGTCATTTATGAGGGTCTATGTGTTGCATGGGATTTGGGTGTGAAGAAGATCATTGTAGAGTCTGATTCTTCTGATGCTATTAATTATTTATTGGATGTTAGCCTTGTTGCTGGTAACCTATTAGTGGACCAGATTAGGAATTTGTTGTCTAGGGATTGGCAGGTTTCTTTGTGTCATATTCCGCGAGATCTTAACGGTATAGCGGATTCTCTAGCTAAGTCTGGTTTAGATAAGTCTGATATTTTGAGTGATTGCCCTATGTCTCTTCGTGCTAGGGTTGATCATGAGTGTTTGGGAGCTTTTCCCTCTACCTTGTAATTTTAATATTCCTTTCCTTGGCTTCTAGCCATCTCTTATATAAAAAAAAAAAATATTTGGCCTCATCCAAAAACGCAGAAAGGAGTATGTCAGTGTGAGAAAGGGTCTTTTCAGTTTACACTCTCTCACAATGCAATTTTCACTCTGTTTTACAAGACAAAATCATATAGAACAAAGACCAAAAGTTTCAGCTACAATGGGAATTAAGATTGAAAAAGGCATCAGAAGTTGATGGAGTTGGATTGGGTTCTTGGTGAGTCTGATTCAATTCAAGAAATAGAAGAGGGGATTGTGAATGATAGCTATGTTCCTTTTTACTGCTTTCTAGGTTTTTTTTTTTTTTTATATCAGTGAGAGTTGGTTGTTGTGCAGATGAGGAGTTGGGGTCCAAAGCAAAGACGGTTTCAGAGATGAGTATTATTTTTTATTTTTTACCTGACAGAGGAGAGTGTTAATTAAATGACGAGCTATTGAATAAAATTGGTTATTAATATTATATCCAATTTCTGAAGTTATTAAGTGGAGGGAAACAAACGATTTTTTAACCGTGTTTTAAAAAAAAACCAATTGTAGCCAGTAGCTTGTAGGTAGAGCTAGTAATATAGGTCAACCTAGAGGGTTCAGGCTGGCCTGCCGCGGGTTGACGGCCTGTTGGGTCAGGCTAAAAAGACCCGCATCAAAATGAGCTGACATTTAGCCAACTCAACCTTTAACTTGCTGGGACTCTTTTGGTAGGCGATCTCGTAAGTCCCCAGTAAGTGCTCATAGAGCCCGGGGCCGTGCCCTGACCTTGGAGGGGGACTGATGTCGAACCCTCCAAAACTTTTTTATTATCAAAAAAAAAAAAAAACCTTTAACTTGTAGATTGATGGGTCTACACACTCAACCCATTTTCTTTTCTTTTTTTTTATATAGGGTTAATGTGCGATTTGACTAATAAACTATTGGCTCAGGAGCGTCCAACACAATCAACTATTAAGTAGACCAAAAATACCAACAAACTTTTAAAAAGGTGAAGCTAGCACAACGCCGTTAGAAAAAGTTAACGTCTGTTATCTAAGGTGCAGATTGACCAACGAACTTTTACTCCAGGAGCGCCCAGCAAAAAAAAGTTTTACTCAGGAGCGTTCGTTTTGAATAATGACAATTGAGAAAAAAATTATTTAATTTAGTAAAATTTAGAATTTTGTGTTGTGCGCTCTTGAGTAAAACTTTTTTGTGCTGGGCGCTCCTGAAATAAAAGTTCGTTGACCAATCTGCACCTTAGATAACGGACGTTAACTTTTTGTCTAACGGCGTTGTGCTGGGCGCTCCTGAGTAAAAAAAAATTTGTGCTGGTTGCATCTTTTTAAAAGTTTGTTGGTATTTTTGGTCCACTTAATAGTTAATTGTGTTGGATGCTCCTGTGTCAATAGTTTATTGGTCAAATTGCACCTTAACCATTTTTAAAAAAAAAAAAATTCATACTGTGCTATTTTCAAAATTTTTAAACAATATAATAAAATATTTTTTCCTACAAACCTAAACCATAAAAAATAAAAAATGCATTATAAAATCATAAAGTGAGAATAACATATCAAATTCAAAGTCTCAAATATTACAAATTAATGGTGTTTTACAATTCCACACATTACAAACTAAACATAAATCCATAATCGATCATTAACATTCAATACAATCAACGATTAGCCAATATTAATGGTGTTCGCCTATTAAGATTCATTCAATTGAAGCGAATGAAAGAGTATGAGAGGTTTTGGTTTTATGGTTTTAGAGAATTTCATTAAAAAAAAAGGCTAACCCAACAACCTGTTGGGCTAACTCATCGGGAATTCGGGCCAAAAAGACCTATAATCAAAAAAATTTCATATCCCAACCCACCAAGTTTTACGGATGGGGTAGATTTGGCCCACAGGTTCAACTCGTATTAGTGGCTCTAGTTATAAGTAGAGCTGGAAATTAAGGTCTGTCTGGTCCTACAAGGTCAACCCTTGAAGGGCCAACCCTTTTAGGCCCAGGATAAGAAATATATATGTTTTTCAAGGTCCGTTTCAAGAGCATGCGAGCTAAGGCTGACCCTACAGGATTGGAAGACATTTTTATGAATTAAAATTATTTTTTCCATTTTTTTTCAAAGAAATATAATTAGTAAAATATAACAATTAAAGTTATAATTTATTAAATAAATGCTGTCAACATTAATGTCTATACAACACGTTTAATGCAATAAACAAACGCAGTCACTAGTTCATAATAAAGAGTAAACTATTGTCCATAAGTAACTCACACAAAACATAACAAGTTTGTCAATAAGCAATATGACTATGATGACTATAATTTTCATTTTCTTCACCGCTATCATCAATTTCAGAGACATTTAAGTGTGCTTCACTTTGAGTAGTATGCTCTACTTCATGGGTAAAAATATCAAGAATATCTTCTCTTACATCATAAATACATCCATAATCTTTATTTGTAACAAATAATAAACCAAATTACAAAATCAAAGTATATTTATTATGTATTTGTTATTAAATGGATAAATAATTCTATAACAAATACAAAATACATATAAATGAGTAAATTTTTTTTGATACAATATAAATTAGTAAATTAAATAGTTAATTCAAGTTTTTTTGATAATTAGTTAATTCAAGTTAACGAAACCAAAAAATATATATTAAAGGGTCTAACGGGCCGGCCCTTTTAGACCCATGGCCCTGTAGGGTCAACTTTATTTAAAAGCTTTAATTTATAAACCCGACTCTTAAAAGATCAGGACCTAAACGGACTGACCCGATTTCATGCGCTATCGGTATGTGCGGTCATGACTCGCAGAAGTATCTGGGATAATAGAGGGCTGGTCACAATCATCCAGTTCCATGTGTTGAGAAATCAAGTTGGAGCCATGGCCCAAAGAAGGCAGCAATCCTACAGCCCAACTCCAGATAAAAAAAAAATCTTGGAAAAATTGTCAAAATTGAAAACAAAAATCAAAGGAGAGCGCAAATTTGAACCACACGCCTGGGCAGCGGATATGATTTTTGAGCAGGGGCTAGGCTAGACGGCCATGCTCTTGCTCCTTCCACTGCTATTCCTAAACGTGGCTTATACTGGGAGGGCCAAGTAATTGGGCGCTGCTTCCATATCTGAATCCCTTCTTCTATGGCTTCCATCACCAATTTCGTCGTAAAATTACCCTTCTCCCTCTCCACCCGCCACTCCAAGCTCATCCCCCTTCATTCCCGTTCTTCTCCTTTTCTGACGCCCCATGCCTCTCCCCCAGCTGCACTCAGAACCCATCACTACACCCGCTTCATCACAAGAGCCACGGCCGCCCCTGGCGCTAAGAAACTTCAGAGCGACGAGAGAGTTCAAAAAGTTCACAGCATCGAAGAATTCGACCAGGCTCTTCAATCCGCCAAGAACAGACTGGTGGTGGTCGAATTCGCCAGCAGGGACAGCGATGAGAGCAGCAAAATATACCCCTTCATGGCGGAACTGAGCCGCTCGTGCGGCGACGTGGACTTCCTCCTGGTAATGAGCGACGAATCGGAAAAGACAAGAGAGCTGTGCCGCAGAGAAAAGGTGGAGCAAGTGCCCCACTTCAGCTTCTACAAGAGCATGGAGAAGATCCACGAAGAGGAAGGGATCGGTCCGGACCGGCTGATGGGAGACGTCCTGTACTACGGAGACAGCCACTCTCAAGTGGTACAGCTGCACAGCAGAGAGGATGTGGAGAAGCTCATAGAGGATCACAAGGAAGACCACAAGCTCATCGTGCTCGACGTAGGCCTCAAGAACTGTGGGCCCTGCGTCAAGGTGTACCCCACGGTGCTCAGGCTGTCCAGGCAAATGCCCGACACGGTGGTGTTTGCCAGGATGAACGGCGACGAGAATGACAGCTGCATGCGCTTCTTGAGGGACATGGACGTGGTGGAGGTGCCCACGTTCCTGTTCATCAGAGACGGAAAGATTAATGGAAGGTATGTGGGTTCCGGAAAAGGCGAGCTCGTCGGCGAAATTCTGAGGTACCAGGGGGTGCGTGTCACTTAATTAGATGTTTGCCTCACTTCTCATATCCGCTGATTCATTATGTCATCATACAAATCGACTAAATAGTTTGGGTTTTGAGACTTTGTTAAACAAACGTGTTTGTGGATTATGCCTCCGGGCGTGCCTTCATAATTTGCACGCACCTCTGCATCTACTATCCAGCGGAAACACTCTTATCCAGAAACTCATGATCATCATATATAAATGAAAAATTAAGTGTTTTTTTTTTTTTGCTCGTCCTTGTGGATGCTTTTGTTTCTGTTTCGCTTGTTCAAATTTGAACGGGTGGATCTGGGAAACCGGCTGCTCCAGTGTCTCAACACACTTGATTTCCATTGCCCCAGCACCCAATTCTTTATTTGTTGCAGCTGGCTTTCACAAGGACTGCTTATCTTTATCAAAAATCACATTCCACCCTCTGAGTTCTATGTGGATGCACATTGCACAGTAACCCCAAGTAGTCCTTTTTTTATTGACTATAGTTAATTATCACCATATGTAAATATTCCATGTGCCATAAAAAATTGAAAATAACACTTAATTATTCAATTTCATTCTTAAATTAACTGTTCAGGTACAGTAGGAATCTCGAAATAAATGACGAGTAGTTGTAGTTGACCTGTTCATATATGGTTGACTGGGTTTGTACAATAGGGATATGGAGGCGATATTTGATTTAAACAAATAAGGCTCAACTTTTGTCCCGTCGAAATCCATCATTATCCGGAGAAAATACACTGCCATCTATTTGGGGTGAAATTTACATCTCACACAATATATCTACAACCATATGAAGCCCCAAGAAGAGTAATTAAAAAACACCAAAAGAAAAAAAAAAAAGAAAAATCAGAAGGAATTAAGGTCTACGAACTTACATTTTCATTTATTTTTATTTTTTTTCACTTTGATAAAATCAATTTGGTCTAAGCACCGGGTTTCAGTTGAAGAGGCCTCGGCGGTGCCATTGTCCTTCTCTTCCATAGATTAATTTCCTTCCTTGGCTTTAAAGGCACTCGATCACCGTGATAACCGCCACCTACCATAATAGGCGCAGAGAAAGGAATGATGACGTCTTCTTCTGCATCACTCTCTTCCCTATCTTGATCTGAAAAATAACCGTCGTGGTCCATGTCTACTGCCGGCACATGAGCCTTCCAATCAAACTCAGTCAAAGAATTCCGCCCACTGGCAAAACGCTTCATCGCAGCCAGAGCCGGTGGTGGCGCAGCCTCCTCCATGCCATGACCCGACGTGGCTGCCGCAGCAGCAGGATGTTTGGATCCATGGACTATCCTTCGGAAAGCGGAAGAATCCTCCTTGACCACTCTGACGTCCTTAGGCAGCGACACACTCTGGGCCTTGGCTTTCTTGATCTGTTTCTTCTTGTGTTTGATCTGTCCCATGCACGACACTTTAGGAGACGTGGGATCTCGAGAATCAATATTACTTCCTCCACCATCCTTGGGTCTTGTTCTAGCTTCAGCCGGAATCATTGATATCATGGAAGAACCACCACGCTGCTTAGACCACCTGGTGTGATCCGTGCCTGGACTCAAGGGAGGGTTTTGAAACGTGACTCTCACTGCAGCTACTGCCTTCGGCAGTAACTTGGCGATTCTGTTCTTCAGCTTATCCTGTTTCTCCATCATTCAAACGCCAGATATAATTGTTGGATCGGAATGGGTTCTGCTCTCTCATGTTTAAATATGTCGTAGGGTGTGTATTTGACTTTTTCAAGAAAGGTGGGAGACGGTGCGTAATGGGGTTTGGTCAAATAAAATCGGTGTGAATCTTGAATGAAATGAAACAGCTTGGCTCTTGTTATCTTGTAATAAAAGATAACAATTAAAAAAGTATTATTTGCGCACGCATATTACTATTTTTCATAAAATTCCGCTGATTTATTCAGTTGATGCCCCTTCGCGCAATTGCCTCTGGCCCCGTCAGAGACGGAAGCAGATTATCTCAAAAGCATAAGCCTCCTCATCGCTTAACTTTTGATCTAATCATTAAGACGCCACGTGACACTTCCAAAATACCAAAAAAAGATGACTACGAAAGAACAGTCCTCTGTCCCGGAAGTGAAGACGCCTTGCTACTCAAATTACACATTTTAAATGGAACAGTCGCCTTAGGAACGTGAATCATGAATGCGGCACGCAAGTCATAAGGGTCAGATGGAGTAACTACGTCTGTAGATTAGCAGAAAAAATTACCTTTTTAACATGATTTATGTTATATAAGATATGTTTGTAAAAGTTTTTTCTCAATTTATTTATGTGAATATGTTTTTCTAACACAAATTGAAAGAGGCCTAATTCCTACTATAATTCTATCGTTTATGGTCTCCACTGTTCATAATTCATGTCACGAATGGCGAGCTCTTCATCTTAGCAAAAAAAACAACTCAGCGAGTGTGTTGCACTTGCACAGAGTCTAATGAATGATTAAAAGTGTTCATAATATATATATGGAGTACGGCCTGTTAAAAATTTTATATTTGTGCAATTTTCTATAAATGCATCAAAAGGAAAGAAAAATAGAGCATCTAAATTCAGCCAAAAAAAAAAAGAGTGATTTAAAAAAAAGCATGCTCTTTTGAAAAGTATATCCGATCCAGTGAGGTATCTTATCATGCTTTTGAGTTTTAATCCCGCACTTCAGAAGCTCAAAAGGGGAGGTTAGTCCCCAAGGGCATTACAAGAAACGAATCCAATGTGCCAAAACAGGGTGCGCAGACCAAAAAAGTAAAAGCACAAATGACCAATTTTACCCATTCAATTGCCTTTTTTACTAGTCATATTTACGTCCAAAGAGGAAAAGGGGAGAAGTGAATGAGGTAGTTGGGGGCATTTATGTCATTAAAGAGCCATGTCCTGCTTATACTTTTGTTGGACAAAAGTCGGGCTCGAAAACTCCCCTATACACTGATTGTATACGAATTTAGCCGAGAAATAAGTGCCTACCTCTACCAAACCTCTTAACAAGAAGCTGTTATTGCGTTGGCAAAGAAACCAAAAAAGAAGAAGCTGTTACTGCATTCTGCTCGCATTCCCCACCTCTCACTGTATGATTTGAACAAGTAATTGATAGCGGAATGGTTTCTTGTACTTGTTTTAGTTAATGGTTCTTTGTTTTAGGGTTTTGGGTCGATTCTGTAAGTGATGGCGAGGGGGAAGTTCGCAAGGTCTCAGGGCAAGAAATGGTCTACCTTCACCCTGGTTTTCTTCATGCTTTTAATGCTCTCCATTGTTCTTCTCATGCTATCCGCTCTCGGAATCGTTTCTCTTCCAATCGCCACCGACGATTCTTCGCCTACTGACCTCAGTGCCTTCAGGCGCAAGACCTCTGAAAGGTATCATCCTCCATCTGTCTCACTTTTATAGCATCCACTGGAACTTGTTTCTATTCACTGTCGTGCTTTCTCCGACTAAAATGCATCTTTATGTATTTTTTCTTTCGGAAGAGGTGACGGCTTGGGAGAAAGAGGGCAGCAATGGACCGAAGTTCTCTCATGGGAGCCTAGAGCTTTCATTTATCACAATTTCCTGGTCCGTTTTCAATGCCCGATCGCAACCTCTGGTTTCTATGTTTTGCTTCTCGGTCACCTGGTTCTTATTAAATTTTGGACATATCAAGATAATATGCATCTTTCAATTTGTCATTTTGGACATTAGTTCTTGCAATATGGTGTTCCTAATCTTTCAGAATCCAGCCCTTTTTGTTGGGATTTTTTCGCCCGAGTAATTTACTAGTGCAGGAGGGTTAAGTTTTGCAATATACCAAGCACTATATTACTTTACTGATATCAGGCTCACGTCAAGGAATACTCTATAGTTTATATAGAGGATCATTAGTCCAAGTCATACTTTTCTTGTCGACTGTCTAATATGCAGACTGCAGACTTGCCGATTCAAGGTCTTAAATGACTGAGCTCAATCAAGTTGCCATAAGCTAGGATTGTCAAAACTGCTAGTAGTAATGTATTTTATGTGCGGTGCGTGGTAATCTTAATTAAGATGGCGCTGCGTGGTATAGTTTCAGGATTCATTACACACACACACACAGAAGCAGAACATGTAACCATCTGCTTGGCAGTTGTAAGCCCGGCTCTGTGGGGTAAAGCATCAAGCAAGGTAGGAAATCATGCTATGGTAGGAATCAGAAAAGGGAATGGAATCTGAACATATTTAGGCGGTATACTATCAAACACGAAAACTGTTGGTGGGCCAATAAAAAAAATGTTGTTAGGCATGTGGCAGGTTGGGCTGCAGGTGCGTGATAGAGGAATATGTATTACCTCATTTGCTTGATTTCATGTAGTATTCTTTGACACGTGTCTGGTGTTGGTAGTGTGTATTTGGCAAACATGTATCTTGGTTTATTTTACCAATTTGTATTTTATGATAATCTTAATTCTTATTTTTATTTGGAACAGTCAAAAGAAGAATGTGAATACCTGATTAGTCTTGCCAAACCTTTTATGGCAAAATCAACTGTTGTTGATGGCAAAACCGGACAGAGTAAAGACAGCAGGTTTATGCAGGCTTCTCTTTTATAAATTTCACAATAGTTGTGGATTGTATTTTAGTTTAGATGCTTGTGCATGAGACATCGGTACTTCAGTGGTAACGCCTGATTCTTCATATCCCCTGCTTGCAGAGTGCGGACTAGTTCAGGAATGTTTCTGAAGAGAGGACGGGATAGTATCATCCGAAATATTGAAAAAAGAATAGCTGACTTTACCTTCATACCTGTAGGTGAGTTTTTGTATGCTTCCTGTGTAAAACTGCTTGTAACATTCTTTCTTAGGAACGTATTCCCTCCTTTGTCGGTGCATTCTGATTTACTGCTTAAGTAACTTCAATGCCTGTTTGATTTGTTTATAAATTTTAAGTTGTCTTGTATGATAGTACTTACTACGCTTGAGATAGACATGACTGCTCTGTAACCATAAAATATTCAGAGAACGGAGAAGGGCTTCAGGTTCTCCACTATGAAGTTGGGCAGAAATATGAGCCTCACTATGATTACTTTCTCGATGAGTTCAACACTAAGAATGGTGGCCAACGTATTGCTACTGTTCTTATGTATCTGTAAGTTCTCGTTCTCTTTCCGAATCACAGTTTTGCATTTTGCTTTCTGATGGGTTTGTGCATACTCTTACTTGTCCAGTTCTCCTAGTCTCTCATTTTCTTTCTGCTTCTGGCTCAGGTCAGATGTTGAAGAAGGTGGTGAGACTGTCTTTCCTGCTGCCAAGGCAAATTTTAGTTCTGTCCCTTGGTGGAATGATTTGTCTGAATGTGGTAAAAAGGGTCTCTCTGTGAAACCCAAAATGGGTGACGCTCTGCTCTTCTGGAGCATGAGACCAGATGCCTCACTAGATCCTTCAAGTTTACATGGTTAGAAACTGCCCAAAATATTGTTGTGTAAACAATTTTAACTAAGCGAGGACTTAAAATTTTTAAGTTAATTGATCTATGCTTCCAGGTGGTTGTCCCGTTATTTGGGGAAACAAGTGGTCTTCAACGAAATGGATGCATCTTGAGGAGTACAAGGTCTAAGACATTACCTGTACAGGTACTTCTTTGAGACTAATGGGAAATTGGAAACGCAATCGATGCACGTGTCACCATCCCTATTTTTTACATTGATGTTGATTTCTCAACAATAATCAGTAAATAGTAAATAAATGATAGAAAGTAAGTATCGGCAGATTATTTTAATTTTATATAATATTTTGATTGATATGTAATATAAGTACTTCGTGACTGTTTACCTTTTCTTTTTCTCACTTGGTTATTTCGTATTGCAGGATTCACATATTTTCTTGCGGGACTGCCTATTGACATTTTTTTCGTCTGAGGTGCTTCCGTATTCTTTTTCACCTGTACAGAAGAAAAATAATGCCGGCTGATCCCCCCCCCCAAAATAAATAAATAAATAAATAAGAAAGCCGATCTCTTTTCTGTTATTATGTCATCTGATGTAACATAATGATAGTAACGCTGTGATTTTTTTTTTTAATAAAAAGAAAAGCGATTGTGATTATTTGTGGGTGTGCAACCTGGCACTTCCCTCTAATCAACATGTTTTTGGTTTATTATCCATGTGCTGTGTCTATCAAAAGTTATTTTAAGAATTATAAAAAAAAATATATATATTTTAAGAAATTGTTATTTTTATAATCTATTGTAATATATCTAGAGAGCTGAATTTTGATAAAGTACAATATAGTCGAGCTCACTTAATGAGATAAATTGTATTTTTATAATGTATTTTTTATTGTGAATTCTATGGCTAAAATTATTTTAAGAAAATTGTGCGACTCTTACTGTGGATCTACAGTACCAACCAAGTACGCAATTATCAAACATATAAGAAACATGGGGGCGCTGTTATATGAAGAAAGTTTATTCCAAAGTATAAAGAGAAAAGTGATGGAAGCAATTGAGAGTGGAAAAGGAAACAATGAGCGGTGAGGGAGCGCAGAGAAAGATGTGAGCTGAGCGATGGGAATCAAAATCCATAATGCTCCTTGGCTTATTTTCAAGTTGGATACATTATTTCATTCTCTCACCCTCGGCTTATCCCCGTTCTTCATCAAAGCCACAAACTCTTCGTAATTTATTCTGCCATCCTGCACCCCAAAATGGAAACTCATCATATATTGCAACATGTAATATAATTAACAAGCCAACACAATTCAACTTACCTTATCAGTGTCCACATCGTCAATCACTTCATCTATGGCGGCTTCATCCCCCATTCCGTATTCACTCAATGCCTGCCTAAGCTCCTCTCTTGTGATGAATCTGATCAATATCACCCAATTAAAAACCAACTTCACTCACCAACAGACCAACACAATGACTTGTTCATTTATGGTTCTGGTAATGCCACAGCCAAGTGATCAATTTAATTATATGCATACTAACCCACTGTTATCCTTGTCGAAGTATTGGAAAGCCTTGAACAAGTTCTCTTCCTTCTCAACTCTATGCCGATGCATGGTGGCAGTTATAAATTCAGGGTAATCAATCGTTCCATTCTTGTCAACATCAGCCTGAAAACACCACAAACCACCAAAATTATGCATCATACAATTTTTCTTTTCTTACGCCATACCAAGGGGCTCAAAATTCCACTGAAACTGAGCTTACAGCATCCATCAGCTGCTGTATTTCAGATTCGTTAAGCTTGGATCCCAATTTGGTCAATCCAGCTCTGAGTTCTTCAAGTGTGATCGTGCCACTGTTATCTGTATCCATATTGTTAAACATTTGTTTCAAGCCCTTGATCTCTTCCTCCGAGAGGTTTTCTGCTATAACCTTCCAAAAATCCAACATTTGGTTACTATGGGTAGAAGAGGGAGGCACCAAGTAAAACTAAAATGACTTTTCATGACTCAATATTTTATATCCAGGTGTTCTTCGAATCAAACAGAAATTCTGCAGGACACGGACACGCGTTCTTTCCGGTGGCATTGGAATTGAGGTCTTTTTCTTAAACACTAACAGAAATTAGACTATAACTTCAAATCCAGAAAGAAACTATTTGTAATTCACTCACAAACAAAAGGCTGGAAGTTACCTTCAGGGCAAGTTTCTTCATTTTGTTCATTGCTCTGAACTGTTTCATCCTAATTAAAACGGCACTGTCTATAGGCTTGTCAGATGCTTGACCGCCCACCTTCATCCATGGATGTTCTGTTTCATATGCATAACAATAATTATAATTTTTCTGTACAAGAAAACTTGTTCATATACTAAATATGACACGTTATATGTCGGAATCTATATATGCGGCAATGCTGAACTGCTAGTATCTTACATTTAAGGGAAGGGGGAATCGCAAGATCAATTATTTAGAAAGAGTAGATAGAAATCACAAATTATAACAGAATAATGATCAAGACAAAGTTAGTCTGCAATCGAAACTATCTATAACAACTAACAAGGGATATTATACGTTGAAACTCAACTACATACTTACCAAGGGCATCAGCAGCTGTGATGCGTTTCTTGGGATCATATGCCAACATTTTCCTGATCAAATCCTTGGCAGAAGCTGAAACAGAAGGCCATGGTTGGCTTTCGAGATCAAGTCTACCTTCCTGAATGGCATCAAATATGCCTTTCTCGTTCTCTAGAAATTGTTAACCCATGAAGTCAATAAACCCAAGATGTCAAAGAGAACACAACAAATGTGAAGGGAACAAGAGAGTGAAAGAGACATTGCATAATGGCAGAGTACAGTCAAGCAAGAATATAGTCATGCATTATATACTTACCAGCCCAAAATGGAGGCACCCCACTCAGGAGGATGTATAAAATGACTCCTGCACTCCAGACATCTATCTCCTTTCCATAATTCCGTTTTAGAACCTCCGGGGCCACATAATACGCACTCCCCACAACTTCCTTATACTCTTTACCTGCATCAAATCTTATTATTATTAGTACAACTCAAATTGATGATGGTGCCTTTCTCTACTGAAAGCCCTCCTGAGGCATTTTGCTGCTGCTGGCACCATCAAGTTGCAGATAACATGTTTTTCTTGGTCAGTAGTTAGAGGGGCCAGCTTGAGAATGCCCTTCATAGCATGCGTTAAAACGTAGCCTGTTTGCCGAAGTTATTGATCGTGTTGTGTAATTTCCAATAGTCATTATTATGATCCGGTCCCAGAAAATAACAAGTGACCATGATGGTCCCACTAATTTGGGGGCTTCAAATCTGCCCTTTGCTTTTCACCCCGCCAAATGTGAACCAGTTTACTTCGTTTACCTGTCACTTTCCGACTTTCGTACACAAGATCATTTACTCGGTTGACTACTCGTTTTACTTCTAATCCATCGACGACTTGGTCAATCTCTCATCTTGTCGCTTAGTCCTTCAAAAGTGTCAGGTTAAATTCCGCTCTTTATTATGCTCAACTCATATCTTCTTTTCTTTTCATTTTAAAGACATGATGAAATTTCTTATGTTCAGATACCCTGACTTTGTTCAAAAAATAATAATAATCACAACAGTCTTATAATTATTATATCATTATTTATATAAATATATGACAAAAGTAAAGTATATACCAATAAACACATCAAAAGTAAATAATTTTATAAATCTAGCATTAAAAAAGAAGATTCAAAAAATATAGTTTTTACGAAACACGTCTTTTTGATATAAAAATTAATATTATTCTTTAGATTATTTTGTCCATATATTAGGAATACAAGAGGTTGTTATATTGCGCGTCCGCGGAAGGAAGATAGAGCTGGATCATGGAAACAAACAAAATATCTAGGAAATCCTCAAAAGTCAAAACATTCCCTTTCTGAGGTAAAAATAAATAGAAAAACATTTTCCCCCTTTCCAGAAATACTGTTTAGTGGACAGTACAAAAGCTATCTCAGTCAACGGTGTCACTGCTCGGCTAATTACGTAATTCACACACTCCGATAGAATGAAAGAAAATCAAAAGGAATAGGGAATTGAAAATTTTGGGGACGAAAATGGATGAGAGGGAGGAGGAGGAGGAATGGCAGAAATAGGGAAAACGCAAACCTGGCTCAATGAAAACAGAGAGGCCAAAATCCGTGGCTTTCAAGGGAGAATTGGGGTCCCTGGAGGCCAACAAGAAATTCTCGGGCTTAAGGTCCCTGTGAATGACCCCCATGAAATGACAAACGTGAACCACGTTGACAACCTGCCTGAATATGACGGCAGCCTCATCCTCGGAGTAAAGGCCTCTGGCAATAATCCGCTCAAAAAGCTCGCCGCCGGAACACAACTCCTTGAGCAAATGCACGTGGTGCCAGTCCTCGTAAGCTCCCTTGAATTCCACAATATTGGGCTGCCCCGTGAGGTGCTGCAGGATCATAATCTCGTTCCTGACATCGTCAATCATTCCCTTGCGGCCGGTCAGCTTCCTCCTGGGTATGGACTTGCAAGCGTACTTGAGGCCAGTGAGCTTTTCGGTGCAGAGATAAGTGATGCCGAATTGGCCTCTTCCCAGTTCTTTGTCCAGAGTGTAGACTGTTCTGATGTCAAAATACGGCTTTCCCAAAACGGGACCGACTTGAGGGCGGGAGGAGGAGGAGGATGAGGAGGAGGAGGGGGCGGGGCGAGGAGGATGAGGATCTCTCGTTGGCGAATCAGAGGAGGGCTTGCCGAAGCATAGCCCCATTCCTTTTCTTATTTATTATTATTAGTGAGCAGGTTGGGATCTTGTTTCTTTGTGAAGGATCAGCCGAGGGTGGAGTGATCCTCTGCCGCTCTCAAGGGATGCCTTGCTTTGTTCCCCGCCATGGACATGGTGGCATCATTCCCCTTTTCTTAACACTACGCTCCCCTAACGCCTAAACGCGTCCTCTTGTTTTATTCTATCCCAATGCCCCTCGCATGGGCCCCACCCACCAACATTCTATCCCATTCCTACCCATCCCCAGTCCTAGAGACGAAGCCCAACAGAATCTGGGCTTGGGCTAATCCATACTGCGAAAATTAAAGAAAGGATAGAGAGGAGGACAGACCGGGCTCAATGAAGACGGAGAGTCCGAAATCGGTGGCTTTGATGGGGGCGTCATAGTCGCGGCTGGCCATCAAGAAATTCTCGGGCTTCAAGTCCCGATGCATCACTCCCATGAAGTGGCAGACGTGAACCACGGTGACGATCTGGCGGAACAAGGCGGCGGCCTCCTTCTCGGAATACGTGCCTTTGGCAATGATGCGGTCGAAGAGCTCGCCTCCGGTGCACAGTTCCATGACCAGGTACACGTTCTGCCTGTCCTCGTAGGCCCCCCTGAACTCCACTATGTTGGGCTGCCCCGACAGATGCTGCAGAACCAGTATCTCCCTTCGCGCGTCCTCTATATCCTCCTTCCTCATCAGCTTGCTCCTCGCTATGCTCTTGCACGCGTACTTTCTCCCCGTCATCTTCTCTCTGCACTGATATGTCACCCCCGACTGCCCTCTCCCCAGTTCTTTCTCCAGCTCGTACATCTTCCTTATGTCCACGTACGGTTTCCCCAGCACCGGCCCTACTTGTGCCTGCGTCGAAGCAGCCTTTGCTCTACCTAAAGGGCCTGCTTGCTCTTCTCTGCTCCTCTGCCTGCGAGTGCGGCTCGGAGATGATGAGTCTGATGAGTCTATGGGAATTTCATGGTGAGAATCGCTGCAGCAAAGCGCCTTGAAAAAACCAAGTCCCATGCCTCCCTCGATATCTCCTGATTTTTTCAGCTTAACTTAGCCGCCTCATATATGACGAGCTTATATATATACGCATACATGCATGTTTTGACAGCTTAATTTCTTGTTCGCTTTCATGAGAGGGGAGGAAGAATAACGAAGTGGCTTTGCGCTGAAGATGAAATCCGATTCCATGAGTCGTCGCCGGGTATTGGTATGAGGGGAGCAGCAAGACATGCATCTGATTCAAAATCGTCTGCCAGGCCAGGCCATGCTTTTACATTATATTGCCACCCACGCTTTGCATCTCCGCCTTTTCTTGAGAAAAACAGTTTTCTTCCCATTCGAAAAAAAAAAAAAGGTTTTCTTTTGCCATTATCTATCCCCCCTCCGGGGGACTCCCTTTATCATTTATATTCTTTATTTACATTCCACACATACAACTTATAGTATCCATGTATCATGAATTAAAACACGTACTGCCTCCCTATAGGACTTCGGCCCTTGCTCCTTACCATCAGGTTGCATCCAGCTTTCATCACAAACCTTAAGTGATTCTTCTCCCGTGAACTCCGTTGTAGCAAATCGAATTTTCCTCTTCCTCCTTCCCAAGTCATCACGCTCATAATCTGGTAGATCCTCACCCTCCCCCCCTCGCAGAATGCAATCAGAGGGGCCACTCATATCCTCCGGTCACAGTGGGTGGTGCAGTAGCCCTCTTCAATCGATTTCCGATTAAAACACGTACTGCGCGCCTCCAATCTTTTATAAGAAACAATTAACGAATCACATTATATTGTTCAGAAACAAATTGGTTTAAGTTAGTTGGAGACAATCAAAATGTAACGTCTTTGTCAAAAAAAACTTTCATTTGTATATGGAATAGGGCGAATCAATTTGTGGTAGGGAGAGTACGTGGGTGGAAATTAAACATGCCAAATCTGTTGCAATTTAATGCCGCTGAATTATTATTAACTGTTTCTAACACGTATTGTGATGATATAATAATGAATAACAAATTAAACATTCTTAACTGATAATAAATACGATTACTTAGACTAGCTAGAGCAAGTATGAAATTCAACTCGATCTATAAGGATAAAAGTAACTTGTCTTGGAAATCTCAGCTAATGTATTTGTTAGCTATCATGCCGCCTTGAAGTTACTTTAGTCAAGTAAGAAATTATTCAAACCCCCATGCGGGCCTCACCTCTGTGGGGCCTGCCTAAATCCATATTTGCCATGTCACTTTCATTTGGTAATAACGTCCTTTTGGTTAAAAAATCAAGCTATTGAACATGCTTTTCAAGTTCAGAGGTCTCAAAATATTCTCGGGACAAAGGTTGACATTGAATTGTTTGTTATATTTAACATCAAACTTATACATTTAGTGACCGAGCAACATAAAAAAAATTACATATATATTATACATTCACAAATTTTCTCTATCTTCATCAACTTCACTGTATATATGCACTCAATCAATATTCAGATTATCATATAGATATGAATTCCATAATTTGTGAATGATATTTTTTATTTTTCAAATATGCACAATGCATAAAAAAATAATACTCTAGATTGATAGATGGCAGGTTTTAGAGTAGCAGTAATGTTGCTATCATGTGACCTAGAAATCAAATGTTCAAGTCATGCAAACCCTCTCAGAGTTAAGACTGTATACATCTATCTCTTCCACACCTTTCTAGATGAAAGCCATGTATACTTGGTTACCCTAAAAAATTCCAGATATTATGATTATTTTATAAATTTCACGTTCAGTCACAAACAACTCATTGATTAGTGGAAGTAGATAGGTGGATGTTTATACACATGCACTCGATAAAAACTATCGCTAATTCATTAATCAGTATAGTCAATAGTGCACTCATAGCCTTACAAGCTTGATCTTCAGTACGAGATAAATCAAAAGGAAACTGCAGGTAGGTCAGGCTAGATCTCGATATACAAGTAAAGGATGATACTCCTGTAACCATTATATAGGAGTGGCTAGCTAGCGATCCACAGGCTTGACGCACTTTGGGTGGACTTGGTAGCCACATCGGAGGCACTGGTAGGCCCAGCTGGAGCCTTGTTCATCGCACACACAGCATATGAAGGGTCCTCCCCCATTGCCGTCAGAGACGAGGTTGAGACGGTGACGATGGCCGTCGTGATCCACCAATGTGGGAAGCCCCCTCGCCTCTTGCTCGATCTGCTTCTCCAGCGACTGCACTCTGGCATGCGTGAATGGGTATGCATTCTCCTGGTACAAGTTTATGAGGTTCCTTCCGTATCTCGTTATTGTCTTGCCGTCGGGACCTATTATCACCAGGCACGGTATTCCCTGTATGTCGAAATGCCTCGCCAGCTTCTTCATCTCCGCCTCCCCGTATGGCAGCGCCAGACACGGCATGCTTCCGAAATATGACTCGAAAGACGCCTCGTCTCTGTCATTCGATATGAGCACGATCTCGAAGTCCTCCTCCTGATGATCCCTTTTCTCTGCCAGCTCCTGCTTGATCTTGTGGTATATTCCTATGAGTTTGGGTGTGAAGTTCTGCCCCGGCACGCACCACTGGGCTGAGAAGTACAGCCCTATTGTTTTACCCACTAAAGATGCCACTGGGACCTGTCCTCGCTACCCCACACTCATCAGTTTCCAAACATACAACATGCAAATTAAATGCTTGCCAGCTAAATCTTACCATGCATCCACACACTACTCAATTATGCGTGCTACCTCTATTTCCATTAGGTACCTGTACGACGTACTATTTGTTTTGTCTGCTTTAGGTGAAACTACATGCAGGTAGGTCCAGAACGTAGTATATGAAAGTAATGAGCACGTGTATATAAAAATAAATATCCACGGCATGTACGCGAATGATACAACGTATAAAATCAGAGAGAATGCGCATGTGATGATATAAATGAAGGTGAAATGGTATACCTGCCGGGATCCCGGGTGGCCCAAAACATAGTCCCTGTCGGGGTTGGTCAGTAAATTAATCAGAGTCTGGTTTTGATGCCTGTCCCTCTCTTCCTGATGCAACTGCTCTAACCTTTCCTTCGTGAATGGATAAGCTTGCCCTCCAAAACGATAAATGAGATTAACTCCGTCACGCAAAGTTTCTTCCTCTTTAGTGTCGTGGGGTTGCAATATCACTAAGCAAGGAACTCCTTCAACGTCGTACTTCCTATTCAGCGCTTTCTTCGTTTCTAAATCAGAAAATGGAATTGCCAGCCACGGCATATGCCCGTAGAAGCCATCAAAGGCTTCCATGTCTTCATCGGAGGACACGTAGACAATCTCAAAGTCTGACGCATTCTTCCTCAGCTCCTCGTAAATGCCAACCAGCTCTTGGGCGAATCTCCGGCACGGCGAATACCAGTTAGCTGCGAATAAGAGACCCAATATTTTTCCTTCAACATCAGAAACTTTCACCTGCACTTCCAGTTTCCAACCACCACCCATATTAGCTATCACGACACTTCTTATGTGAGCATTAATTATATATATATCATGCCTCGATTATCTGATTCATCAATAAAATGCGTGTATGTTGCGAGGTATATGTTCTCCACTTTGGTATGTTAAAAGCGGAGACATGCACTCATATGAGCATTGACATTGATATTTTTATACACATTCTTCTCGTTTAAAATGTTGATTACATAATATCTATACTTGCATGTTAGCTAGGTAGTTTCGTTGTAGTGGAGGGTGGGGAGGGCTGAGGTAGGACCACTGATGCTGGGTACAATCTTGTGGATTTTATAGAAGAAGTTAGAAATGAAAACAAATCAATGAGCATCATACAATATCCTTCTTCTTCTAGTCCAAAAAGGTACTCCCTCTGGTCCTTATTATAAGGCACCAACCACCAACATTTTTTGGTCCTTATTATAAGGCACCAACTTACTTTAACTAACTCATTTATTACTATTTTTCCATTATGCCCTCATTTTTAACTAACTCATTTAAACCTACATCATTAAAGTAGGGGTAAAGTTGGAAACATTTATTACTTTTAGACCTAATTAATGACTTAACCTCCATTCATTGGTCCGCGAGAAAGTGGTAGTTGATGCCTTATAATAAGGACCAGAGGGAGTACCAACTACAAATTCTCATAAACCAAAAAATAGTTACAAGCATTAAAATTGTCCTAAAATTCAACTGATAGTTAATAGACTAAACTCAAATATTAATTGTTACTCTTTCTCACTATCCTTATTAAATATGGGTTAATATGAAAAAATAAATTAAATGCTCATTAGAAATTTATAAGTGCCTTATTTGGAGACTAAAAGGAAGCTGTACGTGGGGCTCAAATAATCACACCGACAAAAGAGCAGTCCAAAAGGCTATGAAAACCATGAAAGGAATGGGGTACCGAAACGGAACACGTGTAACGCTAGAGGAATGATTTAAGGGACACTTGTCCGTTCTCTAGAGATGTGCTTGGCTGTCCCTACATGTTAAGAATATAAGTCTAATTTAATCATCTAAAAAATTATTCATTAAAAAAATAGTAACAGTATTAGACGTATAAAAAAATTGTAAATATGTCTTCTAAGAAAACTTAATATTACATCAATTATAATAAATTATTTACTTGTAAAGTTTAATTGTATTTTTATAATAACACAGAGAAAATAATATTAAATGCTCTGAATATTCTTAAAATTGGATTTATATTTTAGACCAACCCAATAGAGAAAGTTAGTTATATCAGGGATGCCAGGAGTATATTGAGAGGAAGTGTTCTGGGGAAAAGAAGTTAAGGAGATACCACTCTAGTCTTACTTATAAGTCCAGTTTGACCAAAAAATTTGGTCATATTTATAAGTCCATTTTGACCAAATAAATGAGATTGTGACAATTTTGCCCATATTAATGATGATGAGAGAGATTTACTAGCTAAGTTGGGAAGAGAAAAAGATGAGAGAGATTTGACAATAAATTTTAAAATGTATCTATCCATAAATGAGGGTAAAGTTGAAAATTTGCTCTATAATCATTGAGATACCTAACTTTCCTTGATATGTGAGATTTAGTCAAACTGGATTTATAAATAGGACCACAATGGTATAAATATGTAGCTCGCCATATGTGGGTGTTAGGATTGAAAGGGGGCACTTCTAAAGTGATCAAATCAAGCTAACACCACTCTAAATCACCAACGCCCTCTTAGAAAAGCAAAATATAATGCCGTGAACATCCTTACAAGACTGCTAAACACTCTACTTAGCTCTCCCAAATCATCAGATTTAAGCCATCCATATATATCTAATTTTGAACCATTTAGATTTCAATTTTTTTAAAAAAAAAAAATTATTTTTAAATTAAAAATTATTTTTTTGAAAGAATAGCAGTTAAGGAATTATGATAATGTACCTATTAAATAATTTTTATTCAAAAAGATAGACTTTTAAAAACTCATACATGCATAAACCGTCTAAATCGAATCCGACAATTGTGATCCAATGAATTGGGAGAGCTAAACATCGTAGTAAGATCATGTCCAGCCGCCTGACTATCGGTGAGGTTTGATTATTTATGGAGGTCATCCCCCAGATTCATATGAATAATATGTAAATTCCTTTGACTGGTGGTCGGGTCAGAGCCCGGCCGCATTAGTCCCCGAAGAAAAAGATGATTACCCATAAATTAAATATTATACACAAAATATGGATATAATCTCCATGACTAAGCTTATGGATATAGACCAGAATATAAGTCGTTTCAAATTGAAGAGCACCAAAATCTGCGGGAAGAGATTAAGCCCATCCTATATTGTTTCAAACCCTAAACCCTAAATCATGGGGAAAATAATAATAAGAGAACTTGCCTTTTCTCCTAGATCGAGCCGCCTCTAATCCTAGATTTGGGTTGCACATATATAATTTAGGATCGGAAGCCATACCCCAAACACGTGACAAAAAATATATGAACGGTGACTTGTAGAATTAATAATCAGAGTTTATCTGGAGATGAAATTGAGGACCGACGTATGTAATATGATTCACGCTAATGGCTAGTTATCATATATATAATCAGCAGAACGCAATATCATCAAACTGCAAAAACGGGTCGACTGGCAACGCAATAGCAATCCGGCCGCCGGACAAAATAGTGAGAAAGATAAAGGTTTTGGTTAAATTTCCAGAGGCTGTCGGCAAAATTAATAGAAACAGTTGGAAAGGCCATTTGCACGATATTATATAAAGTTTGGGAAAAGAGAAAGCACATGTGTATATGCTGCATATCTATGTTGACCCATACGATCTAATCATCAGGGAGGGAGGCCACACACGACACACCCTCACTTACAGAGAAAAGTCGAAGCAAACGATGGAGACAGGAATATGTATAATATTAAGAGAATCCATAATGGAGCAGGTAAGAGAGAGAGAGAGAGAGGACCTGAGAGCGAGAGGGAGTGAGCAGAAAATCACGATGATTGGAAGCGAGGAGGGAAGAGAATCGGGAGGTGGGGAAGTGGGCGGAAGAACCATTACTGGGCGGCGGCGAAGGTTGAGTTGCATCCTTCATCTCCGTCGTCGTCGGAGGTCTCTTTTGTTGTGGCTTTACCCTTCGATCGTCTCCTTCCCTCACGCTGGTGGGCCTCGGAGCCACATCTTCCTTATTATGCATTCATTCCGCAAATGATAGCAACTTTAATTACCTACTCCGCACCCACATGGAGCATGATGCTGCTACTCCTCTACACAGTTGCCACGACATCCTCTCCTTTTAGGTGTCACCTATATCATGCCAAGAGGGAATAGGGAAAGCGATGGGTCCACCTGTATGATCACCGGACGTGCTGATGCCTGCTGATGCTCCTCTCTCTCTCTCTCTCTCTAATCAGGTCCGTGCCGCTCTCTAACACTTTGACATTTTTGTTTGGTTTACAAAGGCAAACGCAAAAGCTTGTAAGTATTACATCTGTCTACTACCTAGACAGTGACACCTCCTTCCCCATGACACTTTGACATTTTAATGTCCCCCACGCAAATCCCAGTTCCGCGACACCTGTTCTTCCTTTTCCTTCCTTCCTCCCCCTTTATTTTATTTCTCGCCCCCCATTTATTATCTCTCTTTTCTTTTACGCCATTCACTGTTTCACGCAAACCGGGCCCCCCTGCCTCGCTTTTCTGCTTTTTTTACTACATTCATTATTACATGCTCCATGTGTCAGCTAGTCAGCTACCTAATATTAAAAATAAATAGTACTCATATGGAGTAAAACATAATTATTTTATTTTATTTTAATTTACACATATGGAGTATTCTCATTCTTCTATGATTACATTTGTCTACAAGGGCGGATCCTTCTATGATTTTTTTTTAGGAAAATTTTAAATACATTAAAAGTAAAAAAATATTAAAAAAATATTCATGAAATCAAGTAGAAACAGTTATTTTACAAATCTATCATTTAGAAAAGTAAGGTTAGATACAGTTAGAAATGCAGCTACATAAATTATAATGAAGGGTGAGCACTCAATAAGTTTAAGTACATATATTTAATAACAAAAGTATATTATAATAAAAATAATTACAATGTCATCTTTCTATATCTTATTTTTGGAATTCCATCATAATTGCCTTATTATCAATTCTATCATATACATCATTTTCAATATAAGGCACTAGCAATCATTCAACCATTTATCCCTCATCCGATTACAAAGTGCAGTCTTAATGTATTAAATGTAGGTAATCATTTAAACATGTATTAATTTTTTGAAAACAAATAAAAAATCTCCAATTCCTCAATTTAAATCCAATCCACTACTCGGGTTCGCCCTTGTTTGTCTAAGTAATACCATTATTTGACATTTTTTTTAAGATCTACATATCATTTTCACTTTCAGGAAATTTTAAGAAAATACTGTTTAAATTTTAAAATTTTAAATAGGCGCTTTTTTAATAAAACGAGTTGCAATTATTTTATTATTCTTATTAATTATATTATTATTACTGTTAACAGTAAAGTTCAAAATGTACTTTTCTATCATTTTCCTCTTTCTTTTTCATCCTAGCAAGCAAATAATGTTTAGGAGCTAATGTGCATCAGTGCATGTATGGTATGATTTTTGGAGAACCCAATCAGACTTATGCACTATTTGAATCAAACTTATCGTAAAATGCATTTTTGGCTGAGAAGTTGTTCCAGTCGGACTTATAAACCAAAAGTAACTTATTTAAAAAATTACTTTGGGAAGCTTTTGTTCTAATCAGACTTATGAATCAAGATCATGAGGTAATTTTTAAGTACCATTTTAGTATATCGAAGTATATTTTTAATACTATCTAGTACCCTAAAAAAAATGTTAGGGTACTTACTAGTACTAAAATTCTTCAAGATCACGAATATTTTTTTTAGTACGTTAAGTATCCTGAAATATATTTTTACCATTTAGTACCTTGAAAATCATCTTGGGGTAGTGACTGGTACTAAAAATAATTTTTCAAGATTATGAAAAAAAAAATTTAGTACCGTTTAGTATATTTTTAATATCATTCAGTATCTTAAAAATTATTTTAGGTAGGTACTAAAAATAATTTTTTCAAGATCCTAAAATAACTTTTCAAGATCATGAAGTATTTTTTAGTACCGTTTAGTATATTTTTAGTATCATTCAGTACCATAAAAATATTTTAGGCTACTAACTGGTACTAAAATAATTTTTTTCAAGATCCTAAAATAATTTTTCAAAATTATGAAGTATTTTTTTTAGTACCCTTCAGTATCTTAAAGTATATTTTTAGTATCATTCAATACATTAAAATAATAAATTATTTTAAGGTACAGACTCATACTAAAAATAATTTTTTTAAGATCCTAAAATAATTTTTGAAGATCATGAAATATTTTTTTAGTGTCGTTCAGTATAATTTTTGTACTATTCAGTACCCTAAAAAAAATTTTAAGGTACTGAATGGTACAAAAAACAATTTTTCAACATCACAAAATATTTTTTTAGTACCGTTCAGTATATTTTTAGTATCATTCAGTAATACCCTAAAAAATATTTTAGAATACTAACTAGTAATAAAAATAATTTTTTCAATATCATAAAGTATTTTTTTTACCATCGTTCAGTATATTTTTGGTACCATTCAGTACCCTAAAAATTGCTACGGAAATAAAATCCGTAGCAAATTGCTACGGGGTTTTTTGCTACAGAAAAATTCCGTAGCAAATCGATTTTGCTACGGAATTTTGGCATTTTTCCGTAGCAAAATCGATTTGCTACGGATTTTTTCCGTAGCAAAAATCAATTTTTTTTGTAGTGCTAGTTATAAAAGTTTTCAAGTAATTAAATAATCTTCTATGACTAGTGACTTTCATTAGAAATAGGGAAAATATCAGTGAGGTTCCAAGAAGGAGAAAAAATATCAAAAAAATCTCAACTCCAAATCTCCTATAAAAAAAAGTCCTAGAATTCCAATATTAAAAAAGTCTCATTGTCAAAATGGTTTTTTATATTGTTAAAATAGTTTTTTTTTGTTAACATTTTCCTATGAAAATATTTTTGTTAAAATGGCTTTTCATGTTGTCAAAATGGTTTTTCCTGTTGTAAAAAGTTTTCTGAGTTTTTCCTCCGACGTGTAAAATTTTAGAAACCTGGAAAATTTTTTGTAACAGGAAAAACCATTTTGACAACAATATTTTCATAGGGAAATTTTAACAACAAGAAAATTCATTTTAACATGAAAAGTCATTTTGATAATGAAACTTTTTTTATATTGAAATTCCGTAATTAATATCAAAAAGTTCTTAGGGACTTTTTTAATAGGGGGTTTGGGGTTTAGACTTTTTTAATATTTTTTCTCTTTTTGGGGACTTCACTGATATTTTCCTTTAAAAATATATCACTCCGGTCTTATTTATAAGTCCAGTTTGACCAAATCTCACATACCAAGGAAAGTTAGGTATCTCAATGATTATAGAGCAAATTTCCAACTTTACCCTCATTTATGAATGGGTACCTTTTAAAATTTATTGTCAAATCTCTCTCATCTTTTTCTCTTCCCAACTTAGCTAGTCAATCTCTCTCATCATCATTAATATGGGGGGTTAAGGTCCAAATTGGCCGATAAACTATTAGGTTAGGAGCACCCAGCACAAAAAACAATTGAAAGGACCATAAATACCAAACAACAATTGAAAAGTACTAATTATCACAATTCCGTTAACCCTAAACTGACGGCGTTAGGAAGCAAAGTGTGGTATACACATGTCGGTGGAAAAAAAAAAGGAAAGAGAAGCAAGCTGGCTCTGATGTGGGTCAAAGCTATCCTCCATACCTCTCCCTTTGCCTCTCTCCTTCGTAGCCAGTGAGCTGTGTTCTCTTCCCCCTCGCCTGCTCAGTGATCAAATCCGTGCTTGTTTGCTAAGATCTTCCCCTATAGGATTCGACTGGAACCCTGTGGAATACTAGGAGTGTCGGCCCCTTGATAGGTGCAAGCCTTTTCCATTTCTGAATTGTTCGTTAGGGTTCACTATGTGGTTTGATTTAAATAGCCTGGGTAGTGTAAGAAGATTTATTTTGGAATGCAGATTGGCCTGCTCTTATTTATCTAATTTTTACCAAAAGATGAAAAATACACCAATTCTTATTTGATTCCCTCCAGATCCAAATTCATTCAATCTATAATTTTTTGTACCGATCACCTTTCTCTTCCCGATCCGATCCTTACATGGACAACGACAGTGGCTCTGTCGTACCTTGCAACAAATTGGATCAAGTAGCTTCCTGGTTCAGCAACAACGTCGCCTCCGCCTTCTTCGCCTCCTTAGAGCAATGCTCCTGCATCGACCTCAGCACCACCGACAACGATGAAGACGACGGATTAGAGATTGATGCTAGACCTTTCTTAGATTCCGCCAAGCTTCCTTGATGATGATGATGTATGTACTTTTTCTTCATGTTTGTCATCTTTTGGGAGATTTGTCAAAGGTTTCTTTCCCCCTTTTAATTCGATAAATTTCTTTTGTATAGTGTCCATTTTAGCTTATCTGTTTTTTACCCCCGTTTGTGATTTCTACACTGTTAATTTGGAATAATTTGGAATGCAGATTGACTTGCTTCTCTTTCCTTTTTTTTCTGCTAACATGTGTAGACCACACTTTGCTTCCCAACACCGTCAGTTTAGGGTTAACGGAATTGTGATAATTGGTACTTTTCAATTGTTTCTTGGTATTTATGGTCCTTTCAATTGTTGTTTGTGTTGGGTGCTCCTGGCCTAATAGTTTATTGGTCAATCTGCACCTTAACCCTTAATATGGGCAAAATTGTTACAGTCTTATTTATTTGGTCAAAATGAACTTATAAATAGGACCAAATTTTTTGGTCAAACTGGACTTATAAATAGAACCAGAGTGGTAAGTAACATGTTTACTCCTTCTAGTACTTTTTATAAGTAATATTCCCTCTCATAAAAGTGATCTTTAATATAAGCAACATATCCATCCCTTTTGTCTTGAATCTTAAACTGATTTTTTCATTTTTACCCCTATTAAATATATACCACTTATTATCTCTACAATAAATTTTTATTAATTATCTCTTATGTATTTTTTTTTTAAAAAAAAGGATATAATTGAAGAGAATAGTATAAATTTGATATATTTATTACTTTCAACTACTATTTTGAACCACGTGATTTAAACATTTGTTTCTCATAAAAATAATTAAAAGAGTGACCAATTTTAACTAATGTAATGTAAATTGACTACTACATAATATAGAGTGATTCATTATAGCTTTAAAAAGATTGGCAGTATCATGAATAACGAGACTATTCTTAATGAATGTCTTGAAATTATGATGAATATTACATCGTTTAAAAGATAGATAATAAAATCAAAAAGAAAAAGTGAAATTGAAAATTTAAAGTGAATGATCAAGCAAAAGTTCAGGGTAAAAAAATCATTCAAAAGTCAAAATAATAGTTAAACAAAAAATATATTCAAAAAACTATATAGGTCTTACCAATTAAACTTGTAAGTTGACTCTTTTATTTTATTGTTTTTGTGTTTTTAGTTTGTAAAATCATATTAAGCCAATGTTAAACTCATTAGTTGTAAACCCAGTTAAACTTGCAAATTCACATATAAAGTCTAATGTTTTTATGTTTATAATGTACAAAATTGAGTTAACTGACTCTTAATTAAATTTATGTTAATCTTTCCTATTTGATCATCCTCGATAGCTTTATATATGAATTTTATCAAAAAAAATTGTTGAACATGATAAATTATAAATGTAGATGGAATTAATTTCAATTAATATATTTTTATATTAATTATTTAATTATACACTAGTAATACATATTTATTGAAAAATGTATAAACCCTTATTAATTTACGAGTCGAGTTTATATCACTGTCTTAAGGCCGCTTAACTTATAAGTTTGACAACCTACTTTCAATATATTTCTTAGGAACCAAGAAAAATATCAAACTTCATTAACCCGTGTTAAAACTTAACAATTTTCCAACCCTATCATTATTCAATAAACACTACTATGCCCTGGAAGAGCAAAAGCTACACAACAATAAATGAAAAACAAATGAAAAGTAATTAAAATTATACATCAATAAGAAAATTTAATGATGTGACTTTTAAATAAAATAATATAAATTTTCTCTATATTTTATAAATAGGACTAGAGGAGTAGTTTATGCCATTTAATTATCACCATCAAGTGTTAAATTGATATTTAATTTTGATAAAACAACGTATCTTAAATAATTATGTCCAGGTGGTGGCAACGTATATGGGGTCCGAATCCGCATGATTTGGCATCACCTTGTAAAAACGATAAGGCGCATGTCGTAATCAAATTTTTAGTTTCAGTCCGCTTGGGTAAAACTTGTTTACAATGACTTATGGATAAGTGATTTTTGAGATAATTATAAAAAAAAATTAAAATCAAAATTACCAAATATATAAAAAATGCTAAATTACAAAATTTGGCAATGCTAAAATTTATAATTTGATCATATAAATATTGAGGTCTAAATTTCTCATGTTGTATGAGAATGAAAATATTCCTACACACAAATGAAATGGTGAGACCCACATATATATATAATAACATTATATATATTTGTGGATCTCACCATTTCATGTGTGTGTGACATGAGAATACACTTCTCCTGTAACATGAGAAATATTTTTCCTATAAATATTATATAAGTAAATAGAAACTTAGGCCCTATACAAATAAATATTACATAAGTAAATATTAAATGCTTTGTAGTACCTTCAAGCACAGGCAGTTGGCGAGTAGACAAAATTAAATGACAGTTCCACATATAAATCTTTGGGAGAATTACACACAGGTCCCAAATATGACAAAAAAATACAATGAGGTTCCAACAAGAATTCACATTACACAGAAGTCCCTAGGGACTTCTGTGTAATTATATGTGCATGTAAAATGACCATTATGGACAAGGGAAATTTACAACAGACAAAGTATAAATTTACAACAGACAAAGTATAGATTTACAACAGACAAAGTATAGATTTACAACAAAATTTGAAAACGAGTTTTTTTCCATTTTTGACTTCCAGAGGCTATTTACAAAGTATAAATTTACAACGAAAAAGTATAGATTTACAACAAAATTTGAAAACGAGTATAAATTTACATTTACAATGAGACAAAGTATAGATTTACAACAAAATTTGAAAACGAGATTTTTCATTTTTGACTTCAGTAGCATGATGCTATTTAGTAATGCAACATGACAAAGTATAAATTTTTTTTTTGAAGAAAAAGTATAGATTTACAACAAAATTTGAAAACGAATATTTTTTCCATTTTTGACTTCGATGATGTGATAAAGTATCTTAACAACTTTAAAATCTCAATGAAGCCCTACTCGAATTTTTTTGAATCCCTACATTTTTTATTTAACCCATCCATAATAATATGAATAAGACCTCAATTATTCTGTCTGATTTAACTTCAATTACTTTGTCTGATCTATAAAGTACAGCTATTCAAAGAATATCTGGCGTTGTAAAAGTGGTGTGGATTAGTTTCTTATTTTGATCATTTACATTTAATGAGCATCTTGTATTTCATAAAAATTGGGAGTGATATAATCTTTACGCAAGGGCCATCCTATCCAACTTTCGGGCATTAAGATACGTTTCAGACGTGGATGATTATCATAAGAGATTCCTAACATATCATAAGATTCCCTTTCTTGAAAATCCGCACTTTTCCAAACCCAGAAAATAGAGGGAATTCTAGGATTTAATTATCTGACTTTTGTAAAAGTAAGATAGAAAAAAAAGTCATACGGTAAATGTGATTTGTGTTTAGATTGACGGTAATAGAAGTGTTTTTTTTTCAAATGGAGACATGTTTCTATTCTTATTTGAAAAGTCATTTGTGATGGAAAATGACTGAAAAAGACATGAATTTTATTGAACACTCCTTTCGGTCCTAAATATAAGGTAAAATTGACATTTTTAGATAAATTTAAAAAGCTAATTAAATTATGTAAGAGTATTTTTATTCTTATTTTTCCTCCAAACCAATTAATTTGACTAATAAACTGATATAAAATCCCTCCAAAAAAGTTAATTATATCTTATATTTAGGATCAGTGGAAGTTCTTCACGCTCAACGGTCCTAGAAGCTGCAAAATGGAGCTTCTACGTAAAAGTAACTTCTAAGGATGAAGCCCATCTACCCAAATGAATCCCTACATTTTTTATTTACCTTATATTTAGGACCGAAAGGAGTATTCAATAAAATTCATGTTTTTTTCAATCATTTTCCATTACAAATGAATTTTCAAATAACAATAGAAACATGTCTCCGTTTGAAAAAAAACACTTCTATTACCGTCAATCTAAACACAAATCACATTTACCGTATGCCCATCTACCCAATCATCAAGCCACGGTCTTTTTTCCAGCTAGATTTTGGAACGGTCTTTTTTCCAAAATTGTTGACCTAAACGCTTGAAAACGGGGTGTCTAAACAGGCCAATTGTTATACAGAGGTTGTAAATAAAGGTATCAGTTGACTGACCAACATCTATTGGAAGCAAATGGTAAGGGGCTTGTTCTCCCTTAACCACGTCCTTGGTTCGAGGCATAGGAATGAAGAAAATAATGTTGGAAGCTCTTCTCCCACAACCGTGAGCCCGACTCAGGACGAATCCTGATTAATTAGAACTGAAGGTTCTGGTGAACCGGGTGGGTAAAAAAAAAAAAACATGTTGACTGGGTTTATTCAATTTCAGGCTTCGGTAGTTCTGGCTTACATGGTAGCAGAGTCATTATTTGTGATTGACTGTGAAGGCCCAAGTTCCTGGCATTTTTTTGGTGGGCCTTTCCTTGTCAGCCTCTTTGCGAGTTGTTCCTCTCCCGTTTTGGCAACGATGTGGTTGCCTCGTCAATTGGTTGCAAGAAACAGTATCTTGCTTGTTTGACGCCAAGTTGATTCCGGTTTTTCTCCGTTATGCCTGTCGTATGGATCGGCCTCACAAGTCACAACCGTCGATCTATCCTAAGAACCGTAGCCAGACCACTCTCTTGCACTTGTTTCATTTTCTTAAATCATGTTTTAACAGAGCACGTGTACTCTCGCTCCATTTCTGCCAAAGTGGCTCACTTCACTGCCTATATATATAAAACACAGATCTAGGCTTTGTTGGTTCTCATTCAACCAATAAAATCAAATTAATCCCCGGGGAAGATTACTCATTTGAGGTCTTCACTAAAATTAAAGCTCTCACTTATTTCCTTTTACTAGTTAACACTTTTAAAGTTTACATTTTATCTCCCCAACTTTTTTCTTTTTATATAAAACAATATTCAATACTCATTGAAACCTTCTAAATTTTTACAAAAACGACAAAATGTTCAAGATGTGGCTTATAACAGGGACGAAACGAATTACATTTCAGCTTGCGGCTTGCAGCATTTTTTAAGGTAATTTTGGTAAAAATGAAGCAAGTCACAAGCTGAAACATATCAGCTCCCTATTATAAGGGGACACACACATATATATATAATGGAAATCCATTATCATAGCATCAACACATATATATATATATAATGGAAATCCATTATCATAGCATCAACGATTGCACCTTTTTTTATTAAAAAATAATAATGGGAAGATTGGAACCGATGAAGGCGTGAGCGAGTTACACTGAATGGGGCATAGGAGCAAATATTTCTCAACTTGTAGCATCTGAGGAATTTTTTAACTGTTCAACGTATAATGGTAAAAATGGCCAGAAAATAATGAGAAGTTAGAACCAGAAAGTTGGCCAAAAAAAAGAAGAAGAAAAAGTTCGAACAACAAAACTCAGACGAAACGCGCCACGACGACGCGCCGTCAACCTACAAGCGTCCTCTCCGTTCCGTTTTAACTTTTAAGACGTTGGCCAAAAAAAAAATTAAAAATTAAAAATTAAAAATTAGATACTTAGAAGAACCGAGTATTAGACCATCGGACAAAAGGTAATTATTTTTCATTTTCGTTGCAAGTTCAACACTGAAGCGAAGGCACTGAGGTAGCTGAAAACCCTACAAGCGTCTCGATAGCGGACTCGATCCGCATTCGTGAGTTGCATTCTCCAAACCTTTGGTTTATCAAATTGACGGTAATGCTCATCTAGCTTGCTAGATTTTGAATTTTAATTTTATTCGATGCTTTGATTAGGGTTTAGTGCTCGATAAACTCTACGGCGAGAAAGTGGAAGGAGACGATTTTTGTATAATATCTTCAAAATGACTCAAGACGTGGAAATGAAAGATCATGCTACTCCTTCGCATTCTGTTTCTTCAGCTGTTCCATCAACACTACAGCGTAATTATCGATTCGCAAAGTTACTTCTGCGGCGATTTCATATCGCATATGTTTCTTAACTTTAAAAATATATCAGTTAGATTTTGCTGTTGTTGGTAATTGACCTTGCAGATTTGAAGGAAATAGCATCCCTTATTGAGACCGGTTCCTATTCAAAGGAAGTTCGTAGAATTGCTCGTGCTATTCGCCTCACAATTGCTTTGAGGCGGAAATTGACGGCATCGGTTCTCTCATCTTTTCTCGACCACGTCCTCACTCCAGGTTCTGACGCTCACGCCAGATTGTCTGCCTATGTTCCCAAGGTAAATTTGTGATCTTCTAGTATTTTGAAGCTTACTCATAAATTCAGTGACTGTGCCTGTTGAAAAAGGTTTTTGTTTTCTGTTTAACTGTGTTTCGCTCTCTGTTCAGGGTTTTATGTTTCGATTCTAGGCCCTTTTTTTGCCCCGCTCTCTTTAACTGCATTAGGAGTTGGTACATAAATTTGGGTCATATAAACTGCAGTTATGTTAAAAAGATCAATTATTGAAAGTGTTAACGGATTGTGCACAAGCTGGGTGTTCTGCATGTGTATGGTCATTTTTCTAGCAGCATTTCTCTTTTTATTTCTGAGAAACGCTTCAAGTCAGCATCTTTGACTTCAGTCATTTTCAAAGTTGAATTTAAGAGGTATCATCTCCATGATATATCAAGATAGATGTTGATTATCTTCTTAATGCTTCTTACATGTCTAAGTTCAAATCATATGCATTTCTCAGGTCATAGCTGATTCAAATATTTAGTTGAAATCATTGATATGTTCTAATTCTTTCTGAAAGTCGGTTTTCCTACAGTAGACTAATCTGTAATCTGTTTCAATATAGGGAGTATATATGTTTACCCTCTGGTCAGTTACTCATGGTTGAAATTCTAAGTAACTTTGATTTGTTTTATTGATTGATGAGAGAACTGTATGAAGAAAAGCCATTTCCTGCTATCTTTTAAAGTGATGCCATGGTTTGAATCCTATTTGTTGTTGCTGGCTGTATATATAGGAGGATGAGCATGAGATGGAAGTGGATACTGCAACATCTGCTGTTCAAATCCCATCTAAACACCTACTGCCTGAGCTAGAGATCTACTGCTACTTGCTCGTACTACTGTTTCTTATTGATCAGAAAAGATACAACGAGGTTGGTGCCATATTCTTAAAATTCAAGAGTGTCTAGCAATTGACAGCTGACTATATGCTAAAGGTGATTTGTGTCTTCATTTTAGGCCAAAACCTGTTCCTCAGCGAGTATTGGTCGACTGAAGAATGTGAATAGAAGAACTGTTGATGTCATTGCTTCCAGACTATACTTCTATTACTCATACAGCTATGAACTTACAGGAGACCTTGCCGAAATTCGGGGGTGAGTTAGGTGTTAATCTGTGTAATGCATGCATAAAAGTTCTGAAGTGCATGGCTTGCTTTATGTTAGATACTTATCTATAATAGACTATGGTGAATTTAATCTAACTCATTCCTAATTGAATGGTCTCAGCGACCTCCTTGCATTGCACCGTATTGCCACTCTCCGCCACGATGAGCTGGGTCAGGTTTGTTTCATCTGAATTAATTATAATTCATATATGCTTGGAACATGCACTAACATTGTGGTGGGATGCAGGAAACGCTTCTTAATTTGTTACTTCGTAATTACCTCCACTACAATCTATATGACCAAGCAGAGAAGTTAAGGTCTAAGGCACCACGATTTGAAGCACATTCAAACCAGCAAGTATGGTGATTTTGTTATTCTGGGCATCAAATAGGAGTTTTCTTGTCAACAAATGCAATTTTCAACTTGACCATGCCATTGCTTTGAAGCCTCTGAATTATTTGTATCTATGCCTTAGTTGGTAAAATTCAATTGATATTTCTTCTTATCTTTTCATGGGCATGTTCTGTTGTATTTTTATCCAGTTCTGTCGTTATCTCTTCTACCTTGGCAAGATCCGCACCATACAGTTGGAGTATACCGATGCAAAAGAGTCACTCCTGCAGGCTGCTCGAAAAGCTCCGGTTGCAGCACGAGGCTTTCGAATCCAATGTAATAAGTGGGCTGTAATTGTGCGCCTGCTGTTGGGAGAAATACCTGAAAGGACAATCTTTATGCAGAGGGGAGCGGAGAAAGCTTTGAGGCCTTACTTTGAGCTTACAAACGTAAGTTAATATGGTTAGCTGAAGCTAGTTGTAATATTATTATTGGCTTAGGTTCTCTATGTCTTACTTAGGCCCTACGATCTAGCTTCTTTTTAGCATGAGAAGTGTAATTTGTTAGACAAAAAAGTGGTCATGGGGTAGTAACGTAGCATGCCTTTCTTCTTCTATCCTTTAAGTCTTATTTATGCGCTCACTACGCTTTCTTTCTGTTAGTGCTACTCTATTAACTTCCGTTTCTGCGTTTGTTTATTTGTTCATTGGTCAACTCTCTTTTTTCTCTCTTTCTAGCTTTAATTATACATAAGCACATATACATCTTTACTACCTTAGAGATCTTTGATTCATTGCCATTACTCTTTTGGAACTTATTTGATGCGCTAACTGATTTTGAGAACTTCCAATTCCGAGTATAATTTCATTTTTTTTTTATCACCAGTGACCTGTCTCTTCTTTTTACTAGATCATGTGGTGTTTGTTTTTGTTGTGGGATTTCAGGCAGTGCGCATTGGTGATCTGGAGCTGTTTAGGAATGTTGCAGAAAAGTTTGCTACCACCTTTAATAAAGATGGAACTCATAATTTGATTGTTCGTCTGCGACATAACGTTATCCGAACTGGTTTACGTAACATCAGCGTGTCTTATTCTCGCATCTCACTTGCTGATGTAGCTCAAAAATTGAGATTGAACTCTGCTAACCCTATCGCAGAATCTGAGAGTATTGTAGCCAAGGCCATCCGTGATGGGGCAATTGATGCCACATTGGATCATTCTAACGGGTGGGTGGTGTCCAAGGAAACTGGAGATATTTACTCCACAAACGAACCTCAAATGGCTTTCAATTCTCGGATTGCCTTCTGTCTTAACATGCACAATGAAGCCATTAGGGCACTGCGATTCCCACCTAACACACACAAGGAAAAGGAAAGTGCTGAGAAAAGGAGAGAGAGGCAACAACAAGAGCAAGAACTGGCCAAGCACATAGCAGAGGAGGATGATGACGATTTCTGAAAACAAATGTTTATTTTTTGTCTCACTTGCAGTCAGAATCTCTATTACTTTTGCTCTTGATTTCCCTTTGGAGACTTTTTATAGTTATGTCTGTTCCGTGAAAGAAGAATTATTTATTTTGTATGTGGAAGATCTCATGATTTAATTAAGTCCTTTATCATATTGAAACCATCATTATTTCTTTCCTTTCTTTATCATGAGTCCTGGAGCTTGGGGAATATTCTTTCACAGTGGGATTAAGCACTGATTTTTTTCTCCAATTTGGATACCAGATGCTTAACATCTGGGATGGTAAGTTTGTAGGTAGTGGGTCTTTCCCCGCCTGTGTTCCATGTAAAAGTTTTTATCGCTAGTTTGGTGCTAGGAAATGGTTTTACTTTTCTTTACCAACATGAGTAGTTGCATTGTGCTCCGATGCTCTTGGAAATCCCGTCTGGGTTCATAAGTGTGAACATGCCATGCAACCCATTGTATCATTGATATCTCCAGCTATTTCTTCCTGCTCTTATTATTAATATTAAATAACTAGCAACGTGTAAACAGCAAGAGGCAGAATAAGGGGTCCCTAAAAATGTATTCTTATTAGCGTTTCTGGCGATATCGCGCCTCCAAAAACTTCTTGATGATGTTTATCTTAACATCAGCAGAGAGCAAGCAAAAAGATCGTAAAGGTGAAATTAAATATCAGACCGCTATCAGGCTTGGAGCAGTTCGAGGATCCATCGGGCACAACCTCTTGTCATGCTATTGTAGCACAGAACATATCTACAATAGATCCATGAGAGATTTCATTCTTATAGCAGTTATTTAATTTAGAGATGAGACTAAATGTAATCCAATTGGAGATTTTCACTTAAGATCCGTCGTATTCAGTGAAACGAAATAAATCAGCCGGTTAATATTTGATGAGATAGATCGCAATTTACAGCTGCTCCTCGCAAGTTTAATAGTAATTAAACTCTTGCTCGTGGAGATGGAGAAGAAGCACGACGGAGGTGACTGGGATGGAGGTGACGGAGGGGGACGACGGTGGATGGACAAATCTAATTTCGAGTGGCAAAATTATCCTTGTGACATAGGGAAAAAATGTCATAAATAATTAAATATTGACATATAGGAAGCCCGACCAGTTCTAGCCTTCCAAGATGGAACCCATACTCAGATTTTTGTTTCCCTTCCTAAACTCCTCCATTTTGGTATGATCCTAACTAGAACACTCTCCGTGCGATGCAGGGGTGATAAATCTGTTATGATCAAATTCTTTTAATACATTAATCACATCTATCAAGCAAAGGTGGTTAACGTACTATTGTGGTAAAAAATACTGAAAGTAGATGTTAAGCTTTCAACTAAGATTTTATGATCTTCTGTTTTAATTGTAAGATTGAGAGCTGAATTGAAAATTGAACGAAATTATTTCAATTCGATTAATTGATAATTCTCACTTATTCAAATGAAAATAAAATAACTGAATAACCAATATTGTAAAATAAGCCGAAGGAAGAAACTGAATACATATTTTAAATAGAAATAAAAAAAATCTTATTAATAAGATTTAGGTGTGAGTGGTTGCATGTGTTCAATTATCTCGCAGTGATGAGAGGAAAGAGACTCAAACAGAGGTTGACGATGAACTGGATGACACGATGAACTGGATAGTGGATAACACCATGCTTCATGAAGGTCATTGCAAAGATGGGACTATCCTCAAAGTTGATCGGAAATTTAGCAGGTTCAAGGTGTGGTATACACTTCCTGTGAACGGCATCGTCTCGGAGTTTCTATCAATAGATGTGATAAAGTTCGACTCAAAGGTTGGTGTTCAGATAACCATCTTTTTTGTCTTGGATGGATTTTTTAACATATATTTCACTATCCACATCCAGTGTAACCGAATATTGCTTCAGTTAATTAATTGCTGTAAAACACATTGATAAGTTCGCATCGAGGTTAGTGGAAGGTTTTGCTTATAAGTTTTCAGGGTTCGAGGTTAAGTCAGGAGGTCTGGGTCTCGAAGTTCAGTACCATATATCTCTTTCGCAATGGATACCGAAGAATGAAACGAAAAATTGACAGCAACCATCATGTATGATGAACAACAGTTAATAAAAAAATTTAAGAAAAGCAAAAGCAACGTTAATATTAAACACAGGATCAGTTCTAAATTCATTGGGAATAGAAAAGACAAAGCCTAAAAGAAGAATATTAGTTAAGACTTTAAATTACTCCCTGTATAACACAAAGTAGGCAGAAGGAAACTACAAACAGTCCAACAAAATGACATCAAACCCATATCGTGGTTAAGGAACATGTTTATGCAACATTGGAACCGTGACACGATAGTAAACATAAATACCACTGGACAGAATAATATGATCGAGGGTGTCAATAATCTCGAGACACATACGCTGGGATCAGGCCGTGCTTAAGCTGCTGCACTTCTGGAAAAATGGGATCAATATAGACCCGAGTTGCGTCGGAATATGAGCACATTGGGACTCGTTAGAACTGATGAAACTGGATTCATTGACCGCCCAAATTAAAAGTACAAACCTGACGCGGTGGTCAATCCAGGCACGCAACATTGAATCAGCACGAATTCGCAGTAGCCTTCCTCATACCACAGACCTTTCTCCACAATATCTTTGGACTACAAAGTCAGCAACAGCTCCTCGCAAAATGATATCGACAGTTTCTTTGATCCTGGTCAACCAAACCCTCATAATAATTTCTCAAACATGTCATCAAGCTACCGTACAAGAACAAAATTGAAAGATTTTTGTTTCCCTTCCTAAACTCCTCTTTTTTGATATAATCCCATATTTATTTATGATACCAGATGAGGTATTGCTTTTGGGTCTTCAATAATAATCGACAACCTTTGCTCTGATATGAATAACCAGGTTATATTTATTTATGAGTACGTTTGTTATTACGTGACAGCAGTGGGCAGTACACCATCTTCATCCAACCAGAAAAATTCCATAGGTTGCAAGAGTTTTCTAAAGCCTAAATGGTCTCTGCTTCAAACATGTTGGGTTAAACTAGATGTTGTGGAGGCATCATATGTGATTAATGGAGCAACTAGCTAGAAGGCTTCACTAAATATCTTGGATTCCTCTCAAGCGCTATCGCCAAATCTTAGCTAATTATAAGTATTCACGAATGCTTCTCTCTTTGTTGAAATGAAAAGGCACTCTAAAGTCAACATCCTCTGCCACTCAATTGAGGCAATCTCCCTCATTTGCAATGAGTGCTTAGATGATCACCTTCTAAACGGTCACATTACGACTATTATGGATCTTATCATGTGCAATTGGATTGTAATGATTGATCAAGTCTTTTTTTTTTTTTTTGAGAAATACAGGTAAGCCGAACCTTGAGAAAGGGAAAGGGACAAGATAATAGAAATCAAGCCCTAAAAACAAAAGAAAAGCCTAAAAACTAGGAATGACAGATTGAAAGGTCTTTCAAAAACATATCTAAGCAACCACTTGGAACTGTGGGAATTAGTGCCACATCCGCATCATCAGGGGTATCATGACCCTGTTTGGCCATATAATCTGCACAAGCGATGTTGTCTCCTGAAGTGTAATAGATCTGCACATTCCAGTCCCGGAAAAGAAGGTCTCTGATTTCACCAATGATGTCTCTAAGAGGATGATCAGTAAGACGGTCTCTCATGAGGATGTTGACAGCCTCAAGGGAATCAGAGTATAGGATAATTCTTCGAAGACCCAACTGGTGCCCCACTTTTAGACCTGTCATGATAGCATAAAGCTCAGCTTCAACGACTGTATGAAGACCAAGAGCCTTGTGAAATCCCATCATCCAATGACCTTGAGAATTTCTTATTACTCCTCCACAAGCTGCTTGATGTTGGTAGCGCACAGAACCATCCACATCAATGCGAACCGTATTCTCGGGAGGAGGGATTGATCAAGTCTTTTGAGAAGTGAATATTTGTACCCATTGGTTAGCTTATCAAGCTAATGAGGATAATTTTGATAGTTATAATTCATATTTGTTATTAATTATTATTATCTAATATTTTAATTTTGCGGATTGACCATGGCCTATGTATTAAAGAAAAACAAACTTATACCGTGACAAATAGAATTTTTGTTGGGTTAACAAATTTATTTAATCGCACTATAGTTGAAGTAAATAAAAGGCAGGAAGATGGCTGACAAGATGTCAAAACGAAGATGTTACTCGCTAGCTAGTATAAGCCTGGGACTTGTATGCCTAGCCATTTTCAAAATGAAGATATGCAAGCAAGTAGCAATGTTTCACAAGAAATGAACGTGAGAATTTGATCATATTTTCGAAACAACAATTTAATGACTGTTATAACGTTTCAGGGATAAGTGGTCCTTTTATGTACGTCCTCAGGCATCATTAACAAGAGTAAGCGTCAGTGAAGCTCGGCAGATTGATTTTCACAGTGCATGTTAAGATAAACTTGCTAATTGTCCACAAAATAATTTGAACCCGAAAGATGAAGCTACTGGTATCGGCTGAACACGGATACCTAACGTTTCCGTTAGTTTATATTTTATAGCTCGGGTTTCGATTTAAGTAATCATAGTTGTTTTGTTGTATCCATCGATCAGATCATTCTAACAGATTTCATATTGTAGTGGATTCAGTAACAAGTACAATAAGCTGATATATTCACGATAAATAAAGAAGCCACCTGCTCTAACATGAACCACACGAACTTGGGTCAGCCAATCGTGTTTTATGTATCAATGTCATATGTTGCTTCTGGTCCTGCTTTCCTCTCACAATCTAGCCAATGATAAGTCTTTCACTTCAGAGATTTACCACACTTTACTTATAATGGAGATGCCACGTGACGTAATTGTTGTACTTTTTTTGAGACGAAAGTACCACCAGAATGAAAGGGGGCTGGCTTTTAAAAGGAGAGCAGTTAGCAGTACCAAAGGCAATGTTTCACAAGAGATGCTTCAAAAACACTACTCCACTAACCGGGTCGCTGATCACCAAATACGTTAACAACCACGTCCTCCTAACGACTCCATGTCGACGCCAAGGCCTATACTAACCTGTATAAATACCGTTCCCCTGTTGCAGCATCTCATAACTCGAACGAATTCGTGGAGTAATCAGAAATATGGCAGCCATTGCAATAGTGATGCTCACAATGTTGTCAGTGACTAGTATTGGGAGTGCGCTAAGTGTAAACTACTACGAGCACACATGCCCTCAGGTTGAGTACATAGTGGCAGGCGCTGTACATAAAGCAACCCTCAACGATAAAACAGTCCCAGCTGCTCTGCTTCGTATGCATTTTCATGATTGCTTCATAAGGGTACGCCTTGTGATCCTAGAAACTAGAATTATGTAAGTATATTTCTGTTAATGAATCTAATGTTAACTGGTATTCATTAATTGCGTGTGTCTTGCAAGGGTTGTGATGCGTCGGTTCTATTGGAATCAAAGGGAAAAAAGAAAGCAGAAAAAGATGGGCCTGCCAACATATCTTTGCATGCATTCTACGTCATCGACAATGCCAAGAAAGCACTGGAAGCCGTATGTCCAGGGGTGGTGTCTTGTGCAGATATTGTAGCACTTGCTGCTAGGGACGCTGTTTTTCTGGTCACTCCCAAATACTGTTCATTTGTTCTCATTATTTTGCTCTGTCTAACTCATTAAACTTCTCCTAATTTATTTTGTTATTGTTGGCTGTGATGCGAATGGTATTAGTCGGGAGGACCCATGTGGGAAGTACCCAAAGGAAGAAAAGACGGAAGAATATCAAAAGCAGATGAAACCAGACTACTGCCTGCTCCAGTCTTCAATATTTCCCAACTGGAGCAAAACTTCTCTCAGAGAGGCCTTTCCTTGGAAGATCTTGTTGCCCTCTCAGGTATATATATATATAAATCCCCACATTATGATCAACTTCATTCTGCAGTAACTGTGAAGCTTAATCAATTAATTGGACTTATATGCTGACCATGTAGGGGGCCACACTCTTGGGTTCGCTCATTGTTCATCTTTCCAGAACAGAATCCACAACTTCAGCCCCAAACGAGACATTGACCCCTCCATGGATCCCTCCTTCGCGGCCATGCTTCGTCGCATTTGTCCCTCTCACAACACTGCCAGAAACGCTGGTTCTCCATTGGATTCAAGCTCCGCCATTTTTGACAATGCATACTATAAGCTGCTACTTCAAGGAAAAAGCATATTCTCTTCCGACCAGGCTCTGCTCACTCATCCCAAAACCAAAGCATTGGTTTCCAAGTTTGCTTATTCTCAAAAGGAGTTTGAATTCGCCTTCGTCAAGTCCATGATCAAAATGAGCAGCATCACCGGCGGCCAAGAAATCAGGCTTGACTGTAAAGTTGTTAATTAGACGATTCTGTATATTTTTCGGAAAAAAGGAACACAAAAGGGAAAAAATAATTAGAACAACAAGAGGGAGAAATCTGTGAGATTTTAATTGTGACATTTGAAGGCTTAGGCTGAGCCTTTCATACTGTACAGGGTTTGTGAGGTGTTTTCCCATTGATTTCAATTAGCGTTGGTGTTTGTGTAATTGTTAACATAATTTGACGTGGATTGAGTTATCAATTAAGTTCTTGCTGAAATTAAACTATTGGTTTAGATTTTAGAAGTTCTCTGTTTACTATTCGTTGGTGACAACAGACTTTTCCATTGAGATTCCTTTTAAATATTACAAATGTAATAATGAAGAATACAATCTCTCAAGAAAAGATAATCTCATAGTTACAATAGTTCCTGCTTCTAAAATTCCATTTTATAAATTAGAATTCTTGCACCTAATCAATATACTCTATTATCTAAAATTGGGGTATCAAAATGCTGAAGCACCAAGAAATGAGCAAGACCCACTTTACAAAGCCTTCCTTTGCCATGACAAAAAAACACCTTTTGAGGAGAATCCACCGATTTATCAGTGTTGTTCAAGCTCTTGCAGCTGATCCAGAAGGCTGTAGAGTGATCCTCATGAAATTCTTTGACTACTCGCCTCAATATCCCCCACTTGTTACATCCAATTCATTCACCACAATATATATCCCTTTAGCAGCACTGTAAAGTTGCTCACTCATTTGTGCTGAGCATTCTCATCCCCCCGACCATGCTTGCTGCTTCGCACATTAGTGAATCATTCCTCCACTTGTCTTCCAAAATCTCTTACCCCTTATTCTTTTCCCTCTTTAGATTTTAATTAGTCTTCGCAAAAGCTCCCTGCGGTAATGGTCATGGATTTCACCAAACTGCAGGGGGTTAATAATGGCCAACGGCTTACTTTGGGACGCCAACATACTGTTGAGATTATTACAGATTGTGATCAAACGGACGAGAGGAGTTTCTCTCGATTTTGATTTACTTCTGTATAACTCTGCTACAATTGTTCCAATAAACAAAGTATATATGAAGTATACTTACTCAAAAATGCTCTTTTTTCCTTTGCACAAATCGCTGCCCTATGAAAAGCAGAGTCTTGTACTCCAATTTTCAACATAAATCAGAGAAGACTTTCGAGGTCTTTTAATTTCTGTGCTCCGAAATATTGATTGTGCGTAAGGTGAGAGGTGAAAAGATAAATAATCAAAGGAGAGGGTCCCACGGTCCTCATAATTCAATAGTTATCTACGCTGCCATACAAGTTTGATAAATGAGAGGTGTCGCCACGTACATAATTAGAAGCAACTAAAGACTTTGAGGAATGTATGATCGCTCGGTGGCTTTATTTGAAATTTGGTATTTCACCCTAATAGTAAAAGTAGTGCGTATCTTAATTAATCATAAGGTGGTGGGAGGGATATGAAGAATTAGGAAGAGCAGGGGGAAAGGGAAGAGGCAGAGGCAATGTCAATGACAAAACGGTAACGGACATCGTTGTTGGCGAGGCGGTGCATGGCGTCGTTGATTTGATCCGGCCTTATCAACTCTGTGTCGCACGTTATGTTGTGCTTCCCACACAGGTACAGCATTTCCTGCGTCTCCTTGATGCCTCCGATGATGCCTCCTTTCACCGACCTTTTTCCGAATATCAGAGGGAAAGCCGGCAGCTCCAGCGGCTGGCTGGGGGCGCCCACGATGAACAGAGTGCCGTTGATCTTGAGTAGTTCCAGCAGAGGCAGCAGAGAATGCTGTCCCGACACCGTATCCAATATGAAATCCATCGTCTTCTTCCCTCCCTCCATTTGCTTCTGCTCGCTGCTCACTATGAACTCATCGGCCCCCAGCCTGTGCTTTGCCTCCCACTCCTTCTCCGCCGACCTGCTTATCACCGTCACGTGGTGCCCAAACGCCTTCCCGAATTTCACAGCCATGTGCCCCAACCCCCCCAGCCCCACCACTCCGATCCTCTTCCCCCCGCTCTCCACCAATCCGTGATCCTTCATGGGGCTGAACACCGTTATCCCCGCGCACAGCAGCGGTGCCGCCCCTTCCATCTTCAGCTTCTCCGGTATGTGTACCACATACCTTCACATTTCCAACAAAAAAAAACAATACTTCTGTTATCACTCCCTTGGAAACATATGTATGTATGTGTATATATATATATATAGTTTCGCTAAAATTAAGACTTTAGAGAGGAGGGGAGACCTGTAATCGGCCACTATCATGTGGGAGTATCCACCGTAGGTGATGGTGCCGTCCCAGAAGAGGCCATTGTAAGTGAACTGTAATTGTTGGCAGTAGTTCTCCTGATGAGTATTGCAGTATTCACAATCGAGGCAGGTGGCTGCCAGGCACCCCACCCCTGCTCTGTCTCCTTCCTTAAACCCCTTCACGTTGCTTCCCACCTTCGTTATCACCCCTACGATCTCGTGCCTGCCCACACACACACACACACATGTTTTATTATTATTGAATACCATGTTATATTCCTGTGTGTGTCTTGTGAGGGAGAGAGATTGGCAAATTGCAATAGTGAGGAAATTACCCAGGAACTACTGGATACATAGTGATGCCCCAGTCGTTTTTAGCATAGTGAAGGTCAGTGTGGCAGATCCCACAGTACAAGATCTGTATGGTGACATCGTTAGCGCCGTTCTCCCTGCGCATGTTTAGGTTGAAAACACTTTGAATGATGCAGCACAAAAGAAATTGGAATATACATCAGGGTTACAGAGGGGGCGTACATACCGTCGTTGAAAAGTGAAGGGGGTAATTTTGCCAGAAGAATCGTGAGCAGCCCATCCAGAAACAGTCTGTGTGTGATTGGGCGTAGTCTTGTCCATGCCAAACTATTTCACAAATCCCTCTGATGCTTTGGAATGGTGTGGCTGACTTTTTACAGAGGAATCCCCCCACGCTAACTATCTAATACTAGTGCAATAATATTAGTATACGGGCAACTAGATATATATAAATGTTTTTGGTTGTTGAGGCTATATACCGCGAAATTACCCCGTAAGCAAATGGCAGATTCCTTGAGGGTATGTTTGGTTTGAGGGGAGGGGAGGGGAGGGGAGAGAGAGAAAAAAAAGGAGGGGAGAGGAAAATATGTGGGCCCCACTACACTCAATTTTCAAAAAAATTTCCCTCCTCTCATTTTTTTTCTCTCCCCTTCCCTCCCCTCAAACCAAACATACCCTGAGTTTTTGATGGATTAGGCCGCAAATGACAAGGGATCCGAATTGTCTCAAAATCTCTTGCCTCAGTATTCCTCAGTATCTTTTCATCTAAGCCGTCCAAAAGTTGATCTAAGGGTCCAGAATCATTAATGTCAAAAAACCGCATGCGGTGCCAATACCGCATGCGGTAAATATAAAAATTTTAAAACTCTCTCACTAGCCGTCGGATTCATTTTTGGACGACCCAGATTAGGATACTGAGAGAAAAGGAGGGAAGGATACTGAGATAATCCTTTTCCAAATGACAAGCCAATGGTAGGTAGTGCTTGGTATGAACAGAAACTGACATGACCGTGATTCACTGATTCCTGTCATTAAATTAATTGTACTAACTAATTTCTGCATATGGTCCACATGTCATAACCAACAAAACGTGTTGGACCCATGTTCTGAAACCAGTAAAAACCGTTCTGGGCATCGACCCAATTCGATATATATATTAAAATTGGTTATTGTTTAAAAAAAATATAATATTATATTAATTATCTTGAAATCTTCAATTTTCCATCGATTTAACTTCGGTTTGATACACTAACTTTGACTCATTAAAACCTCAATCGATTTAGTGGTCAGTCCATATTTCAAAACCTTAATTGAAACAAATAATGTATATATGCGTACGCACAAAAAAATGCACTTGAGCTAATTTGTTGTTCTCTTTATTAATCTCTGTACTCACTGTAAATATCTCATGGGATAAAATCTCTTTTCACTTAAAAAAACACACATTTGAAAGTAAAAACTGCTAATAAAAAGAGTTGGAACAGTGAATATGTACGTAGTACACCCGAAAGGGTGAAAGTAAGAATAAGTGCCTGATTGTTTTAACTTTTTAAAACCATTTTTACGGTTTATTAAATATGTAAGGGGAGTTTTTTCTAGAGTCAAGGGAAAAAGGAATTGTGAAAGATTTTCAATGTTTCTCACACATACACTGAAATAGCCAAGATGCGGGTCATTGGGTTGTTGAGGCTGGGGTCCCCAGTCAAAGTCAATCAAAACATTAAAGAAGCGCTGGCTTCCAGTTTCCTTGCTGCTTCTTGTGAACTTGCGACCAAACTGGGGCGATGTGAGACAGGACCTGCCACTGTCGTTTTCTTCTTTTTTCACCCAAAAAAATCTAAAATTCCTGACTCTCTCCATTCATAATTCTAAAAATTAAATTCGCTGGAGTTTGAATTAATTACAATTAATGTTTTTCTGATTAAAAAAGCGTAACAACAGAGTTCAATTTTGAAAAATTGAATGAAATTTTATAAGGTTTAATTTCAAATAAACTAGACTCTTTATTTTTGGCATCAAGTCAGCCATGACCGCTCGCAATTTTGAAAAACAAATAACGATAACATGATATTACGAGACTAGAAAAAAGAAACCAGGTTTCGACCTCCAATAAACATAAGTGGGGAGTAGGAGACGTTTTTTTTGGGGTAAAAGACGAGGCCTCAGCCAGCATATATTAGATATCAAGGAAGGGAGCTAAGTCCCATACTATCAATCATAAGCACATGCTTAAACTTAGAAGGACACAAATTCAAAAAAGAAGAACTAGAAAGAGCCTCTTTGGCCAAACCATCAGCTAGGGAATTGCAAGCCCGGGATGAATTTAACATTAACCTCCCAAGAATAAGATAAAAAAATCCAAAATCTGTAGGAACACCATACTAGTGTTAGGGGAAACAACTTTGTGAATGATCCTGTCCACCAGCAACTTCGCATCAGATTCCACTTGCACCTTCCTGAAGCCTTCTCCCCAAGCCATCTTCAAACCATGTAAAAGAGCTCATTCCTCTGACTCATAAGCTCCACATTGTCCCACAAACTGAGTAAAACCAGCAATCCACCTTCCTCTATGATCCCTAATAACTCCCCCACAACCCGCTACACTATCAGCCACCGAACAAGCACCGTCAATATTGAGTTTGACCCAACCAAGAGGGGGAGGACTCCATTTGCTAAGATCACTTGCTGTTGTAACCTCCACTACCTGCTCATTACTCACTCCCCCTGAGAACTGTTTCAGTGAATGTTTAATAATCCAAATCGGATTTGGTGGTTTCCATAAAGTATCATTAAAACTACAATTGTTTCTCCATAGCCATAGCATCCAGATCCCGACCCCCCACAACACCTTCCACTTATACGTTTTATCAATACCTATCTCAGGGAGTAGGAGACGTTGAGTGGGTGTAATTTGTGAGAATGAAACTGATATAAAACCCTAAATGAATTTGGGCCTCCAATCATCATCAATATCAACTTAATAACAATATAAGTCGGTTACTGTTCATGAAGACTCAATTTACTGTTCCTTTCAACAGTTACTGACTCATGTGGCTTGCATTTGACTTTGTGCATTGCTTTTACTTATCTCTCCTCTCCCATCAAGCCATACCAATACCATACCGTGCGTTTAATTTCCTACCCACTGCCTTCAGTTTTTAAATTTCAATTTCGAGTAACATTTTTTCCAAATATGAATGTCTCTCTGTTATCGCCATCAATCAATCCTGAGAGGACGAAGATATTGAGCTACGGCCCTCCTCTTATGTGCAAGAACGGAAGCGTTTGAAAAAAGTTAGGGTCCAGTCTTTCCCTCAATTCTTCAAAATCTCAGAGTTAGGCATGTGGATTTCGCTATTTCAAGCTTACAACATCGGTAAAGTTCCGCCGAATCCGAGATGTTAAACATCACCGGCATGAGATTTTATGATTTAATTCCATATACTGAAGTGGTGAAACCTCCTTACGTGTTTCTGTCCGCCAGCTATATGAAATTGCTAATTAGAATCCTATTGAAAGTTAACCTAAATTTTTGTAACTTTCTGAGGTTTTACTTTACTACCTGTGCCTTTTCAAATTGTTTTCTGCAACCTTTTGTCAGTGAATAAGTTGTTATTTGGCAGGGAAAAGTATTTACAGCTTACTGAGATGGTGGAGGATGAAAAGATAGACATAACGAGCACTGTTATTGATGAAGATGTGATTCGTAGATTGAGAACAAGTCCTATCCATTCTTCAAAAGACCGTACTACCATTGATGATTTTGAGATTATAAAACCTATCAGGCGTGGGGCATTGGACGGGTTTTCTTGGCTAAAAAGAGAATAACTGGGGATCTTTTTGCAATAAAGGTTATTTTGTTCTGTGCTGCTTCTTCTATGCCTGATGAAGTTTTAATCTACTACTCTTTAGATTTTATTGTATGCAATGCATCTAGTTTTTCTCTCTCTTTTATTTTTCTGTTTTTTGGGTTTGTACTGTCAGTCATTTGAAATTATCTCCTCTCTCTGTTTTTTATGTCTATTTGTGCCTTTGTGACAGCTAGATGAGTTGGTTTACAGTTTTACTTTTTTTTTCTTGGTGAAAATTGTAACTTTCTTTTCTCTAAAGCATAATTAGCGGTAAAGGGAACAAGACTTGTATACAAATAATGTTTGGTGACCTAAAGCTGAAGCATGTTTTTGTGGAGTTAGAACAAAACTTTCCCTTTGTTTATATCTCTGTTTTTATGACCTTTAGTTCAGTTCAATTTTGTTGAATGTAATCACCTCATCTCCAAAAATAATTTGTTAGACTTTGGTGCTAATGAGTGGCTAACAGGGACTATGCAATGGTGCAATATGACCAGCATTTTGTAGAAGGTCATGGTATTATTTGTTATTCTTGCCATTGCTGGTGTTATGTGTGAGTGCGTGCATGTTTGCTTGCCTGTGTATTCTAAGTCTACTTGTAGCTAAATTAAAATTTAGCTACAGAAATTAAAAGGAGGTCGTGAGAAGATTGAGAATCTAACAATGATAGTTTTTTTTAAAAAAATTTATCTGGATGCTACCTAAAAGAATTAACAGCAAGACAAGTTGATTCCATGACTTATGTTACCAAAATTTAATTAAACACTATAAGTATGTGTGCCCAGAAAATAGTAAGTAGTAAATCAACATCATCGATAGAAACTTAGACAAACTAGTGATTTGGCATTAAATTTTCTTGTTTCATTATGTTGAACAAATCAAAAGTGTTTTAGATGAGTGGAGAGAAATTAAGTTTAAAAACTAATAATACCAAAGAATTTTCATGAGAAACAAATTCAAATATCAAATGGGACAGCATAGTTCACAATTCCTATATTTGTTTCTTAGATTTTATCCCCACTAAATTAATTTAAACTCACCATAATCAATTAACCTTGAGTCTAAATATCTTTAAATGTCTATCAGTCTATTTATACGCCTACCTTTATTAATTATGTAACAATTAAATAAAAAGCAATTTAGATTGGAATCACTTTAATTTAAGTATGTTGAGCTTCTGGGTATATATTTATTCTGAATGTAAGTTAGAATAAATCTAATTCCACATATTTATCTCATGGTCAATTTAAAATTCCCTTCATTAAGTTGAATCCTAAATCCCTTAAAATAATCTCTAAGTTTGAAGCAAGTTTATAGCTCCTTTAGGTTGCAAAGAAAATCTAGCTATACATAGTTTTAATCCAATACATCTCAGTAAAGAAAAATTCTAAGTTCAAATTCATATGGTGAAGAAAGAAAAATTAAAACCAAGAGCAGCCAAATTATATTTTTACTTTTATTTTTTAATGCTTTTACCAACGAACTATTGGGCCAGGACCACCCAGCACAACAAACTATTTTTTGGACCAAAAATACCAACAAATATTTTAAAGAGGAGCGCTCAGCACAACGCCATTAACACCGTTAACTAAAAAGTTAACATCCGTTATCTAAGGTGCAGATTGGCCAACGAACTCTTATTCCAGGAGCACCCAGCACAAAATTCTAAATTTTACTAAATTAAATAATTTTTTCTCAATTGTCATTATTCAAAACTACTTGTATAGATATCTATGGACAAAAATTATTCATTATTTAATTTTTCAAAATTATAATTTGCTAAAATAAACAAAAGTTTTAATTAAAAATATAATTATATGATTTAAATACAACTCAAGGTGTTTTATAATTTATTATATATGTTAAACAAAAAATTATATGATTTATTTTTATAATAAAACTCACATAAATTTCTTCTAAAATAAAATAATTTTTATGAGGAAAAGAATGTATGATAAATGATATGAGAGAATTAGAGTAAAATATGTAAAAGTGAACTTATTAATCAAATAAATTAGAGTAAATTTATGTATGTATTTTTACTCTATCATGATTTTTATTTTTATTTTATTTCTAAATATAAGTCTTATTAATCTAAATTTATAAGTATAATTTGTTTCCCTCTTTAAGTTATAGCAAGAAATTTAGGTTAGTAGTTCTTAAAGCTCAATTGTGTCAATTGCCGTATAATTTATTTCCAACGATACATTATCTATCTTGAATATAATGATATTAAGTTAACGGCAAAATCGAAAGAAAATAATATAAAACACCTAGAGTTTTATTTAAATAATATAATTATATTTTTAATTAAAACTTTTGTTTATTTTAGCAAATTATAATTTGAAAAAATTAAATACTGAATAATTTTTATCCATAGATATCTATTCAAGTAGTTTTGAATAATGACAATTGAGAAAAAATTATTTAATTTAGTAAAATTTAGAATTTTGTGCTGGGCGCTCCTGAAATAAGAGTTCGTTGGCCAATCTGCACCTTAGATAACGGATGTTAACTTTTTAGTTAACGGTGTTAATGACGTTGTGCTGAGCGCTCCTCTTTAAAATGTTTGTTGGTATTTTTGGCTCAAAAAATAGTTTGCTGTGGTGGGTGGTCCTGACCCAATAGTTCGTTGATATTTTTGATCCTTAACCCTTCTATAATACACACACCATATAGTGTGATGATGCATACACCATCTATACCATCTTAAGAAAGATTCAAATAAGCCTAAATTAAAAAAGTCACATAAAAGCACACAATTAATACAAAACAAAGTAAATTGAACCATACCAAAATTGATAATGTCAGAAAATCAATAAAAATACTACCACTGCACAAAATTAACTGATTCAATTTAATCCTTTTGAGTTTTGATCGCATAATTTTAGTATTTAATAAAAATTCCAGCCATTGAGTTTTTTTTTTTTTTTGGTACTGAGGAACCTGGCGTGCCCGTAGGATGTAAATAGAAAGAAAAGTATTTTAAAAACTTGCTTGATATATACACTCGTGCTCACTCGCCCCGAGTCTGAAAACACCCACAGGGAAAAAGAGGGGCGGAGATCGTGGGGTTTTGCTACTGCTACAAAGGGTTCTTTTTCCCAACAAGATCTGTCTCTGTGTCACCACAGTTCGCCATTCCACTCATAGAAATCCTAACCTATTTCTTTTTTCTGTCTTCCATGGCCATATCCATTTTTTATCTGGTCATTTGATGGCTTTGCTTATGTACTAATTTTCCATTGTAGTTTCTTTTTCTGTACAAAGCTAGAAAACCCTAATTGACAATGGTCACTGATTCCTCTGATCATCACTCGCCTACTAGTGCTGGGGATACCGGTAGCCCTAATTTCCCACGAAATGCCCTGACATCTCCGTGGGCTCAAGTTGTACGAGGTGGGGAGTGCGAATCTCATTCATCGCTGCCTTCATCATCTTCCTCTTCGTCATCACTCACAACATCGGTGTCCGACCAACCACGATTCTCTGATATTCCACCGATGGAGACACCTGCATCGCAGCTGCAGGATAACTCTAATGTTGTTGGTGCAGATAACTCTGACGCTGACGCTTCCGACGCCAATGCAGGTCGTTCTAGGAGGGCCGCTTGGAGCAAGCTTTCTAACGGCGTTGTTGAGGCTGGTCCAGTGATGGGCGCTGTTTCTTGGCCCGCATTATCTAAATCCACGAAGGTTTCGACCAAAATATCAGCCGACTCCACCTCTAAGACTCCCTTTGATGGATCACTCTCCACTTCTCAGGTTTGGTTTCAATACTTGCCCTAGTTTTATAATCATTTTTCTAGTTCACTGTAAAGGATAGAAGGGAATGGTTGGAGGAATCACCTTTTTCCGGCGAACAAAGCTATAAACTTACTCATGTAACAAATGAAATTTTAGGTTCATCGGTTTCCAAAATCAGTCGCTTAAGTTGTAGACTCCTGTTTTCTGCGTTTGTCTGGCAATCAGATGGTATGTATGTTTATAGGGAAAAGGCTAATCTATATATTTACGTATGACGTTGACATATTTTTGTAGGGATCTGGCACTTCACAATCCCCTCAAAAACAACCTACTAATAATGCAAAGCCTAACTCTGCAACAAACTATGCTGTGCATCATAGACAAAGGTCAATGAAACGTGGAGGTAGCAACAGCATTGGGGTTGGTCATGCTCAGAGCAGCTTTTCTAACCCTCCACCGCCTCCGCCCTTTCCTGTATTTCCCATACCGGCTAATAGCTATGGTAATGTGGTGCCAGGGGTTCCAGATCATTCTCCAAGGGAAATCCCTTACAGGAACAATAACTGGGATACAAGACCACCGGCTGGGGGTTTTGTGCCTGCTGTGAATGATCATTGGAATCCCCCCCGCAGAGGCAATTTTGGGACCCATCAACGTGGGAATGGGTCCTATCATGGGGGTAGGCGTGACCAGGACCGTGGAAATCATGCAAACACTAGAGATGCTCAAGTACACCAACAGAGGATGTCTCCTAGGGGACTAGTGAGGCACCCACCTCCTAATACTCCTGCATTTGTTGCCCCTCCGCCCATGGGACCCTTTGCAAACCCCATGGGTTTTCCAGGTGGATTTTTTTTCTTTTCCAATTCGTACTTTGTTTCTATAAAATAAAGTAGGGCCAATTTACTTTATCATCTTTTCCAGAATTTCATTATTTCCCAACTCTACCACTAGAGCCATTCAGGGGTATGCCGTTCATTACCCATGGTCCTCCTCCTGCAATGTTTCTCCCTGTTGAAGAACCTCCTGTGACAAATAAGATAGTGAACCAAATTGATTATTACTTTAGGTAAATCTGTTCTGCTTTCTAATATTTGTTTCTTTTCTGTAAACACTGGAATTTGAATCTTCTATTGGCTTTTGACAGCGATGCTAATTTAGTCAACGATGAGTTTTTGATATCCAAAATGGATGAACAGGGTTGGGTTCCCATTGCTTTGATAGCAAACTTCCATCGGGTAAGTTAATTATGTTTAATCAGGCAATGCATTGATCAAATTTACCTTAGATTCTTTGAATATATTTTATCCATATGTCTGTATTATTTTTTTAATTTAAGTATTATTCTTGAATTTGTACATGTTGACCATATGTCTATCTTGGTTTTATGACTAAATAATTCGGAGGTTTGTGCTAGTTGTTTGTATGGAGAGGCTATTTTAGGCTATTTTTCGGGGTTGTTATATTTGAGTGTTTTCCCTTGATAAGCTCACACCGTGATGCTTATTTATTTGAAAATAGTAATTCGGGGCGAAATTGAAGGCAATATATGACAGCATCACAGAACTGAAAAAAATTGAATGGATTTTTTTCCTTGGTGCATATATTGAAATTTCTTATACTGAGTTGCCTAATCTTAAAGGATTTCTCTTGACATCCCTTGTGCTGTAATATATTTAGCATAACCCTCCTTGATGGCTACTTTGTTGTGCATCTTGCAAGTAAAAGGAAAGTTTCTTTTTGGGGTTTCCCTTTTATGTTGATTTCTGTATGATGACTAACACACCTTTAGTAATGATGTCTGGCGGAAATGTGGGAACCTGATTTGGTTACTTGAAGTACATTGTGATTAATTCTTGAATCTCCTGCATATAATGCCTGATATATCTCTCTCTTATTTTAATTGCATATTCAACATCTTGTCACTGATTGTTTGGGCAATATATTTTTGAGTGCTGAGAATAAGTTACCATAAAAGGGCAGATACATTAGTGTAGCAAGATAGTGATCTGCATGTCTTTTTAAAATATGACTTGTATAAATTTGTTTTTTTAGTTATGTATTATATTTTCATTGCCGTATTCCTTGAACTATTTATATTGAATGTATACAATGCCTTTAATGTTAAATGATGGAAGGAGTTGATGAAGAATAGCCATGTGCTTTTTCACACTTGATATGGTGTTCGTGTTTGCAGTAGTTGAAACCTGGAAAAGATGTTGACCCCAACATTCTAGGAAGATCTCTAAAAGCTGAAAGATTTTCCTTGCTTTCATATAATTTTTAACTGTTATGTATTTTCAAACCTGAGTAGTTTTCTTTTGCAAAATGTTGAATTTAGAGGGATAAAATTCACTCTATTAAACTCAGTAAATAAAAGAGAGTACATAGGAGCCTTTATATAAGCAGATAGAAGAGAAACTTAGGGACTAAGATAAATTACAATAAAGGCAAATAAAGCTGATATAATTAGGATCCTATAATCAAGGAGGACAATAATCAAGGGATCCTAATAATAAAGTTGATTTATTTCCTAATATTCTAACACCCCCCTCAAGCTTGAGAGTATATGTTCATCATACCCAGCTTGCCTCGAAATCCTTCAAACTTTGTTCTGCTTGCTTCAATCTTCAAAATCTTTAGGCTTGTACTTCTTGAGTCCCAGCGGCCCATTTATTTTTGTCTGGGCTTGTACTCTTCTTGAGTCTCAGCGGCCCGTTTATTTTGTATGGGCTTGTACTCCTTTTTAAGTCTCAGAGGTCCCATATTTTGTTTGGGCTTGTACTCCTTCTTAAGTCTCAGAGGGTCCCATATTGAGTAGCAGAACTTACCCGAAAGAATCTCAAGTCCCTCAATTTGATAAATGACAGATTGGACCTTTTAGATCAGATCCGTTTTTGGATTAGATACGTGACTTCTTCCAGCCTGAGTGCCATGGACTTCGTCTCCTTTCTCTTTGCTCCTTCTCTGATCTGCGACAAAGAAGACAGAGGACGCATGACGACTATGTCTAGTTTGATTTGTAGCTTAGCTTCCGGCGAATTTGGACTTTTTTCCTTTTTCCGGCCGGGAGATCGAGGCTGTCCGATGGTGAAGGTGGCAATCTACGTTGCTCTAGCAATCTATGTTGCCCTGAGTTCTCCTTCCGCAACGCTCTCTTCTCTTTTCATCTTTCTGGAACTCTCGCCTGAATCTGGGAATATCGCCGGAATTTGCAACTCTGTTTTGGTGATTTGTGGAACTGACTATGGTGGTCCTGTTTGTGTTCTCTGGTTTAACTAGAGCTGTGTGTCTCCTGACGCTGTGTAACTCACTGCCTCTCTAAAACTCTGAACAGAGCAGCGAGTCACCAGCTCCAGAAAACCAGAACAGAATTGTTAATTTTCTTCAGGAATTAATCCTGCTTTTATACCATGTTGAATTTAGAGGGATAAAATTCACTCTATTAAACTCAGTAAATAAAAGAGAGTACATAGGAGCCTTTATATAGGCAGATAGAAGAGAAACTTAGGGACTAAGATAAATTATAATAAATGCAAATAAAGCTGATATAATTAGGATCCTATAATCAAGGAGGACAATATTCAAGGGATCCTAATAATAAAGTTGATCTAAACAAGTAAAGAACAACTCAATGAAGGTTAAAAGAAGAAAAAGAACTGGCTCTTGGATTCATAGGTGGTGTTTGGTCCGTAGGTATCTTGATTTCCCAAGTACTTGGATGTGGAAACTTAGTTATGAGACTTGTGGGCACAAAGTCCGTAAAAAAATTAATGGTTCGAGCATTTGGCTGGTCATAACTTATAGTAGACTTGGGGACATTGATTCCTTCATACACTCAAAGTTCGATGAACTACTTATGCGCCTTTGAGTATGTGGCTTTTTTTGTCATGTTTTCATGAAAAGCATATCTTAAAGTCTTGTATGATTGAAATGGTGTGCCACTGCTCAAATGAGGATGAAACTTTGGTATTTCTGAAATCATCAGTCTTCTATTATGTTAATCTTCCAATCGTGCAATTATCAATTTCTAGTGATAAAATATTTGAATTATTGACATTGTTATGCAATAGGTTCTTTGTAACAGAAATAAGAGGGATGACAACTCTCTGGCTGTTCTGTTAATTTAGATGCCAACCCTGACTGAAAGCATCAAAATAAAGATCAGACGTCTCTGGTTCAATTTCATTGTCCATGTTTTAGAGATGGAAAGATTTTTTGGTCTTCTATGATTTCTCACTAATATTTCTGTTTCAGTAAGCAGCTGTATGCTTAAACATCAGGATATTGTTTATTTGTGGGTCTTGAATCCCCCCCACGGGGAAAACGATCACTATAAGAAATCGCATTATATCAAAATACCTCTAAAGAACATCTATATCCATTTTATTATTGTGATCAAAGTATCTTTCAGGCCTATGTGTTTTGAGCTCTGTTAAATTTTAGTTCCTTTTTTGCACAGGTTTTTTTTTTTGTTCATTTGGATCTCTTTTGTAGGTTCAAAATTTGACAACCGACAAGAAGCTGATACTGGATTCATTGAGAAATTCTGCAGTTGTGGAAGTACAGGTAAATAGTATGTCTGGGTTTGAAGTGATATCCATATGATTAGTTTCTTATTCGATGTGTGGCACACTCTTTACATGTAATGTACTTCCTTGATCCTAAATATAGAAGCTAGTAGGCAATGGTGTAAACTAGGACAGAATGTAAATTTGAATGTTCAAATGATGAATTATGCTTTTAATTTAGCAAAAGAAGCTACTTACTTTGTTGGTGGTTCTGCGACCCAAATATTTGCCTCAGGGTGACAAGTTGAGGAGGCGTAATGAATGGATGAAGTGGCTTCCCTCATCTCTGCGTCGAGCTGATTCTGGTTCATCATCTCCTGTTGAACCTAGTTGCAGTAACCTAGCAGCTGATTTTCAAAAGATTGCTCTGGGTGAAACTGTTGCAGATGAAGGTAATTCAGACCCTACGTCAGAGGCCCTAGATGGAAGATCTCCGACAGATTCTTCCAGTCAACCTCAATTTCCAAACGGTGATACTACAGGGAACGCCAATTAAGACCGTGCCTTGATAATATATCCGAGCCCAAAATTATTTTAGTTGATTATCCAGTATTCTTGCTGGGTAGTACTGTTGATTTTTTTCCTTCCCTAATTAGATTTTTTGCTTGTGGGGATGAGAAGAGAGGCTGTTTTGGAATGTGATTTCTTCCACAATTGCTGAGCTCGATTTTGGCAGTAATTTGAGTCGCGTAGGAGGTGAAATAAGGATTTTATTCATAGTTGTTACATCTCAAGGCAAGGAAGGTTATCGAGACAGAACAAATTTAGAATTTTTGATTGAGGTGGATTTAATGAAGTTACAGATTTGTATAGTTTATATTTGTTTGGAGGGTTGTGGTTTATTGTTGGCCTGTGTTGGGGGAATAGATTCATTCCAGGGAGAAATGAGGTGAGTGAAGCTCTAATTATGGAGTTTAGGCTCTCAGATGGGCTGATTTGAGCCCAGGTGCTTTAATGCCGAGTTTCATGTACCCGCCGCATAAGCGTGACAAATACGGTTTGATAGATTTAGTCGTTACCAATTCTCTTTAGGGCTTTTTGTTTCTTTAATTTTTTTTATAATGTTATTTTATTAAAGGGTTTCCTTATTCATTTTCCTTCCTGCATTTTGAGTGTAATTTATGGATTTTCCAGACCTCACCCCTTTTCAGCATATTTTGCATTTCTGCCCGACCTTATAATTTGGTGGTACCGTCAAACATTATCTTTTTCTTTTAATATAAGTCATAATCTGGAGAGATTTTAGCTGTCAGTGCTAATTATTGTTATGCGGGTAAATAATTTGTTACAAGTCACTTTTTTTTTGGGATCAAATCTAGACTTTCCATTACTGATCAAGAACTACTCCGTCCCGTCTTAATTATAGGAGTAAATTTTAGAGTTGATTTTGGTCTTATTATAAGAGTAAATTTTAAGTTGTCATTTTTTTTTATAATACCCCTATTTATACTTTCTCAATAATAATTAAAGACAATAATAATTTAATAATACACCTATATATTTTATAAAGTAAATAATGTTTGCAATTCATTAATGTTATATACACCTAAATTATACTCCCTCTGGTCCTAATTATAAAACAACATTTTAGAGTTGGTTTTGGTCCTAATTATAGGACAACATTCTAATTTTTGTCAATTTCTTCCTAAAATACCCCTATTTTATTCTCTCAAGTGTGTTTGGTTTTTGATGATTACATATATGTGTATGTATATATGTGTGTGTCTATATACAAATATAGACACAAATATATACATATGTACACAGACACATATATACATATGTACACAGACACATATACATAGACACACACACATATCTGTGAGTGTGTGTGCTTGTCAATATATATGTGTGTAGATATATATATATATATGTGTGTGTGTACATATATAAACACACACATATATACATATATGTGTGTGTGTGTGTTTATATGTGTGTGTCTATATATATATTTGTGTGTGTGTATTCATATATATATGTGTGTAGATATATGTATGCATGTGTGTGTACACATATATAAACACACACGTGTCTATATATATATATATTTGTGTGAGTGTGTTCATATATATATATGTGTAGATATATATGTATGTGTGTGTTTAGATATACACACACATATGTGTGTATATAGTAAGACCATTATTTCAATTAAAAACCGTGTGGAAATGAAATTCTAAATCAGAGAGGAATGTGGTAGGGGTTGTTAATTCACTTTTACTTATGTCATTTTAAATTTATATAAGGACATTTTAGGAAAATGAGTAAAATTAACTAATTTAACTTCTTTCCTTAATCTCTCCAAAAATCGGTTAAATATGTCCTATAATTAGGACCGGAGTGAGTATTTTTTTTATATAAAATAATTTTGAACAATTTTTATATAAATTATACTTTTTTATAAAAAATAATATTTTTTTATATAAATTAACAAATTAAATTTAAAGGGCATGTAGTTTTAATGCCACGTACGCACCTGTCCCCCCGTCCACTTCAATACTTCAACGTCAAATAAAACACAACTTGTTTATTTGAATGATCATCGCTTTGTTGTTTTACAGAGGGGCATTTTTGGAAAATATACATAATTAACTAATTTAACTTACTTCCTTAATCTCCCCAAATTCTGGTAATTTGCTCCTATAATTAGGACCAGAGGGAGTATTACAGAAGCAGGGGCATCGCATGCCAATAAAGACGAAACAGATATGCCAAAACAAACGAAATACAACAAGACTGAAGAAGACTAAATTAAAACCTACGAGAGAGGAAGTGTTCCATTAGGCATAGCAGAGGCAATCCGATAAACTCGGACCAACGTGTCTTGGCTGTACAGCAGCTTGATTCGAGAGAGACCTGGCATCCTTCGCATCTTCGTCCAATACCAGAAACAAAGGAGGTAAGGGTATTTCTACCCATCCGGTTGAGCACACCCCCTTACTAGTGGTTGCACCAAGTTGCTGCTCCATTCCCCCGACGAGGAGTGAAGGAGATGGAGAAATTGGAATCAGATTTGAGCACGCTTTGGATATCTTTGAGTATGCCGTGAGACTGCCATTCACAGAGATCAAGTTGATTTTTTTCAAGGCAACGCATAAGGAGTTGGCAATCTGACTCAAATATGACATTCTTATTCCCCAAGTCCTATACTATCATCAAAGCTCTTCTCATAGCCAGAGCCTCAGTCATGAATGCCGAGATAGATTTAATCTTATCAACAAAGGCCCACTTCATAACTCCCCAATGGTCTCGACAGATGATACCAATTGCAACAGGTGTCCCATAGTCTTGAAAAGCCCCATCCAGGTTGACCTTAAGTGAACGATCAGGGGGTGGAAACTAGGAAATAGCAGGCTTGGGGGCGTGACTAGCTTCATCATCATTATTGGTAGGGTGACAAACCTTCCAGTTCACACAGAGACTAGGTTGCTCTGCTAATTGTAGTGACTGGGTCCGGTTCAACCTCATTGAAGATTTTGTCATTTCGACTTTTCCAGATGAACCACAGTAGGCAACTAATAAGCGCAACATCGTAATCATTAAGAGGGCTTTTGGGGCTTATAATTTCCAGTCACCAATGTTTAAAACTATGAATACTATCAGGGTCAACCTTGAGAGACAAACTGCATCTAAACCATACACATCGTACCCAGTGGCACTAGAAGAAGAGATGCTCCGTAGTTTCACATGCTAATTGACAGATCGAGCAGACGACCATATGCCCCCTCTTCCGATGGAATAGCTCGGCATTAGTGGCTATAGCATTGGAGAAGATTCGCCAGATGAAGTTCACTATTCTTGGGAGTGCCTTGACTTTCCAATTATTTTTCCAATTAGTGCTCGACAACTAAGCCGAGGTGCTAGATTGCTGGGGTTGCACGTAGGGTCTAGACTTTGAAAGATGGTATCCTAGCTTTACTGTGTAGGCACCATTTTTTGATAAAGACCAAATTAACCTATCCTCGGTAGGGGCACGTGGGATTGGAATGGCATAGATGGCATCGTTAATCTGGTCATTAATAATGTGCCTGATCGGAGTTGTATCCTAAAACCCGCCTTCACTTGATAAAAGGGAAGCAACCGTTTGATTGGACCTTTTTAGCTCCTCATCCTCTGTTGGGTAAGGTATGGATCCACTTGTCCTGCCAAATACGTACTGACTTCCCATTTCCAATTTTCCAACATAGGTCTTCCTTGATTAATTCTCTCCCTTCTAGCATACTAGACCAGCACCATGAGGCTCTATGTCCCTTAACAACATCAAGAAAGGGACCATTGGGAAAATATAGACCTTTAAGTACCTTTGCCCATAGGTAGTTGGAGTTTTGAGATAGACGCCAAGCTGTCTTTGCAAGTAGGGCATTATTGAATTTAGTGAAATCCTGAAAACCCATACCCCTTCTATCTTGGGCCTTGCAAGTTTGTTCCATACAACCCAGTGCGTTTTGTTTCAACCTTCCCACCAGAAGCTTGCCACCAGGCTGTTTAGTTCTTTGCAGGTTTTGACTGGGAATTTAAAGCATGTCATAGGAAAGATGGGAATGGCGTTTATGACAGCTTTAATCATTATCTCTCTCCCTGCAAAAGATAAATGTTTGCAACTCCAGCCCAAAACCTTCTTACTCAATTTTTCATGAACATATGTAAGAGCTTGGTGCTTGGTATTCCCTCAAACACTCCGTATGCCCAGATATTTGCCTTGATCCAAGCTTTCACCAATGCTTAAGATGTCACAAATTTCTCCAAATTTGCCGACTGTCCTGAGGCTAAGCAGTAGCTTTGAATGATCCTTGCTAGAACTCGACTATTTCGGGTATCTGCATTCATAAAAAATAAGGCATCATCTGCGAAGAAACTGTGAGATAATATGGGCAGGAGTTACTAAGCTTAATTCCATTTAGCCGGTCCTGTGAGAGGGAATTATTAATCATGCACGAAAGGGCTTCCAGGGACAAGATAAAAAGATAAGGTGATAGAGGGTCCCTTTGTCGGAGACCTCTTCCCAGGCTAATCAAAGCTATTTTTTCACCTGCAATACATAAGTTGAGATGAACAGTTTCCACACAATTCATGATAAGATTAACCCATTTTTGGGAGAAACCGAACTTTAACAATACATTTCTTAAGAAGTCTCACTCAACCCTATCATAGGCCTTGCTCATGTCCATTTTTAAAGTGAATTCAAACTTGTTGCCAGTTTTCTTTCGCCTTAAGTAATGGAAGACTTCATGGGCTATGATGTATTATCTTGAATTAAGCGCCCAGGAACGAAGGCCCCTTGATTAGGGGAGATGCATTTATCCAGACAACTTTTCATTCTATTGGTCATTACCTTGGAAATAATTGTGTAAGAAAAATTGCAAAGGCCAATAGGTCTAAAATGGGAGACAGATTTTGGTTTATCTACCTTTGGGATGAGTGTGATATTGGTTCCATTGATATCATCAAGGGGGAGTCCCTTCGCGAAAAAATCTTTAACCATTTTAAATATAGTATCGCCTACCTCTGGCCATGAAAACTAATAGAATTTACCTGAAAAGCCGTTAGGACTAGGAGCCTTTGAGCCCCTCAATTCAAATGCTGCTAGCCAGACCTCCTCACATGTGACGGAAAAAAGTAGAGCTTCATTTGAGGCATAATCAATTTTTATGTCCACTGAGTCAATAACATCCGAAATTTGTCTCAGCCCTGAAGGGGAGAAAAGATTAGTAAAAAACGCAGTGAACATATTATTTATGGTGCACTTATCTCGTGTCCACATGCCATTCTCATCTTTGATGCTTAAGATCACATTTTCCCTCCTTCTTATAAGAGTAGAAAGATGGAAGAATTTTGAGTTTTTATCTCTTGATTGGAGCCATGAAATACATGATCGTTGCCACCAGTAATTTTCCTCTTGATCCATTAGGTCCTCAATTTGGCGTAGTAGATTAGCTTCTTCCCGTTTGCTCTCCTGGGTTTGGAAGCCCTGTTGAATAGCAGCTAGACAAGATTTCAAAAGATCGATAATCTTTTTTCAGTTAGGAAAACTCTGTTTACTCCAATTAATTAAGAATTTTTTGTAGTTATTTAATGTGAGGGCAAAACAAATAATAGAACTATTATTCTGGATGGCACCCACATCCTAGCTATCATGAACAACCTGCAAAAAATCATTATGAGCAGTCCAATAATCCTCAAACCTGAAAGGTTTTATTTTATTAGCAGAGACATGCTGAAAAATAACAAGTAGGAGATGATGATCAGATCCTAGAGGTTCGATATGAAAAACTTGAGCAAAAGGGAAATTATAACAGAAAGTATCATTTCCCAAAACTCAGTCAACTCTCTCTTTGATAGTTGCCTCATCTTGTCTGCGGTTGCACCAGGTGAACTAGGATCTGTTGAAGCCCAAATCTATGAGGGCGCAAACAAAGATGAATTTCTGAAAATTGAGGATCTTCCGGATGGCTCTTGGATTTCCTCCCTACTTTTCTTGATGTGAAACAATGTCATTAAAGTCCCCCAAACAGATCCAATTGTCGGCCCTGCAATGAGCGAATTTAATAATATTTTCATATACAATGAGTCTGTCATTCTCCATCAGAGGGCCATATACAAATGAGATGTATTGAGGAAAGTCTATTGAAGGATCAAAAACTGATGTATGGATAGCGTTGGTGGATGAGGAGATCAAGGGCGGATCTTTTAAGGGACATAGGGGGGCCATGGCCCCCCCAAAAAAAAAAATTGTTTAGAAATTTTTTTATAAAAAATTAAATATAATGTAAAATTAAATTTTGGCCCCCTCAAATTCCCCCCTTTTTATATCTTTGGGGCTTATAATTCAAGTTGTATTACATGTGGGGTCTTATATGATTTATGTTAATCTTGTCATTTTTTTTCTATATTTCATTCTAATTATCTGAAATTTTTAGCTTATCAGTGAAATTTACTTTTGTGTTGTATTCTTTAGTATGCTTTTACCCATTTTACACTAAACCTGTAGATGAAGTTTATTGATTTTTTATTCTAAACTTCAGTCTCTTGCCTTCCAATGTTGTGGTGTTCAATTACATGAAGTCTATGATTGAACCAAAGATTTACAATCACATAAATTAAAGCCTATTGCCTTCCAATGTTTGTGGTGTATTTTTTTATATTATTTCCTTTTTTTATTTATATTATTTTATTTTTTTTAATGTATATAAAACTTTCCTTTAAAAAAAAATTTCGGGGGCAGCACCCCCGAATCCCCCTACCACTATTTGGCCCCCCCAAATTTTTTTCTCAAGCTCCACCACTGGAGGAGATGATGTTAACAATATTATTTTTGTCCCAAAACAATGCAAGACCACCGCTTCTACCATTCGGATCAACAATACATTCTTCATCAAATCCACATCTCCGCCTGATTTTGCTAACATATAGGCGCTTCTTCTTTGTCTCCATTAAGAAGACTATCTGGGTTTTTTTTATTTATTTATTACAAACCTCCTTCAGGTGTTTAACTGTCAGGAGAACCCTTAACCTTTAACAGTTCCAAGATAGCAGACTCATGGTGAACCGATGGCTGCTTGGTGGCAACCATCGACGGTTTGAGTTACTTCAGAGATAATCCAACGTTGATTAGTTACATCAGTAGGTTGAAAGTCTAAGGATTCTTGGTGGGGCCCAGCAGATGGTGGCAGTTCCACAACTCTGCCCTTGTGTTTATTTTTTTTTTTTCCACGCAGAGAATGTTTGAGTTTGCGAACATTCATATGTTGAACGCTAGTAGTTGCCGACTTTGATGGGGGGGCTAGGTGCGACGTCAATGTCTGGTTCCAGGAAGAGTAGCTGCTTCTTAGGGGGGTTAAGAGTATGATCTTCAACCAGCAGGTCCTATCTGCGTTTCAAATTAATCTTGTGTAGTTCGGTGGTGACAGCTGAGATCGGTGACAAGCCAGGAAGGGGAACAAGCACCGTTTGAGTTTAAATTCCGGGTATTAGTTTCGGGGCTGCTAGGCACAGGTGGGTCGGACTTGGCGGGATCTGGATGCAAATGAGTTTAATTCCGCTCGTTGATGACACCTGGAATAGCGTTGACCGTTGCGGAGAATTTGGGTGCTCTGTATCTAGGTTTGTAACTATAGGAATTTCAGTGATTTGAATCTCCCTCTACTTATTTGCAATTAATGTATCTTCACTGTGTTGTTTCCCGTTGCCCACCTCAGATCGCTGTATTAATGGGTTGCCAGATTCTTCGCTCTGATCCTAGCTATTGCCTTTTTTTGCTAGATCGCCGATCATCTTTCTGCTGGAGCTCTGTCCAGTCGCCGGCAGTGGTTTGGGTTTCGGCACCGCCTTCTCATCCCATTTGCTGTCATGAAACACCAGCATATCATACAGCGTTCTAACATGGGGAGTTCCCAAGCCACTGCCACATCAAGCTTCTTCCTCATCTTCATCGATAGCATTAGATTGGAACTTGCAACTCCTCTCTTCATGCCCAATTCTGCCACAGTCATAACAATACTTTTGAAGGCGCTCATATTTGATTGTGACCCACATTGGTTCTCTTTGGGGTCTAGGAACCCAAAAGTCAGAGATAAGGGGTTCACGGATGTTGATGAGGTCCTAGTCCGTATGAAGGTCCTAGTGAGTTTGTCCTGCATTTTTGGAGTTTCATACATCATAACTCTTCCCACAACATTACCCAATATTATAGCATTTTCGCAGTCAAAAACTACATGTGGAAGGCCATGAAATTGGATCCAAAACGGGCACCAACCGAAGTCTACTTCATGAAAAATAGTATAGTCATCCCAGTGTTGTAGATTCAGCATGGCACCTTGAATCGACCAAGGGCATCCTCTTAACACCTTATTGTAATCTTCCCGCTTAGCAAAACGGAAGAGGAAAGCGTTTTTGTCAGGAATTTCATGTATCTCCATACCTTTATTGAGTCCCCAGCCTTTCTTAATCATGGAAATCACTATGCCTTTGTTTAGGTTCTTATCAGTTTCTAGACGTCCGACCAAAGCTCGACCCTTTTGTACAGTTTTTGGGATACGCAGGTTCAGTTGCACTGCCTTTGCAGATCTTTTCCCGCTATTGTTTGCACCTTTCTCCATTGAATTGGATTAGAGAATGGGAAAAAAAAATACTAGAGCTTTTCGGGGAGTACCGTCGCAACACGATGCACACCTTGGCTATGTCCACAGATTGAGGGGAACTCAGGGAAGGGGTCTCTCTCAACTGGAGAGGAGAGTCTCACACATAAGGAGAGGGAATGTCTCTCACAAAGGAGAGGGACTGGAGAGTCTGTTACAACTTACAAGTCACTTCCAACTATGAAAAAATAGAATTAGTGATAGAGTCGTAAAGGAAGCGGCTTTTGTGCAATTCTCGTTACTGTTCGCTGCCCTCCTGTACCCAAAACACCGTCATTTTGGGTATAAAACAAACAACAAGTTTTGTTTTTTGTTTTTTATTTTTTATTTTTTTTCAGAGCACTGAATGGTACTAAAAAAAGATACTTCAGGATATTGACTGGTACTGAAAAATTATTTCAGGATATTGACTGGTACTAAAAATATATTTTAGAATACTGAATTATACTGAAAAAATACCACATGATCTTGACAAATTATTTTAGGATCTTGAAAAACTATTTCAGGGATTGACTGTTACTAAAAATATACTTCAAGAAATTTTTTCAAGACCCTAAAATAATTTTTCAAGATCATGAAGTATTTTTTCAGTATCCTGAAGTATCTTTTTAGTACCCATCAGCACCCTGAAATATTCAAGATCCTAAAATAATTTTTCAAGATCATGAAATATTTTTTCAGTACCAATCAATATCCAAAAGTATCTTTTTAATAATATTCAGTGCTCTAAAAAAATTTCAAAAAAAAAAAACAGAACTTGTTGTTTGTTTTATACCCAAAACGGCGGTGTTTTGGGTACAGGAGGGCAGTGGACAGTAAGGAGAATCAGACCAAAGCCGCTTGGACCCGGCTTCTCTCCAATGCTTTTCCTCTCCGCTGCCAATTTATTTATTTTTTTCAATTTCTTATCTTTCATCCTCCAATCCCTTCAAGCCACCTTACCCCTCCCCTCACCTTTTTTTTGCACTTACACGGTTTATGCCACAAAAAGGACCTGAAACACAAATTTTTAAGATCTTAAAAAATTATTTTAGGATATTTATTGGTGCTAAAAAGATACATTAGGATACTAAATGATACTAAAAAAATACCTCATGATCTTGAAAAAAATTATATTTAGGATCTTATAAAAAAATTTAGGATACTGACTGTACTAAAAATATACTGCAAGATATTTTTTCAAAACCATGAGGTATTTTTTCAGTACCAGTCAGTATCCTAAAATATATTTTTAGTACCAATCAGTACTCTGAATATTTTTTTTAAGATCCTAAAATAATTTTTCAAGATCATAAGGTATTTTTCAGTACTAGTCAGTCAATATCCTGAAAAGAAAAAAATTCTAGATCCTAAAATAATTTTTCAAGATCATGCAGTATTTTTTACCATCAGTCAATATCCTTAAGTATTTTTTAGTATCAATTAGTACCCTGAATTTTTTTTTTAAAATCTTAAAATAATTTTTCAAGATCATAAGGTATTTTTTTAGTATCAGTCGGTATGTATCTTTTTAGTATTAGTCAGCACTCTAAAATATTTTTTAAAGATAAAAAAAAATTGTGTTTCAAGTCCTTTGTGGCATAAACCGTGTAAGTGCAAAAATGGGTGAGGGGAAGGGCAAGGTGGCTTGATGGAATTGGAGGATAAGAGATGAGAAATTACCAAAAATACCAACAAACTTTTAAAAAAAAAAAAAAAAAAAGGCAGCGGATGGCAGCGGAGGGGAAAAGCATAGGAGAGAATCCGAGTCCGTCCAGTCGTAAACCGCAAGCATAAGATATGATTGTTGAATGCTCCAAATTATCATAATAAAGTGTGATGTCAGCTAAAATATCCTTTTCAATTTTCAATTTCTGCATGTTTTATTTTGTTTTTAAAAACAAAAAAAAAAGTTACTTTCTCTTGTCTTTAATATAAGATCTAGTTGACTTTTTTTTAAAAAAAAAAAAGATTAAGTAAACTAAACAAATTTCTTTAAAATATTTATATTTATCTTTTTTTATATCAAATTAATTTGTCTGACTTATAAATTGATATGTAATTAAATGATAAGCTACATATTCTATAATTAATTAATTTATTTAGCTTATTCAATATCTCTAAGAAATGTCAATTGAGTCTTATATAAAGGATCAAGTGGAGTATAAAATTGGTTTGGTAAGTTATTTTCAATAAAATGTTTTCTTAAAGAAAACAAAACATTATTTTTAGAAACTATGAAACAAAGACAGTTTTTAAGTGTTTTCTTATTTGTTTTTTATTTCTTATTTTTTGAAGTCGTCATCCGTCTATTATGTACCACGAGATCGCCACATCATTGACAGTGACGGCCGTCGCCAGTCTCTTCAAAATCATATTTTTTTAAAACAACTATCCAAACATTTTTTTTAAATTTGTTTTTAAAATCTATTTTGGAAAACATAGAAAATAGAAACGAACAAGCCTATATTTTTAAAACAACCATACAAATAGATTTTTTTCCCCTTTTCAAAACCTGTTTCTTAAAAACAATTTTGAAAATAAAACAAAAATTTCAAACAAAGAGGCCCTTTGTTTCTTGAGTTAAGGAGCAAAAATACATATGTGGCTTTCCCAAAAGTGCACCCAATAACAAGTATTTTTTGTAGGGACAACAGTGACTATGTGGTTACAGAAGTGGAACAAAAATACTCATTGATCATTAATTTGACTTTTTCTCCACCGTCTGAATTCGATCGGGATATATGTAACATCCTAATTCTTACATTAGGATTTAGGGTAAAGGTGCAAAAATACAAATGTGTTTTATCTAGAGGAACGCCCAACACCAAGTGCTTTTTTAGGGGTAAAAATACATATGTGGTTATAAAATAGGTGCAAAAGTTACACCATCGTTAAATCTGACTTAACGGTGTTAATTTTAGGGGTGGGGCTCACAATATTTTCATGAAAATACCAAAATACTCCTAATTAAAAAAAAACAACAACAACAACAACTTTGCTCCAAGCTCGATCTGAACACCCCCAATCTCGATCTGAACCCCCCTCTACTCCCCCGCCTGTGACCCCCCAAATCTCGATCTGGACCCCCCCCAAAAAAAATCTCAATCTGAACCACATGTGTAAGCTAACGATATTACTATCACAATAGGTTTCTTAAGCCTGGATCTTTGGCTCGTCTTAGGGATTTCAAATTCAATGCAATCTCGGACCTTTGATTCGCATACTCAGATTCCTTTCTCCAATCTTCTTACATCCAACTCGTCCCCCACTTCAACTTCTTCTTCTAGCGATCACACTGATCTGCACTGAACCTAATCAATTTTGGAGTTCCTTGCTTTGATTTGAGGATCAATCGCCCTCGGTGCTTGCTTAGAAAGAAGCTCTTCGTCATTGCTCCAGTTTTCTCAGAGAGTGACTAGTTATAGATTCTTGATGTATAAATAATTTGATCTATGTGATTCTTGTCCAACCTAATAAATGACACACTTAAGTTTCTGATATTCCTTTTTACGATTTTCTTACATTATTTTGTCAATTGGGCTTCCCTTGGTGTTGATTCATACTTGCCATTCGTCATTTCATGTAGAATTGGAGACATCTACGATCTTATAATTAAAGGATCGAGATTTGGGGGGTGTTCAGGGCAGTTTTTTTTTTTTTAATTAGGGGTATTTTGGTATTTTCATGAAAATAGTGTGGGCCCCACCCCCAAAATTAACACCATTAAGTCAGATTTAACATGATGTGACTTTTACACCTATTTTATAACCACATATGTATTTTTGCCCGTAAAAAAATACTTGGTGTTGGACGCTCCTCCGGATAAAATACATGTGTATTTTTGCACCTTTATCCAACATTAATTGCATGTTTTCCAACTTTACCCTTGACTTTATTTGTTGCATTTATTATTTCTCTCACTTATCCTCTTTACAAATAAGTGTATAGTTGAAAAAGATACATATTTAATGCTCTTAACTAATTTTAACTGTTTTCATTTAAATGAGCTAATTGTCATTGACCTAATGTTGAAAAAGAAAATGTTTGGAAGGTGTCATCATGTTTTTATATCTTTTAATAAGCTTCCATAATTTAAAAGTATCTCGTCAATTTTTTTTTATGAGAGAGTTCTAATTTATTTGAACAAAATAGTTTTTTTTTTTTTTTTTGTGTTTTTAAAATACCTCAACAGTCACCAACTAAATTTTGATGTTGTTTTCAACTGCGACTTGAACGATTTTCATTGAGTAAGCATATTTTATAAAACCAGCACATCACAGAACCTCCTAAATACATCTCAATGTCGAACGACGACGGCTAAAACGATATAACCATGAACACAAAATTTTGGAACGGTCAAAATAATGGTGAAGGGAACACAACAGAAAGAGGAAGTAAGATTTGTGAAATGAAAACGATTTAAGAAGCAAGCATATTTTATAAAAACGTGTTGGTGACGTGAAGCGACCTTGGCATCGGAGTGACTGGATGGTGGCTCCTTGAATGGGGTGTGTCCCAAAAAAATGTTATGACCTTCCCATACATGGTCTAAAGGTTATATTCTCCTCAACATTTTTGTCTTACCGGACGAAACCAGAAACGCTGGTTCGGTGACGCAGTCCTAGAAATAGGGAATTGACTTTGTCGTGATCTGAGAGAGAGAGAGAGAGAGAACGGCAGTAGAGCCCCAAATACACAGTCTCTCACTCTGGCACACATACACAGAGACAGAGAATCAGATAAAGAAAATGGAATAAGAGAATATTGAGAGAAAAGAAAGCTAAAAAGAAAATGTAATCACCCCTCATAATGTAACCAACACATTATGCTAACCTGTTAATTAGGTACTGCTACCATATTTTTAGAGTAATCTTTGGGCCTCAAATCAAACCTCTTTGATTTTCTTCTTCTTTTTCTTGAGCTCATGCTGGATCTTAATTGACCTATCTACGGTAGAAGAACTCCCAACACCATATTTACCATTTCCACGCCTCGACGTGTTTGATTGGAACGTTTCCAATGAAACCCCAATGGGAGAGGAATTTCCACATAAAGTATCTCCCCGCTGAGAATGATAATCATGTTATATCCTATAACGTCGTGAATTTTGAGTTAGCGTCACACCTTATCAAATGACATTGTAAATTTAATGGCCTTTCTGAGCTAACAAGTGAGGTAAGAGCAACCTGAACTCAAGTGAAAGTCAGTGAGGTTTTGAGAGTAGAAAGTTTAATAAACTAACATCAAACTTGAGCTCAAATCGAGAGATCGTGTTTTTGGTTGGGCTCTCAGTAATGAGGCAACATCCTAGCAGTACACTGTATAACATAGTTAAAATCATGTCTATTTGCCAGGGGTCTCGTGACTTGAGGGTACGAAAGCTCTCCTATAAGTAAGAAGTTAATTCAATTTCATTTGTAATTAGGTTGTTAATGTCTGCCTTTTTTGAATAAAAAAAAAATCAAGCTCATCCCAAATTTTCTAATTGGGCGGCCCATAATTATGTGAATATCCCCCAAACATCGCCAATTAATTGCTACTTTCATTTCATTTCATGTCACATTGACTGTTGCTGCCAAGGACGGACCTAAGTAGTGGATTGGTGGGGTAAGTGTTCACCTTTGAATTGGGGATTTTTTTTTATTTTTTTTTAAATTAATACATGTTTAAATAATTACTTACCCTTAATACATCAAGACTATACTTCGTAATCTGATAGGAGATGAATGGTTGAATGATTGTTTAGTACCTTATATTAAAAAAGATGTATTTGATAGCATTGATAATAAGACAATTATGATGTAATTCCAAAAAATAAAGTCTAGAACGATGATATTGTAATTATTTTTATTGTAATATACTTTTGTTTTTAAAATATATATATTTGAACTTATTAAATGTCCACCCTTCATTGTAATTTATATAACTGCATTTCTAACGGCACTTAGCCTTACTTTTCTAAATAACAGGTTTGTAAAATAACTGTCTCTCTTATTACATCATCAGTATTCACTTGATTTCATAAATATTTTTTTTATTCTTTTCTTTTTTAATGCATTTAAAATTTTTGTTTAAAAGAAAAAATCGGGGGCCTCGTCGATGGTGCCCTCTTCAGTCATTTTCTGGATCCGCCCCTAGCTGCTGCCTCTTTGCTTTTACAACCATCTTGTCCTCATAGTCTTCAATGCCACGACGCGCATGCATTCCAAACGCAATTATGCTTCTGATGTGGCTAAACTTTATTTAATGAAGGAAGCCATGTGCCATTAATTTTGATAGCTGAATTGCACCCTTCCACCAATATGATAAGCCTCCTGTCTGCGTCCGCTAATTATTATTCTATCCAATTCTTTAAATCTACCCACCTTTTAGAGTTGTTCATAATTTTTAGTACTCACTACTCTTTCTGCTATCTCTGCCAAATAAAATGAGGGAAAGACAAGAGAAAGGCACCTATTTTTTTAATTTTAGAATAATTGCCACTTCAAAGTTTGTGTTTTGTTTTATGATACGTGGTTTTAGAATTTCAATCAACTATTAGTATTATTTTTATTTCAAAGTGTTCAGTAGTTGAATGCTTATCTACAAAGATGTCTTAATTGTAACATCCTCATTTTTTAATTAATTAATGGTTTGATCAATCATTCATCAACATATTTCATGCACACAGTTGAATTTTTGAACTTTATAAGACCCAAACTCTTTAACTGAATAATGATTCATCATTTATCAAAATATCCAAAATATACCGGAGTATATATGTAAAGTAAGTCATAATGTGACAATATACAATAATCCAATATATACAAAAAATATAGAAACACTACTGTTAGTAGAATAAGCTTAAGTTTATGAAGTCTTCTCTGAAAAACTCACACGAGAACTATCACCTAAAAAATATTAGTAATCGTCAATCCAACTCATTACAAATACTAATATGTACTTGTGAGGTGCCAAATAGAACAATTTATATAACAGTATTGAAAATATAATGCATAAATTTCTAAGTCACTAATTTCATATCACAATTTCTATATCATAATCTCATACCACAAATTCCATATTCGGAATTCTATATCACAGTTTATATAACACAATTCCTAAGTTACCTCTCATCAATTCAACCGAACCACCTTATTTTCGCTGACTAGACCCATGGGTTAAGTTACTATATATATTATTGGCTACTCAAAAGTTCACTGGTCATATAATGAGGACCAACCAAAATCCATAGAGCACATGCCCCACACTATGTGTTTTTTCTCCTTATGGAACTAGTGGGGTGTCGCAGCCCCTTATCGAACAAGTTGGACAATCCCTCATGCATTGAACTAGTGGGGCAATGGAAAGCCAATCATCAATCGCACACTAATGGAGGCTACACCACATGGTGGAACAAACTACTCTATCTTTTCTCAATCCAACTATCACAATAAATAGCTCAATGGAAATTCTCATGTACATGGTAAAATATCTCAATTCTCAGCTCTTATATATATATAGTGGCGGACCCAGAAATTTATTGGAGAAGGGGCACTAGTGGCGGGGGTTCGAGGGCAACACCCTCAATTTTTTTTCAATGAAAGTTTTAAATGCATTAAAAAACAAAAGAATATAAACAAGAGAAAAAAAGAATATCAAAAAATATTCATGAAATCAAGTGAATACTTATGATATAATAAGAGAGACAATTATTTTACAAACCTCATTTAGAAAAGCAAGACTAAGTGCTGTTAGAAATGCAGCTACATAAATTACAATGAAGGGTGAGCACTCAATAAGTTCAAGTACATATATTTTAGTAACAAAAGTATATTACAATAAAAATAAATACAATGTGATTCTTCTAGGCCTTATTTTTTGGAATTCCATCATAATTGCCTTATTATCATTGTTATCAAATACATCTTTTTCAATATACGACACTTAATAATCATTCAACCATTCATCTCTCATCCAATTACAAAGTGCAATCTTGATGTATTAAGGGTGAGTATTTAATTTAAGGGTGGACAATCATTTGGAAAGTAGACAAATAATGTTAATGCTAATGAAAATTTAAAACTATTATATTCAAGTTATTAATTCAAACTCATTTAACTTGATTTATTTATTTTTTAAAAAAATCTCAAATTCAAGGGGTCCTTGCCCCCCAATTAACAACCTAGGTACGTCACTATATATATATATATATATATCACAACTCAAATCATAAGGTTCACAAGAGAATTTCTATTAAAATACTCAGATATATTTAATCAATATCCATATATTATTTTCATTCTCATAATCATTTCACAAAATACTCACAAACAACATACCATACAAGTAATAAGTGAAAAGTGGTTACCTCTTGTCAAAACCAATTATTATCACAATACTTTTAATCCAAGAGATCAAACACATGCCAAAATTAATATACCACAATTAATTTACTACCTATTAATAATTCTTCAAAACTCCACATAATCAAAATTATAATTCTAATTTCATATAATTCAAAATATATAAATTTTAATAATAATATATTATTATAATAAAAACTGAAAATGTCAGTTTGAGGTTAAATTTTAAAAATCACAGTTTAATCATATGAATTTCAGAAATAACAATTTAGACATTTTAATTTAAAAAAACGAAATTTTAGTTCTACAAATTTCAAAAATAACAATTTAGTATTTCAAATTTCAAAACTAAACCGATTAAAATTTCAATAATATCTCCATTAACTCAAATAAAGTTGTTAACCCACATTTGATTGGTGGGAACGTCCCTTAGGACATAAATTGTAAACTTTTTAAATATAAAGTTAATTTTAAATTTCTACAACTACTAATTAACAAATCTAAATCGATTAAAATTAAATATTAATCATTATCTACATATATGTGGTAATCTATTATCAAAACTCAAAACTCTCATAAAATCCAAACCCCTATAATTTTCACAAATTAGCATAATATTACCCTTATTGAAAAGAGAAAAATATGTGGAATAATTTTCATGAATGAAGTTTGTTGAAAAGAAATTAGTTTAATTACCTAAATGATCTTATAAAATAAATAACTTACTTAGAAAAAAATCCAAATAACCTCTTTTTCTTCCATTAACTCAACTAAAGTTTTTAACCCACATTTGATTGGTAGGAACATCATATATAGGACGTAAATTCTAAACTTTTTAAACAAAAAAAATGATTTTAAATTCCTACAACTACCAATTAATAAATCTAATAAATTAATTAAAATTAAATATTAATCATCATCTACCTATTTATGGTCATCTATTATTAAAACTCACAACTCTCCCAAAATCTAAACCCCTATAATTTTCACAAATCATCATAATATTACCTTTAATGGAAAGAGAAAAATAAGTGGAATAACTTTCATGAATGAAGTTGATTGAAAAAAAAATTGGTTTAATTACCTAAATGATTTTATAAGATAAATAATTTACTTAAAAAAAAAATCTAAATAACCTCTTTCTCTTTCTTCTCTTCCTCACCTTCTTTCCCCGCTCCCGTTTTCTTTCTCGCTCTCAACGCCTCCACACCGCACAGATATAAATAGAATGGAGAGTGGCAGTGGTTGGGAATTATTAATTCCCCCTACCCCAAAAGTCAAAGCCACCAACTCTTTAATTATTATTATTATTTTATAATTTATCATTATTTTTCTTTTTTCTTTTACAATTCTCCTTCTTAATTATATTTAAACCCCAAAAATAAAAATTAGGATGTTACATTAATTAAGTAACAACAGATGGAGCTATAATTTAAGTTATTTAACAACTTGCATAATTTGCTTAATTATTGTTACTTTTGAAGTATTTTTGTTTTTATTCATCTTCCATTTTAAGAGTTTAATATGATAGAATAGATAAAATAAAATAGGGGCACACCGTAAGATTTAAGGAAATTAACCGTATTACTTAATTTGAGTGTGAAACCCTTAATTATAAAAAGCAGACGGTTGGGCGGGGATGATTCGAAGTTATATTTGTAAGGAGGAAAGGAGATGATGGAAAAGTGAGGCAATTATGACAAGGATGCTCGTGCCGGTCGTATTCATCACTTAAGAATCAATCACACTTAGTAAGGAGCAAAACAGAGGAAAGTAAAATGACAGCCATTCCCATGATTAGAAGAAGAAGAAGAAAGATGATGTGAAATATAATAAAAATGAAAAAGGAAGTCTCAGAAGAATTTGCTGACGTAATTCTCAAGGAGAGGGCCAATGAGCTTCTTATAGGCAGCTTCGGTGGGATGATAACTGTCCCAAAACACATAATTGGAAACATCGTCACATGTCGGATCCAGAGGGTTGCACAAAACCGCCACCTCTATTATCCCTGTTCCGCAACATCCTCTGTCCACCACCTGAAACCCTGCACCCACAAATTCCCACCTTCAATTCCTTAACTTGATGTTGCCTATCATTATTAATTAACCAGTAAGAGTCAATTATATATTACCGTATCTCTGGTAGTTTTGGATGATATCCAGTAAAGGTTTGTAAACATCAATGTACACAATCCTGCTGTTTGGTAAATCCCTGCTCAGAGAATCCATCTTCTTTGACAGCTTGGAGTTGAATAACTTTGCTGCTTCGTTTTCCTGTCCCGCACACTCTCTCTCTATTCCACCGCCAAGAGTTCTCTGTGAAGGCACACACCCTATTGGTGGAGCGCTGAACACCCCAATCCTACGCAGCCCTAGCTCGTATAGTTCCTGCTTTCCATTTCATGCATTATTATTTCACACTAGCTAGCTACTGCATGTTATTAACTGTACCTACGCGATGGTTCACTTGTTTTGGTACCTTGACAAAATCAGAGGCTGAATTGGCCATGAGATCAGTGTAAGCGGGAACGTCGTATTGGAGTTGTCTGACGCGAGCCGTAAAATATGTGTTGGCAATGTCGTCGCTACCGGAAACCACGAGAGCCACCGCGTTGGCTAATATGAAGTTTGTTCTGTCCTCTCCTACAATACCTTTCAGCTTCCCTATGTATTCTTTCAACATCTCTACTTGGGCCGATAGTGGTATCACTGACTGATCAATTAGTATTCCTTGTTCAATCTCAAAGTCATAAAACACAACGACCCAAAAAGACTGGACCACTTCATTAATTATGTGTTTACGTACGTACCACAATTTGGGGTGTCAAAGGATCATAACCCGACGCACCGGAGGCGAAGCAGACACCAGTCGGAAGATCACTAGGCTTCAGATTTGGATCCAGATAAGCAGGCACCAACTCCTTAATGCCCAACTCCTCAGCTGACATACAGTTCAGCTCATACCAATAATTAATCATATCAAGTCTCACAAACCCAGCGCGTTAAAAAATACGTACTATACAAGATATATACGGTGCGAGTAAACATTACAGTGGATATATAAGCTTATAAGCTTATACGGTGCGAGTAAACATTACAAGATATATAAGAACGATCCTAATATTATAGAATACAGTGGATATATGTGTGCATAATATCTTTTAGATAAAGCAACTCACCTACTTTGAACTGATTTTTTCTTGCCATTAATTGGCCAAGCAACAGGTACGACTCATTCTATATATCCAACAGGTTTATACGCTTATTTGTGGCTCATTCTATCCAACACGTCGCATTAGCACATAAATATTCCTAGCTAGCTAGTTTCCTTACGTTGGCCATTGCATTAATTCAACTAATCAAACATTCTCCTTTTTTTTCCCGCGAAATTTTTAAAAAAAAAAAAACGGTCCTCTTACGTACTCAGACCGTGATTAATAATCTCAGAGCAATCAGGTTTGGTAGTAGTACATACAGACACGAACTTATCAAAAGGGAGAAAGCAAAGAAAATGTATGTATAAGAGGGAATTATATATTACCTATGATGTCTGAAGGAACCTTTCCGTTGCCGAAGCGGCCGGTGGGTATGCCTCCCTCAAAATCTTGACCATAAGGAGGGAAGTTGCACTTAACGACTGTTTCGAGGTAGTTGTTGTTGCCGGTGTCCACGATTGAATCTCCGAATGCTAATATTGCCGGAACTGAAATATTGGGCGGCAATCTCACCACTCCCTTGGCTCTGCACCAAACTGCTAACAACAACATCAAACGGAGCACTGTCCTCCAACTTAAACAACAAGACCAAGCCAACTTCATGAACACAGCCATTGTGGATACAGGCAGGCTAGCTATTTTAGCTGTTTTTAAAAAGATCGACTAAGCAGATGCTGCTTCCTACTATGAACCTATTACTCGTTTACCCTCTATTTATATCACTGGAATCGTGTCCTTTTATTTCATTTCTAGTGACCACACGCAAACCGCAATTGCACCAACCGGTAATTTTACGCACTCTTTTAAGAGATACACCCAAGTATATTAATTAAACGAAATGATACGGGTAGCAAAAACTTTACTACTAGGGGGTCTAATTATAGGAACACTTTCGTAGTGCAAATTGCACTATGAAAGTGTTCCTATAATTAGGACCGGAGGGAGTAATTAACAAGACAGTTGGGTCCTCGTCCGCGGCTATATAATTGTGAATAACTTTTGTACGTTATATCCTATGCATTATTTAGCTAGCCGCATGCATTAACTGAGATTCTCGATTGGATCTATACAAAGTGTTAGTTTTACTAGTTTATCGTGAGTAATGGAGTGCGTATATCATAAATCACGAGCCTATTCCTGAGTGACTTCCATCAAGAACACCGACATGAATGTAACGTAACTTACTCTTCTCATTAAGAACACCAACAAGAATATACAACTATATATCTCGTGTCTCAGTTTACTATGAGGCTGAACGATTGATCACCCCATGTCAATTAAAAAACTAAATAGCTTTAATATTCACTTATATTCTTTTCACGTACGTATATCTACAGGGTCAAAAAAACAAAGCTCTGTATATGCGGGGCTGCGCAGCCCGACGTGAGCTATTCGCATCGGCCATTCAATCACTTTTATAGGAAATTCAATAAACTAGCTAGCTAGAAACTTTTATTATTATTACTGTTACCAACTTAATTACCATATTACTACTACTTCAAAATGCAAGACTTTACTTCCGCATTTGTAGTTTTCACTTTTGCGAGGACACACCAATGCTACTGCTTCTGGTTCTATTGACACCATCAATTACTGTTGGATATACGTGTGTGCCTGTGTTGCCCTAGAGTAACGCGTAGTGGGCCTTTTCTTTTAGTTGGTTGGCGGTTAAACTTGTACGACCACTACCAAGTACACTGCATCTACCAACATATCTAGCACTAGGCGGGTTTTGTGCCTGTATAATCTATTTTATATTTACTTGTTGGCCAAAAAAAATATCTATTACTCACTCTAATTACTAAATAAATTCAGTTGGTATCCACTTATTAGGCGTGTTCGCTGATATGTAGTTCTATGATGTCAGGGGAAAGAAAATTAAAGAAGTGCACCAACTATAATGGCCTTGAATCAGAAAACAAGAAGGGATATGATTTTAAGATCAGGTGCTATTGGCTATTATACTGCACGCATCTCTTACAAAAGTCGATAAGTATTTTATACTCCGTGTTCGTTCATACATGATTTAAGGCTTCTACAGCTCAAACTGATGAGTAGCCCGTACAATTCAGACCCAAGACTCATGCACCGATTGATTTAAAAATTTAATCTTTATTTGTTGACACGCCTCCATATATATGCCATAGTTTCATCCATTGCCGTAGCCAGCAAGCTCGTTCATCAATCAGACCGCAACGTAATCAATGTTGCGGTCCTTTTGGGTTAGTTACAATATACTAATCACAAAAATGACCCAATAATTCGTTTGCGTACGTGAGGCGGCGCAGGACAAAAAAAAAAACATATAACGTGTGTGATGTACCTACGGGCCACACCAATTAATTATTGATTAATTTTATTTCTTAATAAGATCGCATACCTAATACTTCCAACTTTTATGAGTGTGTCACTAAGTAAAGAGCAGCGCGCGGCCAAGGAGATCTTCATCGGGGTACGCCATTGTTGATTTGTTTCCATCTTCACGAAATACATCTAAATCTATTATTTAATTATGTTAAAGATAATATTACATCTTATATTAATATTTGATATGTTCTCATGTTGAGATATTATATACTCCATCTAGTCTTTATTATAATACACCAATTAACAATTCTCACAAATCAATAAAAATAGTTAAAGTTAATAAATTTATCCTAAAATTTAAGTAACTTTGAATGTTATCCCTATTAATTGCACTAAATTATAATATTATATTAATTATTACCCTCACCCAATGCCCTTATTAATTATGGGCATACATGAAAAAAAATAATTAATACGCTGTGGAAACAAACAAGTGCTTTATAAAAAAAAAAACTAAATACAATTGTTAGTTGATGCCTAAGGATCCGAGGGAGTATCATTTATTAACATATATATATATATATATATATATTAGAAATATTATTATTATAGGTTATATTTGATTAAGATTTATTTATATTATATTATAGGATTAGTTTATGTAATATTTTGCCTACAGAAAGGCTCTTGTAGGCTGTGCATGACAACCATTATGTTCCCCAGCACAGTTTCTGAGATGGAACAGTTTTTTCTGATTCTGTGCCTAGGAAAAGATCTGAGAATCAGAATTATGTTTGTTAACTCATTTTATTTTTACTCCGAGAATCAGAATTACGTTTGTTAACACAATTTTTTTTTTTCATTCCGATAATCAGAATTACGTTTGTTAACACATTTTATTTTTATTTCTGTAATTTTTATATTCAAAAAATTATTTATGTGGTGGTGGCGGTGGCGGTGGTGGCGGCGGCGGTGGCGGTGGCAGCGGTGGTGGTGGTGGCGGCGGTGGTGGTGATGGGTGGGGGCGGTGGTGGTCGTGGTGGTGGTGGTGGTGGCGATGGAGGTGGGGGGGTGGTGGTGGCGTGGTGGCGGTGGCGGCGTGGTGGTGGTGGTGGTGGCGGTGAGGTGGGGGTGGCGGTAGCGGCGGCGGCGGTTGTGGTGGTGGTGGTAGTGGCGGTGAGGTGGGGCGGCGGTGGTGGTGGTGGTGGTAGTGGTAGTGGCGGTGAGGTGGTGTGGTGGGGTGGTGGTGGTGGTGGTGGCAGTAGTGGTGGCGGCGGCGACGGTCGTGGTGGTGGCGGTGGTAGCGATGAGGTGGGGCGGCGGCAATGGCGTCGGCGAGGGTGGTGGCGGTGGTGGTGGCGGTGAGGTGGGGGTGGTGGTGGCGGCGGCGGTTGTGGTGGTGGTGGTAGTGGTCGTGGCGGTGAGGTGGGGGCAGCAGCGGCGGCGGCAGTGGTGTTGGTGGTGCGGTGGGGGTGGTGATGGTGGCGGCGGCGGTGCGGTGGGGGTTGTGGCGGCGGTGGCGGCGGTGGTGGGGAGGGTAGTTGACACTGCGAAAGGTTTTCGAGAGAAAAAAGAGAGGTTGTAGGTTGAGGAATAAATTCTGATTTTGTGCCCAGAAATAGAAAAGCATGAATTTTCTGCTTTTTTTTTTTTCTATTCCCCAGCACAAAAATTGAACCGGTTCATCCCGGGAACAAAAAAAAAAACCGGATTTACCAAACAGATTTCTCATCCATTTGTGTTCCGGGGAACAGAAATTAACAAAAAACACATTCTGAGAGCGTTACCATGCACACCCGTATACTCATTGATTTAAGGATTAAGCGTTAAGGTTTTAATACCTTAATAATATTGTAGAGGTTATTGTTTCCTCTCTAATTCAATACTTAAAATTCTAAAAAAATTATTAATTGTTATTACTTGCAGTCTAATACTAGTTGATATTGGTTTGCAAATCAAATATGTGGAAACTTGCGGCAAAATAAAAATCTTTGGGTCATATACGAGTGTCGAATCACTAAAGCGACGTCAGAACCGTCCTCCGCAATTCCACATTTTTGCATAATGATAATAATAACATTAACAGCATTAATAAATAATTGATTAGGTCATATGCATTCATTTCATTGTACCACGTAGTTACGTACTGTGTCCTTCCCAGCCAACTGGCCTTTCGGTGCTCATCACAAGTTATTTTATTATGTCTCCTAAGCCTAGGTCTTACGATCGATCTTGTGCTGATGTTTTTTTTAGTATATCAAATACTTCTCTGAGAATAGAGTTCAAGATAGAAAAAAAAAAACATTCTTTAACCCTCGAATGAAATTAGCTGTCGAGTTTATTTGCTAATTAATCTGTACACGTTTTTTTGCCAACGGACACATGGTCATTTATTCAGTAATACACTCATTTGCAGGCGGCACGCAAAACCCAAATGGCTCTACAACAGTGATCTTCACTGTTAAAAAAAATATGAAAATATATATAGGGGAAGGCAAGAAATTAAAACCCCTTCTTTACCCATCTTCTCATCATCATAAATTTAAAACACAACGATACCCTAGCTAGTAGTAATATAAGGATATATATTTCTCTAGGTAGATCTTACTACCTCCATTCTAGCCGAAGAACTCAGTTTATAATGTAATTTAAGGCCTTACACACACATTTAGGACCTGTTAGAATATTTAGTTAATTATGCGCTCATAATCATAATTTTTTCATTTCCCTATATTAAGAGACAATGCATTGAAGAAGGAGACCCCACATCAATATAGGGGTAGGAAAAAGGTGACGGAGGGGTGTGCAACTGAAAAATAAATGTGGTGTTAACAAACTAACATCCCATTTGTATTTTCTAAAATCAGTACTAAATATTAAAGGGCAATTAGGTGAAGTTATTCCTCCATCTACTCCGTCTAGCTAGCTCTTGTTCTGCAAGTAGTCAAGCTCATACATAGCGTGATGCCATTTTCTCCATCAAATTTAAAGGACCGTGAATATGCATAGAATTTCTTGGTTTAAAGTAGAGTGGTTGAAAGTTAGTTGATTGACATTTAATGCGTTAAAAATATACTTCCCCAGCAAGTTTGAGCCAGGAGACTATATGGGCGTAGGAAGGAGAAAAGAAGAGACATGGTCACGAGAAGATTTTCTTGGAAAGAATGTTTCTTTGGTATCTCTAGTTATCAGATCGAATGATAGCCGCCTGTGCGCAATCCATGATAACTTGCACATTAATTCTGGTTCATTTCTGTTTTGAAAAATGATTTTGATTAAATCTCCTCGGCTGGGCACTTTGCAAGCGTACTTCTCACCCAATTATCAATATACAAATAATAGGAAAAAGTTACAAATAGGTTCGAGAAAAGACTTATTTACAAATTAATAAATATTTGTTATGGGTAAGGACTAAGGAGAGTTGTACATATCAATCTCTCCTTCATTACTCTTTATCACCCTAGATTTTATCAAGTAACTCTCATTGTTCCACCGTCTTGTGATTTATCTTCCCATTCACATTGGTAGTCTTTATTTCCCGTTACTTCACACTTTAACATGAACGAGATATTTGATGTGTAAAACTTGTAGAATGCTACTATGGTTATTAATTATTACCGTATAAAACTTGTCCATAAAGATTTAGGATACGCGCGAAGGATGTCATTTCGAGTCACCATAGGAGTATCATCTAATGATCAAACTTGTTTGGGTATTTGTATAAAATCTAAAGTTGGATTTCCTTTTTTTTTCCTAAGAAGGAAATTTAATTAATGTACCCTTTCTTTTGTTATGTACTCCTCATATAAAATATATTTAAGGAATTAATTTTAACTCTAAATATGACATAATTTTTATATTTATCAATTTTTTAATAATTTACCCCTATCAATATTCTGTAAACCATAAACCATAATCAATTATAAGAGGAGAAAATTAAAAAAGATAATTAGAGTATATGTCATATTAATTAATTGGTTTAGTATTTAGGAAATAATAGAGGAAATGGTCAATCTAAAGGCACGAGTGCGACAAAAATTCATCTAATGACCCTAGACTTGCCACCAAATTCACCGGATTTGGTAGAAGGTATACGTGTATGCATGCGTCTAATTACACAAAAGGCATCCCAACATGAGAGACGTTTCTTCTCCCATGAAACAAAATAAAAGAAAAAGAGATCCTCTGGACATATTCACACACCAAGTATCGAAACAAAATTGCCGGCCAAAAGAATTCTTACGTGAACAAGCAAGAATCGCACTAGGAAAAAAAGTACACGAGGTAATTCCAAACAATAATTATTGATCAATGATCGCAAGCGATTGATCGGTAAAATAACATTGAAGTTTAAAGTGACACGATCTGCGTAAATCGGCTAGCACTCACAAGAAAGGGCGCTGCAAACCCCACAATCGATTGTCTCGTAACCCGTGTTTGGGACCGCGACCTACTACCAACCCACATAACAAAGGCTTTAAGTAACTTATTTGACTTCCTTAATCTTTCCAAAAAAAAAAATCAACTAGGTCTCATAATTAGGACCGGATGTAGTAATTTCTTAAGCTCCAAGGACTTATTTGTATGACCAGCATGTTTGTTTAAATGGGATTTTAACTAACATCTATACAAACATATTTTTAAAAAAACAAGTTAAATCATAGGAGTATCATCTAATGATCAAATAATAGATAAACACATGAAAATGCGGGATTCAAGCCCAAGACCTCATCGAGCCGCTAGGGCGGACAAAGATATTTTACTCTTAAATTTGTAGAATGCTACTATGGTTATTAATTATTACCGTATAAAACTTGTCCATAAAGATTTAGGATACGCGCGAAGGATGTCATTTCGGGTCACCATAGGAGTATCATCTAATGATCAAACTTGTTTGGGTATTTGTGTAAAATCTAAAGTTGGATTTCCTTTTTTTTTTTTGATCCTAAGAAGGAAATTTAATTAATGTACCCTTTCTTTTGTTATGTACTCCTCATATAAAATATATTTAAGGAATTAATTTTAAATCTAAATATAAGACATAATTTTTATATTTATCAATTTTTTAATAATTTACCCCTATCAATATTCCGTAAACCATAAACCATAATCAATTATAAGAGGAGAAAATTAAAAAAGATAATTAGAGTATATGTCATATTAATTAATTGGTTTAGTATTTAGGAAATAATCGAGGAAATGGTCAACTGAAAGGCACGAGTGCCTGACAAAAATTCATCAAATGACCCTAGACTTGCCACCAAATTCACCGGATTTGGTAGAAGGTATACGTGTATGCATGCGTCTAATTACACAAAAGGCATCCCAACATGAGAGACGTTTCTTCTCCCATGAAACAAAACAAAAGAAAAAGAGATCCTCTGGACATATTCACACACCAAGTATCGAAACAAAAATTGCCGGCCAAAAGAATTCTTACGTGAACAAGCAGTAACTGCACTAGGAAAAAAAAATACACGAGGTAATTCCAAACAATAATTATTGATCAATGATCAGCAAGCGATTGATCGGTAAAATAACATTGAAGTTTAAAGTGACACGATCTGCAGAAATCAGCTAGCACTCACAAGAAAGGGGCGCTGGCAAACCCCACACTCGATTGTCTCAGAACCCGTGTTTGGGACCGCGACCTACAGTCAACCCACATAACAAAGGCTTTAAGTAACTTATTTGACTTCCTTAATCTTTCCAAAAAAAAAAAATCAACTAGGTCTCATAATTAGGACCGGAGGTAGTAATTTCTTAAGCTCCAAGGACTTATTTGTATGACCAGCATGTTTGTTTAAATGGGATTTTAACTAACATCTATACAAACATATTTTTAAAAAAACAAGTTAAATCATAGGAGTATCATCTAATGATCAAATAATAGATAAACACATGAAAATGCGGGATTCAAGCCCAAGACCTCATCGAGCCGCTAGGCGGACAAAGATATTTTACTCTTAAATTTGTAGAATGCTACTATGGTTATTAATTATTACCGTATAAAACTTGTCCATAAAGATTTAGGATACGCGCGAAGGATGTCATTTCGGGTCACCATAGGAGTATCATCTAATGATCAAACTTGTTTGGGTATTTGTATAAAATCTAAAGTTGGATTTCCTTTTTTTTCCTAAGAAGGAAATTTAATTAATGTACCCTTTCTTTTGTTATGTACTCCTCATATAAAATATATTTAAGGAATTAATTTTAAATCTAAATATGACATAATTTTTATATTTATCAATTTTTTAATAATTTACCCCTATCTATATTCTGTAAACCATAAACCATGATCAATTATAAGAGGAGAAAATTAAAAAAGATAATTAGAGTATATGTCATATTAATTAATTGGTTTAGTATTTAGGAAATAATCGAGGAAATGGTCAACTGAAAGGCACGAGTGCACGACAAAAATTCATCTAATGACCCTAGACTTGCCACCAAATTCACCGGATTTGGTAGAAGGTATACGTGTATGCATGCGTCTAATTACACAAAAAGGCATCCCAACATGAGAGACGTTTCTTCTCCCATGAAACAAAACAAAAGAAAAAGAGATCCTCTGGACATATTCACACACCAAGTATCGAAACAAAAATTGCCGGCCAAAAGAATTCTTACGTGAACAAGCAGTAACTGCACTAGGAAAAAAAAGTACACGAGGTAATTCCAAACAATAATTATTGATCAATGATCAGCAAGCGATTGATCGGTAAAATAACATTGAAGTTTAAAGTGACTCGATCTGCAGAAATCAGCTAGCACTCACAAGAAAGGGGCGCTGGGAAACCCCACACTCGATTGTCTCGTAACCCGTGTTTGGGACCGCGACCTACTGATCAACCCACATAACAAAGGCTTTAAGTAACTTATTTGACTTCCTTAATCTCTCCAAAAAAAATCAACTAGGTCTTATAATTAAAACCGGAGGTAGTAATTTCTTAAGCTCCAAGGACTTATTTGTATGACCAGCATGTTTGTTTAAAAGGGATTTTAACTAACATCTATACAAACATATTTTTAAAAAAACAAGTTAAATCATAGGAGTATCATCTAATGATCAAATAATAGATAAACACATGAAAATGCGAGATTCAAGCCCAAGACCTCATCGAGCCGCTAGGGCGGACAAAGATATTTTACTCTTAAATTTGTAGAATGCTACTATGGTTATTAATTATTACCGTATAAAACTTGTCCATAAAGATTTAGGATACGCGCGAAGGATGTCATTTCGGGTCACCATAGGAGTATCATCTAATGATCAAACTTGTTTGGGTATTTGTATAAAATCTAAAGTTGGATTTCCTTTTTTTTCCTATGAAGGAAATTTAATTAATGTACCCTTTCTTTTGTTATGTACTCCTCATATAAAATATATTTAAGGAATTAATTTTAAATCTAAATATGACATAATTTTTATATTTATCAATTTTATATAATTTACCCCTATCAATATTCTGTAAACCATAAACCATGATCAATTATAAGAGGAGAAAATTAAAAAAGATAATTAGAGTATATGTCATATTAATTAATTGGTTTAGTATTTAGGAAATAATCGAGGAAATGGTCAACTGAAAGGCACGAGTGCGACAAAAATTCATCAAATGACCCTAGACTTGCCACCAAATTCACCGGATTTGGTAGAAGGTATACGTGTATGCATGCGTCTAATTACACAAAAGGCATCCCAACATGAGAGACGTTTCTTCTCCCATGAAACAAAACAAAAGAAAAAGAGATCCTCTGGACATATTCACACACCAAGTATCGAAACAAAAATTGCCGGCCAAAAGAATTCTTACGTGAACAAGCAAGAATCGCACTAGGAAAAAAAAGTACACGAGGTAATTCCAAACAATAATTATTGATCAATGATCAGCAAGCGATTGATCGGTAAAATAACATTGAAGTTTAAAGTGACACGATCTGCAGAAATCAGCTAGCACTCACAAGAAAGGGGCGCTGGCAAACCCCACACTCGATTGTCTCGTAACCCGTGTTTGGGACCGCGACCTACGAGGCCAACCCACATAACAAAGGCTTTAAGTAACTTATTTGACTTCCTTAATCTTTCCAAAAAAAAAAAAAAAAAAATCAACTAGGTCTCATAATTAGGACCGGAGGTAGTAATTTCTTAAGCTCCAAGGACTTATTTGTATGACCAGCATGTTTGTTTAAATGGGATTTTAACTAACATCTATACAAACATATTTTTAAAAAAAACAAGTTAAATCATAGGAGTATCATCTAATGATCAAATAATAGATAAACACATGAAAAGCGGGATTCAAGCCCAAGACCTCATCGAGCCGCTAGGGCGGACAAAGATATTTTACTCTTAAATTTGTAGAATGCTACTATGGTTATTAATTATTACCATATAAAACTTGTCCATAAAGATTTAGGATACGCGCGAAGGATGTCATTTCGGGTCACCATAGGAGTATCATCTAATGATCAAACTTGTTTGGGTATTTGTATAAAATCTAAAGTTGGATTTCCTTTTTTTTTCCTAAGAAGGAAATTTAATTAATGAACCCTTTCTTTTGTTATGTACTCCTCATATAAAATATATTTAAGGAATTAATTTTAAATCTAAATATGACATAATTTTTATATTTATCAATTTTTTAATAATTTACCCCTATCAATATTCTGTAAACCATAAACCATGATCAATTATAAGAGGAGAAAATTAAAAAAGATAATTAGAGTATATGTCATATTAATTAATTGGTTTAGTATTTAGGAAATAATCGAGGAAATGGTCAACTGAAAGGCACGAGTGCCTGACAAAAATTCATCAAATGACCCTAGACTTGCCACCAAATTCACCGGATTTGGTAGAAGGTATACGTGTATGCATGCGTCTAATTACACAAAAAGGCATCCCAACATGAGAGACGTTTCTTCTCCCATGAAACAAAACAAAAGAAAAAGAGATCCTCTGGACATATTCACACACCAAGTATCGAAACAAAAATTGCCGGCCAAAAGAATTCTTACGTGAACAAGCAGTAACTGCACTAGGAAAAAAAAATACACGAGGTAATTCCAAACAATAATTATTGATCAATGATCAGCAAGCGATTGATCGGTAAAATAACATTGAAGTTTAAAGTGACACGATCTGCAGAAATCAGCTAGCACTCACAAGAAAGGGGCGCTGGCAAACCCCACACTCGATTGTCTCAGAACCCGTGTTTGGGACCGCGACCTACAGTCAACCCACATAACAAAGGCCACAATGAAGATGAAAATGATGTGTGTCTTTGCATCAGACAGAAACACGATGAGATTGCTAAGTAAATTCCAACCTGTAGATGGACCGTGCATGTAGGACATTCAACTTCTTTCATCCGCCTTCCAGATCCATCAGACTTTGAACCTGTAAAATTAAATTACTTAGCTAAGCTACAGGTTACATCCGCTATTTTCCGCGCATCAATTCAAAATTCCCCTAATACCAACTGAAAAACCCAAGCTACAGATTCATTAAAGCCCGGTTGCTCTGCCTGACAAGTAAACAGCCATAATTCTTAACAATTTAAAACCAGGCTGACAAACTTGAATTACCTGATGTCTTCCGATTCCTCTCCAGCTCCTCCTATCAAAAGCGATCATTGGAAAAAGGAAACAAGAATCAAAACCAGACAAAAGCATACAATACTTGACCCAAAAAAAGAAGCATACAATGCAAAAGTAAAACAACACCAAAGCGTATGATATTAGGCATGCGCAATTATTTACCTGCAATTTCCTGGCAAGATCTTCATGACTCTGCAACACAGGTCTACTCACTGCCTCGTTTGCATAACTGAGCCTGCTAGTCACTTCTGCCTATACAACAAATTGACGTAAGATCTCCGTTCTCACAAATCAAAGAAAGCACAGCTTAAAAATATAATGCATCACAAATGCAGAGAAAAAAACCGATAGCATGGCAAATTCTATTTTGACGTATAAAAGAAAGAGGAAACGTGATAGGGCACAGAAAGTGGGGACAGTATAGGGCAGATCAGAAAGAGGGTGGTTAATGAGAAAACTGCCCACAAAACCCCATGATTACACCACCAGTGACTAAAGGTGGTGACATTATGCTTACTACTATAGGCCAGCTATCTTGTTTAGGTTATTGTCTTTACACTGTATTTATATTCAGACACTATTAGTGCTTCAGTTACTGTGTTTCAATTACTCCCTCCGGTCCTTAATACACAACATATTTGGGGAGATATCTTGGTCCTAAATATAAGACATGATTTTTATATTTGTCAATCTTTTTATAATTTACCCTATTGATGCTCCCTCAACAATAATCAAGAAGGAGAGGGAAGGAAGGAATTAAGGAAGATGATTAGGGTGTTTTAGAAAATACAAATTATATTAACTAACTTCCTTAATCTAATCAAATTAAATAAATATGTCTTATATTAAAGACTATATTAAAGACTGGAGGGTGTAGCATAAATAGTAGAATTATGGCTGGTTAGGAGATAGCATATGCGATCTGTTTGTTGTATTGCAGATATTCTCCTGGTTTTATGAGAACTGAGCTAAAAATTCTTTCATATCCTTTCAAAGATTTTACCTTTCCTTAGTTCCCCTGCTTTTATCAGAAACTCAAGAGAAGGAAAACAAGGCATGATAAACACTAAATTGTTCCTCCCAAAAAAAAAAAAAAAAATCCACAATGCAAGACACAACAACATCAACAATTGAGAAAGCAAATTCACAACATCATCTTCATTTTATTACCTCAGCGGGAAAAAGTCAACAAATATGGAACATACCATGCATCGATCGCACACTCGTACTTGTGGAGCATTCTCATCAGCAGTTAGAGCAATTCTACCTTGTGTACATTTGTCACAAAAAATATCCCCGCAGTTCCTACAGTGGTGCTGTTAGAAGCACGGATGATTGAAAATTAGCAATCAAACCCGTTAAAACATCAATCAAGCACAGAAAACATTTAAAGCTTTAGAAACAGACAAGAAAGGTTGGGATCAACCTTACGGACAAAAGCGTTAAAATCAGTGCCACATCCGGTACATTTCGAAGCTGCTTCATCAGGGACCTGGATGGAGTGATAGAACCTCATAAGGAGCAAGATAGATGAACAACTAAATCCTACATTGATTGAAAATCACCGCAGTTAACCAATTCATTTTCTTCAAGATCATGTGGCATTTTCGACTTTCTAAGAGCTACAAGTGAGAAGAATATACAATCATGGTTATATGGAATTAGTTGAAAACATTGCAATTACATACTTCTCCAAACGATCATAGTCAACCAACAGCAGATAATCACAAGCATCCTAGAAATAAAACTGGTACTAAGAAAGATTTTTCAGCTAAAACCATGGGAGCATTACTTGGGAGAAGGGAAGGGGTGGTTGGGGGTAGAGCTGAGAAAAAAGGCCAAGCTTGTCGGGCCAGCTGTTTAGACCCTGAATTTGCAAGGGATGGGTTTGAGTTTTTACCTCAACAGTGAAAGCGGACCTAAAAAGGTCACCCCCCTTTTAGGCCAATATGTTTTTTTATTTATAAAAATTATTTATATGATAATAATATTATTAATTTTTTATACTTTGTTAATCATGTTGTAAATATTTAGTTGTTATTATATTTTTTAGAATTAAGTTTCATAAGAACCTCTTGTATTAAGAATCCTAAAAATTAAAAACTTATAAAAGATATTTCTTATTTCATAAGTATTCTTACTAATTTTGTATTTTTTGACTTATTTTCTAGTGATTGTTTTGTTAATATCCTGTGTTGATTATTTTATTTTGTTGACTACTTACACTTTTCAAGAAATATTTATAAGAAGTATTTTTAATTTTGTTAAGTCTTCTCATTAATTATTGGTAATTGTGGTATGTGGACAATAGTTTTCCTTTGATTATAACTTAGTGACTATGTGTTTGTTGTATGATGCGTATCATTTACACCTTAATTTAGACAACATTCATATGTTAAATTAAGACTTCCATTGTTCTAATTTTTTTTTTTTAAAAAAAGCTGAAAAATAGTAAAAAAATTGTTAAAATAGCTTTGGTTGGCCCTGGCCGTGATGCTCAAGGGTTGAGCCTCGAAAAATGACTGTTTTTCTTTAGCTGGCCCTAAAAGGACTGGCCCTTTTTACCAGCTCTAGTTGGGGGTGGGAAAGAAGAGAAAGAAATTCAATTTGCATCTGACATTACCCAATGATCTTTCTCTTCATTGGGAGGTTTGATCAAATTCATCCAATCAACAAGGCCTTTCTTCTTTTCTGTAGGCTGTTCATTTGTTTTCAATGCTTCAGCAGGCCTGCTGCTTCCGCCCATTTCCTTGAACTGCAACAACAGACAGATGGCAGATAAAGGTTGCCACATATCAACAATTCCCAATATTTGAGGGAAGAATTAAGACAACTAAACAAGTAATCAGGATCCTGGAAAGAAAGACTAGATGGCATTTAACTAGAAGACCTACAGGAAATAGAAATGACCGGTTCAGAAGTCATTGCAAGAGACAAGGTGGATAACACATGTCACTGTCATAGAAAAATTGAATAAATGTTGCGGATCTTTTCATAGAGAAAAAGGGTTCTTGAGTTATTTTTATCAGTTTTCATAATTTTGGATAAAGTTAATAGCTGCATGAGTTTTCAAGGGTTTCATGATAGATAATCCATAATCTCTACACTTCTTAGCTAATTTCTAATATTAACCCTGGTTTACTCTCTCCTGAAGCATCAGAGATGATGCAGAAACAGGAAGTCAATTATAAGTAGCCACTCTACATTGTGGCTCATACAAGCATACAAATATAACAAGATCCTGTGAGATTCTCTGAAGCCCCACCTGTATGGTTGCAGCAGTCACAGCATCCAAAAGTGTGTTGGTGGTGTAACTATTGGATTGCAGTCTGATTCGTTTTGGCTCAATGTCTACTGAGCTCTTGGACCAAAACGCTAAGGTAGATGAATCAAATCTCTGCATTATTCAATGAACAAATATTATCTAAACCAACTTTTAAAAAACGTAATTTCGTACTCTTTTCCAATTTTCATAGAGCAAATCTATACTCACCTCACATCTTGTAATGCTTTCAAGAGGATATATTCTCAAGATTCGACTGGTGCTTGGATCAAGCATTCTAATTCCATCCAAACCAATCTGGAGAAAAATATATAAGTTGGTAAAAAATACTAATTCAGATCATCAGCCCTGGTATGGATAACAAGAAACAGGTAAATATAATGCATGAAAGACACGCTGAACTCCATTGAGCAAGAGGTTCTGGAAAGTTGAAAGAATTAAAATACATATATGTTTAGTCAGACAATATTTGCAGAAGAGGGATAAGTAAATGAAGGCACAAATAATAGTTTTAGACATTCACCATAATCACGGCCAGACTCCCAAATATGTATATTTCAAAACCCAGTGAAAAGGAAGACATGAATAAGAAGATATTAAGACTAAAGACTCAAGAATCCTATCAGATTGGGCGTATAACCAAAGAGGAAAGAGGAATATTATAAGAAGTCAAATGTCTCGAGGAAGATGGGGTGGTGAATAGCTAACATCAATAAAGCATAGAAAAAAGGGGAATGATTGACTTATGACGGAACTTAAGATGGAATTTTAGACAGAACAAGCCAACAAAACCAACATTCCAACATTGAAACGTCACTGCTGCGACACACACACACACAGAAACATTTAGTAGAATACCATAAGAAGGAATAAGATGCAGGGATATCCACCTTCCATGTAACAGACACTGAAATAAAATAGCAATGGAACAAAACCCGGGCTATGCGGTTTACTTAGTACCTATCATTATGTATGTTGACATCTCCCTCTTGAATATCAAATCATATATTTGATTAATTTCACGCTTTTTTCCCAACGACTAACTTTATGCCATTACATGAGAAATCAGAGATCATTTTAGTATTATTTCCAAAAAAAAAAAAGTTTTAAATTTAGGGAAAAATTTGTTGAGAATACCTTGGATCAAAAGAAAACTCATTCTGTATTAGTGATTTAAAACTCATGCTTATCCAACAATTGAAGACAGGTTACATGATTTCATATTATCGCTTATCATAGTGATTAATAAATTATACTAGTTCTCTTCAAATCAGAAATCTTTAGCAGCTACTACATTCGTACCTGCAAGAGAACATCCATAGTGTTTTGACCACTACTTTCCACCAACAGCTTCACCCGAAATTTTTGCACTCCACTTCTTACATCTTCTTGAGCATCAGCCTTCGGCACTGCTTTGGCAACCTTGTTTGACACGGAGGAATCTTTCGGAGGCGGAAAACCGATCGGCCTCCCATAATCATCAAAGCCGGACCAAGTAGATTTAGGAGCCGTGCCGCCCGCTCCATATGGTTCTACTTGGCCCCCTTCATAAGCATAGACTCCTTCTCTGTAAACTTCATCTACACCATGATCATGCCTGGAAATCCCGCTATCCTGTCGAGTCCCGTAAAAATTTGATCCCAAATCAGACGGGCTCTGATTGAAATTTCCATATCTATCATCCAAATAAGCACCGAAATGATCAAATTTTGCGGGATTCTCAGAAGGAATTTCGCTCGTGGAGGGTATGGAAGATCCTGGTTGACTGTAGGGAGACGCGTACGAGGACGAGAATGAAGAATTCGGACTCAGGTTTTGAGGAGCAGAGGAGGCGTGAACATAATTTGGAACTGTTTGATGACGATCATAGGGCGGATAATAGGATTGGTGCGTGGAGGGTTGCTGGTACGAAAGATGAGATTCAAACGGAGGGAAAGAGGACGCTTGCGGAGAAGAAATGATGGGCTGCGAGTTGAAGTTGGAAATTGGAGAGTATGACGGAGCAGTGGGAGTGGCCAGAGGCGGGGCAGAGATGGGTTCGGGATTGTGGGGGTTTGGCGGGTGAGGGGAGGTGTATGACGTATAATCGGGAGTGTAACCGGAGGAGAAGGGAGGCGCGGAAGCGTAGGTGTTGGGGATAGGATCGGCGGTATAAGGATTAGGATTTTGAAGGTGGGGGAATTGATGATAGGGAGCGGAGCTGTAATCTCCTTGTTGCATGGCTGATTTCTGCAGATGGAGAAATTGATGTGTCTTCCCGATCCTAGTTTCGGAGGCAAGAGATGAGGAGGTGACCATGACCGGGGAGTCGGTTGGCGGAAGGAATCTCAAGAAGTCTCCCGCGTCTGGAAGTTTTTTTTACTTCTTCCACGTGGCAAAAGCTAGGCTGGTTAAATTTCCTGATTCATTGCCTCAGCAACGGGTATGATCGGTCGTTACAAGAACTTATTTCATAAGTACTGTATTGTTTTAAGAAATGGTGAAAAGATTGTATCTAAGTAAATATTAGGGATTGTTCAAAAAAAAAAGTAAATAGTAGGTTTGAGCAAAAAAAAAAAAAGTAAATATTAGGTCAGTAGTTAATCTAAAATTCAGTTGTGTTTTTTTATTTTTTTGAGATTAAGAAAATTAATTCAATTATTTTAAAATTCTTATATTTATCATTTTTTCAATGGAATTTGTTTTATTTATAAAATGATATATAATTTAATCATACAAAATAAATTATATGATTAAATAAATCAAGGTAGTAGAATTATAAATCCGGGCAAAAAAAAATACTTCTCTAGTTTTTAATATAAGACTTATTTAGAAAATTGATTTCGGTCTAAATATAAGACATAATTTTCATATTTATTAAATTTTTTTCTAATTCACCCACGCTCCTTCAATATCAATTAATAGAAAAGGGAATAAAAAATTAAAAAAAGATGATTATGGTGTAAAGGGTTAAGGTGCAAAAATAGACATGCTTTTTTCAAAAGAGCGTCCAGTGGCAAATACTTTTTTTAGGTGCAAAAGTAACTACGTGTTACAAAAGTGGAGCAAAAGTATCATTGACCGTTAGTTAACTTTTTTTGTACTAAAAATGATGATGTGGATGATGACATGGATGTTTATGGTTTTTGGGTTGTTATGAATTACAGTTCAACCCCAGACACATTTCAGATAATTTCAAGTTAGTCCTTCCATGAACTTTTAAAAGTTTCATTTCAATCCCTGGTTTTGACCTTCTTCTTCCCCAGATTTTGACAGATTGAACCAAGCTGGACCTTGAGCCCCCTCCCCCCACCTCCGATCTGGACCGCCGCCCCCCCCACCTCCTCGATCTGGACCCCCCATCTCTCAATTCATCCATTCCCTCTATTTTCCGTCACCCACCTCCACCATAAAAACAAACTGTCAGTGCAAAATAAATTTGAAAATAAACCATAATAACAAAAAACTCCAAGAACATTGGGATAACTGCTTATTCAACTCTTCATGATGACGACGAATACAAACAAACTCATGAAAACATTTTTAAGAACCCAAATTTCCACAGGTTTTCAATGACTTCAAAACCATGACAAGCGAAATGACCAGAATCACTGTTAACACTTTAAATTACAAAGCCCGCATCTCCATCTTCAATCCTGCGGAAGCAGACCACCCACCTTGGCCAAAGAGGAAATAAATAAAAATAGAACCCATCATTCATCCAATAAGAGCACCGTAGTTCTTCGTTTGATTAAATAAAAACCCATACACAGTGGAGCAAAATATGAGCATTAAAACTCAAATTCTCGTCGAAATTTCGAAGACTGAGAATGAATGCAACTCGAAAAATTGGCACTCTGTGACCCAAAATCTTGACTCGAAAAGCCGATTCCTCATACGACAAACCTATACTCTGCAGAAATGTAATCTTCTTCCGAAGCTTCTCCACCCGCGTGTTCAACAAATGGGCGTTCAAATTGGTGGGCCGATTCAAATTCTCAACTCCTATTTGGCGAAGAAATCGGAGGGTAGGGTGAAGACAGAACTCAACGTCTGAGAAGAGGATATAGGGGCAACGGAGGATCAAGGCGCGAGATTTCTCAACGGAGGCGGGGAGCTCTTGAACTAAGAAATCGAAAACGGGAGCAATATCGGTGAATTGGAAGGTGTCGGAGAAGAGTTGAGGGCAGAGGAAGACGAGTCTAGGGAAATCGGCGTCGAAGAAGCCCTTGGATCTGAGGAAATTGACGGTGGCAAGGATGTGATCGACGGCATCGGGGAGAGGGAGTGAATGGAAGAGAGACACGTTGGAAGGAAAGAAGGGAGTGACACGTTGATATGGAAGAGAGAGAAGGAGTGACAAGTGGGAGTATTTTAATGGAGAAGTCAGATCCCACTGCCACGTCAGCGTCAGATAACGGTCAACTAATGGTCAATGTTAATTTTGCTCCACTTTTGTAACCATGTAGTTACTTTTGCACCTAAAAAAAATGTTTGCCACTGGACGCTCTTTTGAAAAAAGCATATGTCTATTTTTGCACCTTAACCCTTTTTAAAATGCATGTCATGTTAACTAACTAAACTAATTTCTTTAATCTGATCAAAATTAGATAAATATTTCTTATATTAAGAAGGTGAGAGAGTAGAATTATAAACAAAAAGATCAAAATATCCTTCACGTAGAAAAACCTTCAAGCTAACTCAGATCCCACCATGGTGCTCAATAACCTAAATCAACACCGCAAACAGATTGGAAAGTCTCGTTGATGAAATTTGGTTCTTCTCCTAAGAATAGATTCGAACTGTTAAAATTCAATTCATATGAGTATTTTCTCTTTTTCATTCATTCGTTAATTCATATTTTTCTTTTGAATAAGGTAAATTTATACCAGCCAAGGTTAACAACCTTTTAAATATTCCATTTTTCTAGATAACTTATTCTCACCTAATAACAATAATTCAAATTCAAATACTAACAATAATTCAAATTCAAATAATCCAAATAATAATTCAAATTCAATTCCTATCTTCAACACTCCCCTCAAGTTGGTGCATGAATGTTGGTAATGTCCAACTTGCCAATCACTTCTTCAAACATTTTTCCTAAGAAGATGCTGGAACAAGAGGCATAGAGATAGACAACCAGAGTTCTTCTTTTGCAAAGGTCTTAAGTAATGAGCTCCAAAGCATTCGAGTACATTCATCAATGAATGATACATATTCGAGTACATTCATCATATACGGAGTGCCACATCGTCGGCAGATTCAAGGCGGATGAACCGCTACATCAACGAGTGGCTCATGGAGTCGATAAGCCTACTTTTCATTCGTTTGTGTTTCTTCATTGCACCTATTAGGTACCCAGATTAGGTACCCAGATTTTTTTCTGGGCATCGATACGCATGTCCACTAACTGGGACTAAAGGGGATAGTTCAAGTCATCAACGATAACATTGATAGGAAAGGAGAAATTATTTGCTGGATGATGATATTGGAAGGTGGACTAGAGGTGGAGGATTGTGGAGAGGTGGAATTGATAGTAAAGTCGGGATTCTCCATGGGAAATTAGGGATTTGGTTGGGTAACAAGAAAAATAATATAGGAATTTAGATTCTCTAGATCGAAACGCTCTGATACCATGTTAAAATTCAATTCAGATGAGTATTTCCTCTTTTTCATTCATTCGTTCATTCATATTTTTCCTCTTGAATGAGGTAAATTTATACAAGCCAAGGTTAACAACCTTTCAAATATTCCACTTTTCTAGATAACTTATTTTCATCTAATAACAATAATTCAAATTCAAATACCAACAATAATCCAAATTCAAATAATCCAAATAATAATCCAAATTCGATTCTTATCTTCAACACAGACAATGTTGATGAGTAAAAATGGCACAGTGCTGAGTGTTACTGAGAAGTTATTGGTAAACACTGCTCAAACGCCATGCTCTAATGGAGATGTCCAAGGGGCAGGGGCCGTGTGTACCTTTTTTTAATATTTTTTGGCCAAACGTGTAACTTTTTATTAAGCATGCCCTGCAGAAGTTGAGATTTCGTTGTAAATTTAATTTGCAAAACTATAGAATGTTAGTTTTTTCCCCTCATGAGAATTGGTAAGAATCCTTGTAACCAGCCTTTACTCTAGTCAATTATTCATCATTTTTTTCTAAATCTATGAATAAAATTTGCAAGGGCCATAATAGTTATAAATTATGAGTAATTTAATTATTTTTTTCAAATCTTATAAGGCATATAAATTAGGGAAAATCTCATATAAAGACGGTTGAATTACCCAAATTCTAATTTGAGTTACTAAATTTAACAAATTATTAATTAGGTTATGTGACACAATTAAGGATTTAGACTTTGAGTTAAATTACCTCTATATCCCTTAATTATTAAAAGGAAAAAGTAGAATTGGAGACCGAACAAACGTAAGAATCCTAACCACAGAAAATTCATTGGATGATGCGTATGTAATGTCTCCTACACGTTCCAAAAAATAAAATAAAATTACATCCATAGCTGAAAGAATTGAAGCCATTGGAGAATAATCATTTGAGCATCCTTAGCAAAAAATCATACCCAATAATTGTAATTCCAAAATTTGCTATACGATAGTAATTAACTAAGAATAGGCAACAGGCCCACATTCCTGAGTTTCATTTTCTATTTGACAGCCAGTGGAGAGAGATCAAAATAGCGTTCATTTCCGATACACGGCGGACAAAAAAAGAAACTAGCCACCAAACCTGATGGAGAGATATCAGATAACATCAAAAGGGGGAAGCAAAATAATCGCTACTTTCAAATACTAAAGGAATGACAAAAAAGGAGGAGTCTCAAACTGTTGTGTTTTTATATCTTCAAAGTCAATGATCTAACCACAGCGAAAGCCACGACTTCTCAGCGTCCTTCATGCTTCACAAGGCACACGAGAGAAAGCCACAAGAAACATTGGACTTCTTGATTGTTCTTTCCTCTTTTCTTTGGACTATAGTTATGGGTATTATTGAAAAATAACGGGTCATTGACACAATTTAAAATTTGTTGAATTTATCCATCTTTTATAGGATTTTCTTATTTTAACTGCCTAGGATTCTCTCAATAAATTTCACAGAATTTATTTAATAAATTTAAAAGGAGAATGAATATGCATGTCAGTCCAAATTTAAATTTGATCTGATTATTATCCTTTATAGCCACTTTTATCTATATTTTGGAAAAATAGGAGAGGCAGAGATGGCACAAAACAACATAGCCAAATTGGGCTTTATCTCCGAACTGGCAATTGACAAAGCAGGGCGCCAGTTCACATATCATCAGAAGTAGTAACAAGCCTCAATAATGGTGCAGTTCCAGACTTGCATACTTTTATCATTGTCCATATCGTTTATTCTGTCAGTAAAAAGGTAAAGTAGAATCCAGCCACTGATAGGGCCGAGACTGAGATAAGATTGATAGGTGTCATTTATTGTGAAGAAAAAGAAAATTGATGAATGCAGCAAACCAAGTCAAATTCAAATATTAGAATTAAATCCCAATTAAGGAACAGAGAAAGAAGATTCTTTCTACCATTAATGATGGTGCAGCATAATTCTATATTCAAACACTGGCCAATAGATAGGACAAAAACAAAATACGGCCAAGTGCAGTCCCCAGAAAAAGGCCAACCGGACGAAACACGAAAGGAACTGAGAGCCGGAAACCCCACAACGACACCCTAATCTATATATCTAATTTCAAGTGTAATAAAAATAAGTTTTACTCTGTCAAATGAGCTGCTCTTTCCCTCATGCGTCTTTCCTGGTGAGCTAGCCCAAAAGCACCTCCATGCAGCCCTCTTTGGCGGAATTACACACAGGACAAAAATCAAGCAAGGCCTCGCAGAAATAACAAGAGCAGAGGTGTCTGCAGGGTAAGAATAGTACACACGAGCTCCGAGAGCTACAGCCTTTACAGGCCATCCTCTTTCTCTGTTTTTCCACCTTTTCTTCTTCCTCTTCTCTGTATTCACTCTTCTCACACGGACCACTACATGACTCTGTATCTTCAGCTCTGTTACTATCCCACACCCCTCTCTCTCTTACCTGTTCCAGCGTGTTCCTTAGGCTCACTACCATTGCTTCCTTTTCATTGGCTACTCTCTGCCACGCTTTGCTCTCCATCTCTGCTTTTCTCAAGCACTCCTCCAGCTCTGTTGTTTTCTTTTTTGCCTGTGTCAAGTCTTCCTCTTTTTGCCTTATCAGGCTCTGCGATTTTGATTCCAGAGCACTCAATACGAATGTCACCTGCTCCTTTCTTTGATGCTGTAGGGCCTGCCTTAATCTATCGTTCTGTTTCAAAGTATATAATATCAAATAATTTAGTCACTATAAAATGAACTGCACCAAGATGATGCAGCCTAAAATCGAAAGTTGAACAGTTCACCCACTTGATCTTAGCCCCCCCCCCAAAAAAAAAAAAAACAGGAATATTCTCGCAATATATTAAAAAATAAAAAGCAGAGATAGTTTCATCCAAATGTGATAACCTGTGATAGGAGCATGCGATCAATCTCATGTCTCTGTAATTCCAGTTGCGCATTCAAAGCGTGAGAGAAGGACGGGGATGGAAAACTATTATTGCATGCGAGGGAAAACGAAGGCCCCTGATTGCAATCAAAACCAGAGTTTTGGTAAGTCTGGTGCTGTTGGAACTGAGGCTGTGAAGGGTGTGGAAGGCTGAGAAGAAGGCCATTATCCATTCCAAGCACTTGACTAGTCCCTGCCCAATTCGGAAAACGTAAGGGCAATCCAGAGTTTTCTGAATAAAACTGAGCATGAACTGCCATCTTAGCTCAATGGTGGAAGAGGAAGATGAAGCACCAAGGAGTGCTATTATGTGTGGACATGTAGTATCAAGGGCATTTAATAGCGGAGGCAAAACCGAAACGAAATCATGGGTAGGTTTAAAGCCAGAAGGTTCATGATGCCGCTGTATCAGAAAAGATGCATGATCTTTCTATCTCTTCTCGGCATAAACTTTGCCTTCTTTGTTGCTACGATTTCTGGTCTAACTGAAACTCACCATTAAGATAGAAACCCGTGGGATGTTTATTTATAGTGGGAAAACTGACAATCTTATTATCGTGTGATTAAAAGCGGGTAATGGAACTTTCATGTGAGACTTAATGGTATTGACTAATTAAGGAGCTAAAAGAACGGGAAGACGAAAGTAAATATATCCATAATTTAATAATAAAAAAGTCGGGAGGGGAAGGGGGTTGTCTTTTAACTTTTTCCAAGGCTATTGGGTGGATATAAGTATAAATCTCGAATCGGGCTCGCCTATCAACCGGGAGTTTGTAGAATCTCAAAAGGCTATATGCCAAAACCAAAAGCAGCATTATTAACGAGCAATGAGAGAGATATAAAGGGTGGGGCCGAAAACGACGACGTACATGCAGATTTTGTGACAGAAAAGTCACAGAAGTATCGAGTCAGAAGGATAGAGAAAGAGAGAGAGAGGTGGTGGCGAGGGGGAAATTCACTAAATTGGGATGTGAAAGAGTCAGAGATGGGGGAAATTGTCAGTTCGGTCATTGGGAAGAGGCTAAAGAATAGCATTTCTCTACTTATAACTTTTTTTAACTTCAAATTTGAACTCACATAATGTCCGTTTAGAATTTAGACAGGACAAAGAGGGCACTTTGTTGGGGTGATTTGGGGGGCCCAAGAAGAGTAAAACTGATCAGAAACTTCCGGCGCCGGTGTGAGGGGAGGGCGTTCATTACGCAAGCAAAACAGTACTAAAATTACTAAAGCCATTGGAATTGGATAAGGATCACGCAGTTCTCACCCGTCACCCCACTTTCTTTCATAGCTGGCGCCTACATCATTTCAGATCATATTCAATTCATTACGCTCTCTGTCAAATCACTTAATAATCTCTTCTCTGCTCTCCCTCGTTTTGACAATACCTACATGTTAATTTATATATATCTGTATTTTATGAACAAGATCGAAGAATGCAGGTCACATTAATTGCTGGCCCACAAAAGCTTCCATAATTTAAAACCAGTACCTAACTCTATTTTTAACCTTTTGTCTATAAATTCTCAGTGATAAAAAAGTTACGTCTTCCCTGTATGTGTTCTAATAACTGGGAAAAAAAAAAGGTGCGTCTCACCACGGCCTATTGCTAAGATGTATTTAGATTGTCTTAATCTAGATCCTTGACTACGTTTTCAAGCTTAGCCTTGCCTATTGTATTCAAAAAAACAAAAAAAGATACCACGGCGGGCACGGCAGGGTTGAGCGTCCAAATTCCAAGTGAAGAAAGGGGCACCATGAAGTTAGCATGTTTGAGAAGATGGTGGGGGCAAAAAAAGCCTAATTTAAAGGGGAAAAGCTCGATCTAAGTAAAAGTATAGTTGATGAGATGTTTGGATGGATTTTTTATCAACTAAGCTTTTAACTAAAAAACAACTTTAAAAAAAAGCTCATTAAACCTACTTTTGAAGGTTGCATAAGAGTGGAAAATTATCGTGGAACCCACATCATCACTCCTCCACTATCCTGTCATCTTGTCCTTATTCTTTTTCTATTTCCACATCCTTTATCTTATTTTGACTTAATGAAAAAAAAAAAGGCAAGAGGTGTCTGTTTTTTTTTACTACTAGAAAGTATATTTTTTTCCTAGACAAAACATATGTTGTTAAATTTTAGGTTGCTAAAAAAAACATTTTCTGACCAACAAATTTTGGGAAAAAAGTAATTCTAATTTTAGTAATATAATATTATTTAGTTAAAAAACTTAAGATTATTATTATAATTTATACAAAATTTTATCTATAAAAAAATCTAATTAAGTGTTACTTAGTATTTATAAATTTTTCTCAATAATATATCAATTCTCAAATTATATACATTTAATAAAAATTAATGTTCTTTTCAATCATTTTCCATGTAAACTTGTTTTTCAAATAATAATCTAAAAAAATTTCAGTTTGAATGAAACTCACTTCTGTCGCCATAGATACAAACATAAATCACGTTTACAATTTAATTTTTATTCTATCTTAAATTTGTAAAAAATAAATTAAAAAAAAAAAGTTACTCCTACTATATCTACTATCGCTACCCAAACAAACCCTAAGCTATGCGTAGGCTGCCGAAGTTTAAACAATCATCAGTACCATATCATTATCGTTGTGTATATAAAAATCAATCAAATGACTTCCACAGTGCAAATCTAGTTGCCCGAACCCTAACGGGGCTTAAGTGTAGCCATGGCATTCGTATAGGAGGCTTGATAAACTATTTAGGGTGAGCAAAAATACACATGTACTTTATCTTTAGGAGCGTCCAGCACCATATATTTTTTTTGGGAGCAAAAATACACACGTGGTTATCATTTTGGAGCAAAAGTCACATCCCACCGTTATGTTGTTGTTCGCTTCAGCTCTTTCTCTCTCATCACGGTGAACAGTAACATAACGTTGAGATGTGACTTTTGCTCCAAAATGGTAACCACATGTGTATTTTACTCCAAAAAAAAACATATGGTACTGGGCGCTCCCAGAGATAAAACACATGTGTATTTTTACTCATTAACCCAACTATTTAATCCACACAACTATTTGTCTTATTAATAGTATGACCAGTGGCCTAATCCTACGTGGTAAAATTTTCAATATTCTCAATGACACTAATAAGTGGATGATTTGTTGACCCAAAAAAAAAAAGTGGAAGATTCATAAAATATTCTTTTCGTACGAGTTCGACGGGCTTCGATTGTTTATCTTATCATGTCCTAAATTTCAACAAAGCCTTGAACCTTCTAATATACTCCATTATTGATGATAAGCTCACGTGGTATTAGGCAAGTTCTCTCTCTCTTTTTCTCTTTATTATCTTCTATTTCCACAAAAACTTGATCCAGTTGCTTAATTTGATGTGGAATAAGCCCGCACAAGTCGCATGTTCCATTTGGTTAACAAAGCTAACAACAACATACTCGTCTAACCTGACTTGTTTGAGGTATCTTAGCTTATAACTTGAGAATTGAGATCATCGGTAAGTCTTTGAATACTGATGAAGGCAATATCATTTTCATGAATATCTTATTCAGAGCAGAGTGGATGCGTATTGCATCTTGCTTTTCATATAGACCAACAAACATGAGTGAATGGTCTCTGCCTTTGTATTTTCATAAGTAGGCCATTTCCACAAGTTGACCCAGATTGGTGAGCTCGCATTTTTGTTTGGCTTTTCAGTGTCCTGTAGGTAGGTAGGTAGATAGAGAACTATTCGTCATTGAAGGATCTCAAACAGAGGAAATCCTCCCCTATGCAGAATCCAGTGGTTAGACCAGGGCAACTTTTAGCCGATTACATCAGGCAAAAGATGATGGCTACTAAATTTTGCTGCAATTAATTCCTGGCCAGCAACATGAAAAGATAGAGCCGTCTGCAAGCTCATAAGAAACATAAATTTACTGTTTTCTGAATGCCTCAGAAAGCATTTACCATAATTCTCAGACCTGGATTGGGCCGGGAACCGGTGGGTTAACCGGTCCGGTTCAAGGGTCAAACCGGTTTGATTTTTTTTTTTTAAAAAAAATTGTTTTTCTTGTTTTTATTTTTTTTAGAATTTTATATTAATAACTCTAAAATCTTTTATTTTTCACCGGTTCGATACCAGTTTAGCTCCAGTTTAACTTCGGTTTGACCCATTGACCCTTGATCCAGTACCTGGACTGGTCTAGTGACTGGTCTGGATTTCAGAACCTTGGCCATTTACAACTCTTTTTTTTTTTTTGTCAAATTGGCATTTACAACTCAAGCGTTTGCTTTTTTCTTTTTTTTTTTGGTGAAAACGCGTTTACAATTTAAATACAGGTACTAATGTGAATTTCATACATTTCAAAATAAATAAAAAATGGCTCCATTTTTAAAGTCTTGCGAATGATTACTGACACAAATAATTAAGTTAACCGGAATTTTTTATTTTTTATGTTATACATACAAGTATAAATTACTATAACAAGAGAACCTGACAAATTCAAATAGTAAAAACGGTTCCCTAGAAATGAATAATAGCACTGATCGAAGGAGCCTAACAATATCCTAGCTACTTCGATCCTGTCCAAAGCCACCCTATAAACTGATTGCCTACCAAAGGCCTTATTCGATGCCTGTGTAATCTCAGATCGGAGCAAGAACAAGATCGTGGGTACTGGGTACCCATCCCAAAACGAGACGGATATTAATACGCTGCGCTATTTTAGGACGCTAGTATAATCGCTCATCATACTTATGTCCAAATGGCGACGACGTGAGCATGTCATCAACTCCAAACTCAGTGGACTGTTCATTCACATTTCCCCAAAACTACAGAGCATTCCCTCACCGGGAAAAAAACGAAAAGCTCATACTCTATCTCATTGCATCCACACAAGAAGACTGTCCTACTGCTTCTTCCATGTCGGAATACCATTTCCCGATCTTTGTGTGCTCTACCATATCTTTACCAGACTTGAGGTGGCGGATAGGTCTCAGGACACCAAAGACAGCAAGATCGGCCAAATTAGGATTTGATCCACCTGTCAAAATAAGTAAACATATTAACTCACAAGTTCAAATAGCAACATGCGTGTGTGTCTTTTCACAGCATATAATGAAACTAGATCAACATACCAAGAAACTTGCGGCCTTTCAAAGCGTCTACCCATTCTTCAGCAGCCCCGTATAATGCTGCTCGTTCATCAGCGATGTTGTGCTTCTTCTTCAATTTCTTCGACACAAAATACATAGCAGCAGCCCCACCATACTTTGCAGTTAGCCTCTCAAAGAAACTAAAATTGCCTGTACATATAGCGGACAGCTTTTAAGATTCTATACAGATCATAATTTGCTTGCTTAAATTTAAACTTTAACAATCTGATCGGTGGAACTCATGTACCAGGGGAAAATGATTCTAAACATGAGGGTTGAATTAGTTACTATCCTTTCTCTCATACATAATAAGGGGTCATTGTGATAACCACCATGGTTGGGCTATTTAATTTTTCATATAAAATGGGAAATTGTTACAGGGAATCGGGAGAATGGAACACTAAAATTCACTGGTCATGAGGACAGAAACCAATCAAGCCAATATTGATAAAGCTGATACATATTTTTTATTTTATATATTAAAAGATTATATAGAAAATTAAAGAAACTATTACTAATAAATTTCATAACTCAATATTAAATCTAAATAAGTTAATCCATAATCACATTTTAAACTCAAAATAGTAAACTAATAACCATCATCGCAGCATTCATTAAGGGAATATACAATTACCAATAATTAATATTAATAATTATATAAAAGAATATTAGACTTTGAAAATATGAAAACATTATCTGAAAATGATGTTATTATGCGCTGACAAAAAAAATAGAAAGTAAAAAAATGAGCTCCCACTTCCCCCAATTTTTTAATCTGTTGAACCAGTTTTAGAACTGATTCACTGGTTTTGGTTGTTTCTTGACCAATTTAAGCTAGTTATCATGTTTCTTGACCAATTTAAGCTAGTTATCATAACAAAGAATAGAATGGGATGTTTGTTTAAATTCAAAAATATCACGTAGAGGTTGGTGTGTTTTACTCACAGAGGACAAAATGAGTTTCCTTGAGAGAGGTACATAAGATGAAAGGTTAGATTAGACAAACCTTTGGTTTGTTTGAAATTTTACCTCGATTAGTGATATAGTCAAATGATTCAAGGGCCTCAGGAACAGAGCGATATATGTTTGGTGATAATAAATGCACCAAGTGGTTATCCACCCACCTATACCACATGAAACAGCACCAGGTTAATGCAATTTTTCAGAGGCTAAACCTACACAAGCTCAATTCAGCAGCCAATAGTGAAAAAATGGCAGCAGCAATTTTCTTAAAATGCCAATGACACTAACCTATTTTACTGGAGTGGGAAAAATAAAATGGCAGGAAAGTATCCGAAAAGCAAAAGGAAATGGGCAAGGAAAAAAGAGAAGAACATACCCACGCCACCTCTTTTCTTCATCAGCATTTAAGTCATAATCAGGATGCATCCTTTTAAGTAACTTATCAATTATGCCTGCAAGAGGGGGAGAGATTACAAACCCATTCAACACAAATTAAATCCGGGGCTTCTAAGTTCTAATGTCATTTTAAAACAAAGGCGCACCTGATGAATCAACCATTTGTTCACTATCAGCGGTTACGATAGGGACCTTCTTGTAATCAGACCACTTGATCTCTTTTTTGTTGATCGGGTTTACTTCCACTATTTTATATGGAATATCATAATAGTCCAAGAATGCTGGGAAAAGTAATGCAAGGAATTACAAAACAATGTGATCATCATTCATTATGCATATTAATAAACGGTACATCGTAAACATATTCTACACGCCAGTGAGAAAGACATGGTAACTTAACCCTGATATTTTACGACAATCCTATAATTCCCTTCCGTTGCAGTGAAAAGGTTTAAATTATCCTGGTAAAACCTGAAGAAGGATCCCTTAAATTATGACAATCATCATCAAAGAATAAAATATATACAATAAATGGACAATCTTTTCCCATGGAGACCAGCGAAATCTCAAAGAATCAGAAGTCGGAAATTAAAAGAAAAATGTTTTAAAATTAGCAGTGGAAATTAATGATCGGGTCAGTTATGTATTCATGATAGCAATAGTGAGAGGTTCAAAATACTGATCGGATCAGAATAGAGTAGTCATAGTCCAAGACCGACATTGATGAAGAACAGGGGCTCTAACCTTTAACCTTGTTGCAGAACGGGCAAGCTTCATACTGATAGAGTACGACTTCTTTGGGCATAAACCCTTCTGTAGGCGGCGTTCCCTTCTCGAAGACGTCCCGAGAAAGAGACGTGGCAGAAGCAGAGCTATAGCTAACAGAACCTGCAACGCTGCTAGCAATAGCTGGACTAGAAAAACTCAAGTGATCAGCAAGCTTCTGCGATGGCCAGGGAAGGTTGGGATTGGAGCACGTGCCATAGAAGACCAGTTGAAGTGGGCGGTGATACGTTGTGCCATTGGTAATCCCAGAGATGTTGGTGAAATCATTTCTGATGGCTCTGCCTAGGAACAGCGCTCGGTTAAGCCCTCTCATGGTCACTGAATACCTTGTGGAATTGCAGGCTGGGCTCTAAACGGAGAAATGCGAGGTCTTTTCTTTCGACTAGGGTTTAGGCTTGTAAGGATATTATTTTTGGGACAACAATAAAAAAAACTACTCTAAAACAAAGAGGTGACCAGGTAAGAATTTGTGTTTTAAGAGTTTGAAGCAAAAGACAAAATTGTCCTTACTCCCCTTCCTTTTATCTTTCCTCCTTTCAGGTCTTCTTTCTCGACTTTTTGACCAAAATAAATTTTTTAAAAAAAAAAATTACCAAAATAAATCACATTTCAAACTATTTACTAAAGTAATGCAGCTGGTGGTGTGGTCTGACAGGACGGAATAAGAGGCGTAAGAAAGGTTAACGTGATTGGAGAAATCTTGAATTAATCACGTGGGGAATGTTAACGGCACAAAGTTGCGTGAGAATTTCCCATGCCATTTGTGCTAAATGGCGTGCCATTTAGCACCAAATGGCGTGGGAAATCCTCACGCCATTTGGTTAACAAATTACGTGAGGTTTTCTCACGCCATTTGGTTAACAGGCGTGAGATTCCCTCACCTGCTCCCATCCTTTGTCAAACGTACTGCTTGTGCCCGTGAATTCGAATTTTCCTAATTTATCTTTTCAAAAGAAGATGAACTCGAGCCTGGATTTGGTTACTCGAATTTGGACCTAAACTCGAGCATACTTTATCTAACTCGAGTCTATACTTCATCTTTCAATTTTCCAAATCGTCTTTTTGAAAGTAGATGAACTCTTGACTCGAGCCATATCAGTTTAACTCGAGTCAATATAATCTCTGTTTACAAATCTCTGTGTCCGAACTTCTTAAATCTCTAAGTATGATTTATCTACCTCATACCACCACTCATTATTATTCCTAATTATTTTAATCATTTTGTTAATGAGTTTCAGATGATTTTGAGATGGATTAACACCAAAATACAATAAAGCAATTATGTGTCATAGCATTTTTTGTAAAGCAAAGACGAAACACCGTTTTAGCAAATTACTCTCTAAGCAAAGATAAAGCCTTGAGACCATTTCCATTTCACATTCATTGCTAAGTCTCAACGAACAAATGGAACAAAGAATGTCAACGGAGGATAATAACAAACATTTGGAGAATGTGAAGAGTCCGAGTAACGTTCTTCAATAATTATATTTATTACTCATAACAGCTCTTTGAAGGACTTCAACGGCCATTAATGAAGACATCTATAAAAACTAGAAGCATTCAATTCTCCAATTACCGAAACGCTGCGCATTCAATTTGAAGTTTTAACATTTACTGTTTCATACTCTTAAGCAATATCTTCAGATATTTATAATCTTCAGTGTTTATCTATTTGCTCTTTTAGAGAGTTTTAATCTTATTCATCTTATAAGAATCTCGAGGTTGTGGAACCTTTGAGATTGGGTTTATTTGATTACAACTTATAAGGGGGAATAAGTTCTAGTGAGAGAATTACTCGAGAGTTACAGAATGTGTAATCAAGTTCTTAGATAGTGAAATCTCATAGTGTTTGGGAACTGAACGTAAGTCAAGGATTTGGACCGAACCAGTATAAATTAATTGTGTCCAATCTTCTCTCTTCCTCTCTATTTTAGCTTTGTTCTTACGAGTATTTTTCATAGTATCTCAATAAATTTTTAAATCACCCTATTCACCCCGTAGGTGATATTCTATCTTTCAACATCTACAACAATTAAAAACAAATATTGCCCTTCAATTCATTAACTTACCCAACTTCAACAACATGCATCATTTTCAGTGGTACGATTTCTCCCATACCCATTCCATCCATCCTGTCAAACATCAATAGTAGCCTTATTAAATACACCAACCATCTCTGTTGGGATTGTTAATGTCCATGAAATCAACACACCAACGATATCTACATGAAAAACAGTAAAATCCCACTTCAACCATTTCATATGAGTATCACTGACTTAACAAAACATAATTAAACCCTCACCATAAAAAAAAAAAACTTATCAGGGATCTCAAAACAGAATGCTCAAATCATCAAAGACATTATAGTATGAAAGCGATATCTCAATAATGTTATTTTTTGTAGTAAGAAGAGCCCGGTCCATATATCTGGTCAACAATAATTAAGGTATCTTGCAGACATGACTTTCAAATTAAATCATAATGTTAAGAGGCATAATGAAGCTAGCCTTTTTCAGATCTCATTCATTTTATATGGACAAAGTATGACGTGTCTTGCATTGAACACCCTTGATGACACTTCTCGGTCTAGAACTATTGAGTGATGCAAAAAAGCCATGTAAGTGTATAAATAAATGTCATATATGCCTCTTTCATGTATGCCTCATTTTAACATTTTAGATAAGCTTATCAAGTGAAACGGTATGTGCTACGTGTATGAGGACGCACTCCTTTTAAAGATGGCTAGGTGCTAAATAGTCCCAGATTTTCATGACAAATGCAGAAAACCTAAAGGGATATTAGTTTGAAAGTCAAATTATCTCAGCTGGCATGAAAAACATAATATGGACAATAAACAATGCAACAACCAAAATATCATTTGTTCTACTGAATTATGGCTAGTGGAGCTATGTGGTTTTGGGCTCATTGTGCATAGATGAAACACATTTGGATCTACTGTTTGACTAAATTTAATGCAGTTTAACTAAAGAATACAATCACATCAACAAAAATGCCAGCTACGTATGATAAGTTTTGTTCTACAAACTGGAATTATGCAAATAACTTCAGGCTAATATGGCAATCTTGTTAACTCACGAAAAGATTATTGCGTTCATGCATCTACATTCCTTATTCTATAAACCTTAATATGGAGTAAAAAGCAAATTATATACCACATGAGTGAGCTTGCAGATCCGAGCGAACAGTCCTTTGGGGACTTGACTTTCTGCTCGAACTAAGTTGTTCCTTCCTCTGCAAAGCCTACAGTAAAATAAGAAGATAAATGAAACACAAAAAGCTATGGGCTAAAAGGACAAAATATTCCTATAAGAAAAATCTGAACAGTGAAGTGGTTCTCGATAAGACAATTTCAATTTCAACGGTCCACAAAGTGCCTCTTAAAAATACATGTTGCCTAGCAATAACTATGGGTGGCAATGAAATGACTTTTCTGTTAGGGTTGAGATAAGGTTCTCATTAGTCCCTCTTTCTTCAGGATTCAGTTCCAGCAAGGTGTTATCAAAATGCAATATACAAAGAAAGACTTGAGAACAATGATAAATTTCCAAATGATACAAATCAATAAGAAAAAAACCAAATTCACATATTTTGCTACCAATTTCTTAAGTCCATATTGTAGGGTTTAACTACAACAATATCCAATTGACAATCAAAATATTTGCTACCAGAAATCAATGTTCCTATTGAACTCATAATCACAAACACCTCCATGTGGGCTTTTCCCTAACTACCAACGCCACTGGACCTTCTCTTTCAAAAAGCTCCCCAAAAGCTCCCTCCAAACAAGCTCAATTGTTTATGTGAGAGGATTAATACACTTGGGAAATAAAAAATAAATGTTCAGCCATGGCATACAATGATAAACCAAATTTATAATACCAAAGTTTCTCCCTCTCGACCAATTTCTTTTAAGCAAATGAAAAGTAGGAGTATCAAGATTTTTTTTAGGGGGGAGGATACGAGAAATGTAATCAGTAAGCACTGATATGCATGAAGCCTCTTACTCATATTTCATAGTGAGGATAACAGGAAAAAAAATAATGACAAATGATAGCAAAAAATAATCTCCCAATTTATTCACAATCAATTCTAATTATTTAGAACCAAATCCTAATCAAAATATTTCATAATGAACAAATCATGATCAAAGGTTGATTGCCTTTGCAGTGTCTTCTCTTTTGTGATTTTTGTTGCAAATAAGAAAAAAGGTTCACCCTTGAAAATAGTTTCATTATACCATAAAACAATAAACCATCCACCCTTGACTCTTGAATGGTTTTGTTTTTGTTTTGGATGTGCAAATTGCTTGCCTTGTGGGTTATAAGAATTCAGCAGATACACTTCTTCAATCTAAAGAAGATGGAATGCCATGAACATTAAAACAGAGAAAACAACACAAGAAATTTGGTTTTATACCGTAAATTTGCAACCCTACATGGCATAATGAGTATAATCCCCTTGTTATGGAAGTCCAATACTGGTTGATCCATTTTTTATAATTCTTTAAGAGAAAGAATAAAAGTACATATGAGGCATGATTATATAGTTCATAGACATAAAAAAGAAAGGAAGAATTAAAGTAAATCAGGAGAGAGAATGAGCTTAATAGGCAAATATTAGTTTTACCAGTTAAGGCATTATGCCGATCAACTTGGCATCGGCTTCATTCCTCTAAAAGCATTATTAAGAATCAATGAGAAGCATTTAGGAATATAATTCATCTAAAAAAAAAACTAAAGACCAAAATGCAAACATGAACATCCTAAAGAATCTAAACAATATTAAGCATTAGCTTAAATCTCAGGCTGTTAAGAAATATTGGATGTTTGGTGCCATTACCAGCTTGCTTGACGTAAACATATATGAATCCAAGTCTGACAAGCAAAACATCTTCATAACCATGGTAGTTAAAAACTCGTTTTATCACTACGTTTTTACGTTTTTACGATTTTTTTTCATTAAAACGATTTTACTAATTTTTCAAACGCTTTTGTGTTTTTACGATTTTTTTTACGTTTTTACTACGTTACGATTATACGTTTTACAATTTTTCATTCTCCTTCCGTTTTCAGGTAAAATCTACGTTTTTACTATCATGTTCATAACTTTAATGGCAAAAAGTGAATCTATAAGAGAATCAATTAATTACTTTTCCATACCGTAACATTTACATTGCAGAAGTTTTAGCAGTCGAGATCCTAAAGGAGAGATAGCATGCCAACTTCAATTTTGTAAATGCCTTGAAATGGAGGGGCAGAATCACATACCCATGATGTAGAGAACTGAAAAAGCTGATAAATTTTCTTACCAAAAGGTATTTTCTGCTGGGCTAGCCGATTAGAGCATACTGATAATCGTTGTCGATGTACAGAACCCAGTAATCTCTAGTTAAAGGAATAATGGGCAAAAATGGAGGGACATAGAATTTAACCTGGAGCTTAGCTTCATCGCTCTTAGGATCAGCCTTATCAGTTCTTTCTATATAACCTCTCTTCCCACCACTCCAAGAATGACAGAGTTCTTTGCCAAATCAATTTCTCAGAGTTTAGGGTTTTCCAGCTTTCATAACTTTTTTGTGTGTGTCAAAGAACATGACTAACTTTTGCACGGTGAACACTCAAAACGGGCAGGAAGCCAAATGGAAAGTGAACGGCTTGATGGTGGAGCCGTTACTATTGTAAGGAACGGTAATGTAAGACACATGAAAGGCAATGAATAGTGAACAGCTTAAAATGCTTTTCCTATTAAGTTTATATTGATAATGATGATTATTATAAGACCGGGTTGATTTTTTTTAGAGAGATTAAAGAAGCTAAATAAGTTATTTAATTATGTCATATATTGTGTATCTTTAGATAATATATTAATTTATAGTCAAACTAATTAATTTGGAAAAAAATATAAATATAAATACTCTGAAGTAATTTAATTAGTTTTTTTAATATCTCTAAAAAATCAATTTGGTCTTGTAATTATGATTGAAGAGAGTATAAAATATGAGGATAGTTTTACTAAGTAAAATATAAAAATACGTGTTGCCAGACAAGCATGGAATAACGTACCAAGTGATTATTATTAACATCCACAAATAAAAACGCAGAAGATAGAATGGGCTGGGGTTTTCGGTTTAGCGGGGTCGGTTCTAAGTTCGAACAACAACAAAAAATGTACTTGGCTCAATCGCGTTTCAACTGCTTTCAAGGCATCACAGATATAGGCACGCAAGATTCACTGAACTCGACATTGCGTTGGTGGTTCCGACTTCAGCTGATCTGCTCGCGCATCTAACAAGAGTGATCAAAATCAACTAATCAAGCCATCTGCTCGCGCATCTAACAAGAGTGATCAAAATCAACTAATCAAGCCATCTGCCATAAAAATAACAAGATTACAAAAATGATAGTAGATGGAATAGAAGACGAAGAGAAATGGCTCGCAGAGGGGATAGCAGGCATTCAACATAATGCCTTTTACATGCATCGCGCCCTGGTATGTCAACTTGATGCAGACTCCTATCAATTATTCGCTTCATCTCTCTGATTTGCTCTAATGCCCTTCTCTCAGGATGCCAACAATCTCAGGGAAGCCCTAAAATACTCGGCTCACATGCTATCGGAGCTTCGAACTTCCAAACTCTCCCCTCACAAATATTATGACCTATGTAAAATTCCCCTGGCTTCCTAACTTATTCTCGCGGGCTCAATTCCTCATTCAATATTTATTTCGATGCTTTTGGTTTTATTCCTTAGATATGAGAGCCTTTGACGAGCTCAGGAGGCTGGAGATGTTTTTTAAAGATGAAAGCAGACACGGCGTTTCAGTTGTTGATTTATATGAGCTTGTCCAACATGCTGGAAATATATTGCCTAGACTGTAACTAGTTTTACCTCTTCATCAACTTTTTCTGTTATTCTCTTTTTCAGTTCCTGGTTGACTTTACACTTTTCTCTAAATCGAGTAACCTTTTATGTGATTTTGATCTCACTGACACCAGCTTCTCTTCACTTGTTGCTGCATGGCGGAGTTTCTCATCTGAATTGCATAACTTAATCATGCTCCTTTGTTTCTTGTGAAATAAGCGATTGAAATTTTCTCTCTCTCTTTACTCCGGTGTCTTCCCTTACTGCAAGTTCCCGTGCATGTTCAGCCCTTATCTTTTCCTATGGTTGTTGACTTACCAGGTATCTACTATGCACGGTAGGATCTGTTTATATCAGATCTAAGGATGCTCCTGTCAGGGAAGTTCTCAAAGATCTAGTGGAAATGTGTCGTGGTGTTCAACATCCTATTCGTGGTCTGTTTTTGAGGAGTTACCTTTCTCAAGTCAGTAGGGATAAGTTGCCAGATATTGGTTCTGAAGATGAAGGGTAAGGCAATTACTTGTTTTGATTCCTTGCTGCTTCATTCTTTAAGTGCTATCATTCATTTATATATTCATCGTTTCCCCCCATTCTTGTACTCATATCAAAGTAAATATTAATTTTAGTCACCAGGATAACTGTGTCCATGGTTCCATGCTCGCTGGCACAGGCAACTTTGTGAATGTTCCTTCTCCCAAGACTGTATAGCTGTGTGCACATAAAATATTTAGTATTTCTGCCTACAACCACGTGTGATTTCAATAAAAAATATGAACCTTAACTTATTGTGTTTGGTGGATCAATTACCAAAAGTACACATATTGAAGGGAGACACTTTTTCATGCAGGGATGCTGACAGTGTGATGGACTCTGTTGAATTTCTTCTGCAGAACTTCACAGAAATGAATAAGCTTTGGGTTCGCTTGCAGTATCAGGTTCATTGACCTTCAACCCTTATCTGTCTTGTCTTAGTTTATGCATAGCACCACGGTACTTGCATGCCATAAAAGTATAAATGAATCACAAGAGGATGCTTTTTGGCCATGCAGGTGTTATGGTGCTTGTGAATCATGCATAATCTTTGGCGATCCTGAGCTGAGGCCTTCAATTGGGATTTCTGGTCTGCAGGGACCCAGTCAGATAATGGAGAAGAGGGAAAAAGAAAGAAATGAACTTCGTGATCTTGTAAGCAATTATCATCTGGTGAAACAATATGCTATACAAGTTGTTATTATATATTTATATATATATATATTTTTTCTCAATCATTATAGGTCGGAAAGAATCTCCATGTACTGAGTCAAATAGAGGGTGTGGACCTTGACATGTACAAAGATACTGTTCTTCCAAGGGTCTTAGAGCAGGTGTCAACTATTTTCTTCTTATTGGAAGCGTTTGCATCATAACATGCATTCTGCTTATCTTAAAATTGGCTTGCCCAGGTTGTTAACTGCAAAGATGAGCTTGCCCAATTTTATTTGATGGAATGCATAATTCAAGTTTTTCCTGATGAGTATCATTTGCAGACTCTTGAGACACTTTTAGGTGCTTGTCCCCAACTGCAGGTGGGTATGATGATCGAGATTGAGATATATGATTCTTGATATACTTGAAGTTAAAATTATACATATACTAGGAGAATCAAGGTCACACTCAAAATGCTCATTCTTGTTGGGATTCTTGAAGACTTCATATGTACATTCTTCTGTTATATCTATGTGGTTTCTCCCCCATCTTCAACACCATTTTTCTATCTCTTGCAGCCTGTTTGCCGCGTACCTTCTTTAGTTCAACTATGTCTCACTAAAAGGTTTCATTTAAAAATCTCAATAATATTTTGATCATAACTTTGCCTATTATGGTTAAATAGTATATGAAGCATGGTGACTTGTCAACAGTTGTTTAAAGATATAATTTTCATCAATATAGGCAATTTAGCCTGGTAATTGCTAACCTCTTGAGTTGGATCTAATCACTCCTTGTATTATTTGGCTTGAAATTTGAATATAAAATTATGAATATCAACATCCTTATTTTAAAAATATGTTTTTCCTTGCATATTTGACCCTTTTCTTTTGTCTACGCCAATAATCTGGATTACCACAGATTGAAAAAAAAAAAAAAATCATTCACAGGTCTTCAGAATCTATATAGAGCGATCCTCTTACAAGAGAAGAATGAAACAATGCGAAATCTATTCATAAAAAAAATCTACAATCTTTGTTTCAATTCTCGAGAAGTTAAAACCCAATTTTCTTCCTTATTTGACTGGCATTATTTTGTAATTAATATGCAGCCAACAGTAGACATTAAGGCAATATTATCTCAGTTAATGGAGAGGTTGTCAAATTATGCTGCCTCAAGTACTGAAGTAAGTCGCATGCGCTTCTCATTATTAGTTAATCTTCCATATATTGATAACATTGTATCTACATCAGGTTTTGCCAGAATTTCTGCAAGTGGAAGCATTTGCCAAATTAAGCAGTGCAATAGGCAGGGTAAGGTGGCTTTTCACTGAGGTTGCAATTTTGACTTTAAGCTTGTTCTTAATTCAATAAAATGAAGGATGCATCCTTTTGAAAGAAACTGGTTGATTCGTGTTGTTGTACTTCCTGACATTTTTATCTAAATGCTTTCAAAAATTATGATTCTCATATTCTTTAGCATGTTGTACTAATACTATTACTGGTGATTATCATGTTTCTTTCTTCTATAACTCACTCTAGACTATATAGCCTTCCTGATTCTATGTTTTGGTGGCTACATTATTGTTAGTTTCCGAGTATAACATCTGTATAACTTACTTCCAGACTTTTTTATGGTCAAACAAAATGTTAGTTATAGTCAACGAGTCACAAGTCATCAGGACTTGACCTTATTACCCCACTCCCCAAGAAGTGAAGAGATATGAAGGACTTCACTTCTTTGTGGTTACTGATTCTACTTATTATTTGAAATTGTAATTGTAGACCATAAATCCATAAGCTGCACTTGACTGCAGGTTATAGAAGCACAGGCAGACATGCCTATTGTGGGAGCCATCGCTTTGCAAGTCTCTCTTCTTACATTTACTCTCCGTGTTCATCCAGATCGGCTTGATTATGTGGATCAAGTGCTGGTATGTTTCTTCTCAAACTTTATTTTCTTGAAATTCTTCTTTCATAAGGCACTGTTTGATAGAAGTAGCATTTTACAGTAGCTGCATCTTGACATAGATCTTTTGCAGGGAGCCTGCGTCAAGAAGCTTTCTGGAAAGCCAAAACTTGATGACAACAGAGCAACAAAACAAGTTGTTGCACTTTTGAGTGCTCCATTGGATAAGTACAATGATATTGTGACAGCATTGACACTATCTAATTATCCCCGTGTAATGGATCATCTTGATAATGAAACAAATAAAGTTATGGCCATGGTTATTATTCAAAGCATAATGAAGAATAACACTTGCATCTCTACTGCTGATAAGGTATGCTAATGTGCTTTTGGTTTTGCATGATGACTTGACCTTTATCAAAACATAAATTGTGTGCTTTTGTAGGTTGAGGTGTTGTTTGAATTAATAAAAGGGCTTATCAAGGATTTGGATGGAACTGCCTTGGATGAGGTTGCTCTGAACTCCATAATCTTTCAGCTATTGCTATAAAATTCTTTTTTGGCCCACTTTAGTGCACATTTCAATTTTTATTATTATGTTCAAATCTTAGTTTAAATGTCCTTTTCATTTCTTGAATAGTATGATGAAGAAGATTTCAATGAAGAACAAAATTCTGTTGCCCGCCTCATACACATGCTTCATAATGATGATCCTGAGGAAATGGTAAAGGTACGTACGTATTACTTTGTTCAGAATCAACTGCATTAATATCGCCCAAAAAAAAAAAAATCAATGGCATAAACCTTTTATTTCTATTGAATGTTTTTGAGATAAACATTACTGTAATAGAGTTGTGTAAATTGGATTTTTTTTTTTTTAATATTAGGTATGTGTTGAACTAATGTTGTTGGAATGCTAAAGTGCTTATATTTAAAGCACGTGCCCTCTTTATCTCACTAAATATAAATTCAAAAAATTCACATGTTTCCATTTAGCAGTTGATCCTTAAACTGAATTCCAATTGGTTTTGTATTTGGTGTTTTATGTTGTATACACTTCATATAACTCGTGATTTTCTGGCCTTCAGATTATATGTACTTTGAAGAAACATATTATGAATGGAGGACCAAGGCGCTTACCCTTCACAGTTCCTTCCCTTGTATTTTCTGCACTTAGGGTATCTTTCTTCCTTAACTGCACACCTGTTTTTCATCTGTTAAAAACATCTTAGCAAGACGTCTCTTTTAAGTTGAATGTACAATTCTGCAAAAATGCATGTACTTAAGCCTGTCTCTCCTTGATTCAACCTCTTAAAGTGGCCTGTCAAGTAATTTTTGTTAGGACGATATAGAGGAAACTCTTATGCTTTAAAGGTTAACCTTTGTATTGAAAGTTCCATGTTGTTTGAATGTTACGATCCTCATCCACTTCTAACAAGATATCTTAAAGGCAGCAAGGCATGAGAATTTGTACTTCTGATGCCATGTGATGCCAACTCCTAATCTTTATTTAAGTTACTTGCTAGCAATGCATTAATAAATGCATCTGCCAACTCCTAAATTTTTTCTTGCACTGGGAATCAATCTACCTGTATAATGGCAGGTTTTGCTTCACAATAATGAATAATGTTATCTGGGATGGAACAAATTTCTTATTCATTTTTCTATTCCTCTTGCTGTTCTGATTTATGATTTTATTGCAGTTGGTTAGGAAACTGCAAGGGCAGGACGGAGATATTGTGGGAGAAGACATTCCTACAACACCCAAAAAGATATTTCAACTCTTAAACGAGGTAATTTTTTATGTATTAGCCTCCTTTTTTTATATATATATGATCAAGGGTATCCCCAAGTCACTTTGGATTTGAGACTAATCCCTTTTGAGGTTTAGAGCACAAAGGGTTTTTGCCTCTCCTAACAAGTGCGCTTCCCAGAATTTAAACTTGTATTTTCCTCCTTATGGGGTTAGGTCACTTACCACCTCAACCAACAACTTGTTGGTTGATGTATTAGCCTCTTGAAGAATATAAAACCTTTTCATACACCATACGCACCAAATTGAAGTATTGCTTTTTGAATGATAAGTCACTTTGATATGTATAACAGCAGAAACTATATTGCTATTAACTTATTTGATGGAAAAACATCAATTTTTTGTTGCAGATCATTGAAGCTCTTTCTTCTGTCCCATCTCCGGAGCTGGCACTTAGGCTGTATCTCCAATGTGCTGAGGTATGCGTTTCAAAAAGTGATAGGAAATAAATCTTGTTATGTTTCTCCCCATATTATTCCGACACTTAAAAAGACTCATAAAGAGAGGAGTAAGAGGTTAGGGATTCATTCTGTATTGTGAATAATGAATGGGTTATATATTTCCAGGTTGAAGATCTTGCTTGTCTGAATAGTGAAATAAGTTATAAGGACTTGACTAATAATCACATTCCGCTCATCATCATCATCAAAAGTCACTAAATTAATAACCCATTGAATACGAAGCAAACTTTTCAGTAACTGATTGATTCTGGCTTTTTTTCGTGATAATCAGGCTGCTAATGATTGTGACCTTGAGCCTGTTGCTTATGAATTTTTCACCCAGGCATTTGTATTGTATGAGGAAGAAATTGCGGTAATCATTAACAAAGCTGTCCATTCTAAGATTTCCCTAATGTGACCATTGAAAAAATAGTTTTTTTGAAAAAAAAAAAATTGTTTTGTTTCAATGCTTTTAGGACTCCAAAGCTCAGGTAACTGCAATTCATCTAATTATTGGGATGCTTCAGAGGATGAACGTCTTTGGTGTTGAGAATAGGGATACCTTGACACACAAGGCTACAGGGGTAAGCATCTGATGAGTTTGCCAGCAGCATGTCTTTTAGAACAAGATATTTTGACATCTCTTATTGTGCACAATGTGGTCATGGCAACACCTGAATTGATAATCTTGTTTTCCACAGTACTCTGCAAAACTCTTGAAGAAACCTGATCAGTGTCGGGCAGTCTATGCATGCTCACATCTGTTCTGGGTTGATGATCAAGATGGTCTAAAAGATGGAGAACGGTAAGTTGACGTAGCTGACTTTGTTTTATGAATTCATATGTTAACCATTGCTTTATTTTGTCCTTTTTTGTAAATACCTTTACTGTGTAATGAAGAGTGTCCAAATGATGTATCTAAGTTTTTCATTTTTGGCGTGTGGCATGTTAAGGGTATTGCTTTGCCTTAAGCGTGCCTTGAGGATTGCAAATGCTGCTCAACAAATGGCCAATGTGGCAAGGGGTAGCAGTGGTCCAGTAACTCTATTTGTTGAAATACTGAACAAGTCAGCCACGTCAAACTTACCTCTGGTATTTTAAATAATTTTTCGGTAACAAATTTTAAAATTGTGATTGAATTGCTCCAGGTACTTGTACTATTTTGAGAAAGAAAACCCACAGATCACAAGTTCTACAATTCAGGGTCTGATAGAATTAATCACCACTGAGATTCAGAATCCAGGTTCGGATGTTTTCTTTGCCAGCACATTGCGGTACATACAATTCCAGAAACAGAAGGGTGGGCTACTGGCCGAGAAATATGATTCTATCAAGGTTCGATTCCCGTTTGTGTAGATGTGGCTTCTCCAAGTGGAAGACATCGGAATTTCTCTACCAAACCTAAATATCATCAGGAGGCGAGTCAGTTTTCCCCCCTTCTCCAAGTGCATTGTATTCTTTGCAGTCTCTACGGAATGTTACATAAGGAACATGCTTGATAGTTTAATGTTCATAAATTCATTATGTATAATTCATTATGTACAATGGCTGTTGCTCGATGAATTTGGAAGGACAAGGATAAAGGCTTAAATATTCTTCGTGTATGACCATTGAGACCATTTCTCATTGTGTCCGTCTCTTCAAATTATGGCACTTTTTCATACCGATTTCCTTGCCAACATCCCAGTAACACCGACTAGTCAACTCATAAATGTAACAAGGCTAACGTCACCACAACCAGCCACCCGCGTTGCCTGCAAATGGTATCATCCGCTGTATGACGGGAACAGCATACGCCTTAAATTATACTGGAGAAACTGAACTCGGAGAAATCCATAAATATCACGAGTTGTAAATAAAAGTACAAGCTATCGACCACATCAACAATAGGAAATATGTAGGCATGTGTCATCAAGGGGATGGTAGATACAGACAATCGGATATATTCACAGTTTCCTGCTCAGTGGAACATGAAGGAAACAAGACTGGCCGTTGGAGAGGCCTCATCAATTTCCGATTCTTGATCACAATATTGAACAGGCCTTTCGTGCCTTCTTCTTCTTCTGCTTTGATGGTTGAAGAACCACTTTGATGGCAGCGTCAAATATAGCTTTCACATTCTGTAATCAGACACACGAAAGCCCATAGTAAGTAGGGTCATTAAACGCTCATTGCAAACTTGATAACAACACTAACTGCAGACCTGTTGAGTTTTTGAACTACACTCGATGTAAACGGGAGCAGCAATAAGCTTTCTCAATTCTTCTCCCTTGAACCAGAGCAAGAACAAACGTAAGTGCGTAGAAGAGCAAAACAGAACTTGATAATAACAACCTCTGCCTTTAAAATTGAGCGGTTAGGATTGTCTACCTGTGCTGTAGTAATAGGCACTGCACTAGGATGATCTATGAAAAACTGCTTATCTTCCCGAAGATCTGCAGATCAATTTGAGCATTTATGACCGTTAGCATCTCCCCGCAAAACATTCAAAAATTCAACTTAGCATTTCAGAGGTAAATACCGTTTCATAGGCTAGGAGGTGCATTCATATTAAAAATAAATTATACGATGATTTAATTGATATTCCAACAGAAAATGAATAGCCTTTTTAATGAACTAGAATTTTCACATCTCAACTACCCTGTTTACCCAAAAGTAGAGAGCAATGGATATTCAGTAGGGTGGTGGTGGTTCAATCAAAAATACATGCATCATCCGCCTAAAAAAAATACACGGGCTGGTGCAAGAATAGAAAAAACGTCCAAGTACAAGTGCCTCAAATTGTTTTCTAATTTAACCAATAATTAGTACGTAAGTAATAAAAATTAAAAATTAAATAGAATCTTAAAAAATCTAACACATTCTGTGAAGGCAGAAACCTTCAGGACCTTGTTTCACCAAAAGATAAGCAGACAACTAATCAACATTATTATGTAGATTGCTCATCTTCAGAGTCACAATCAACTTATAAAGCAAGTAACAACTTGCTGAAAGACAAATTTTTTCTCATTTCACTACTAGCATACAAATAAAGATCCAAAAATTAACATGGCAATGCCAATACATTCTAGGATTGGGAGGACAGAAGGATTACCTAACTTGGTCCCAACTAAAATTACCGGAACTCCAGGAGCATAATGCCTTAGTTCAAGGATCCACTGAAATGAAAAGCACAATAACTTTATTAGGTAACTGAAATGTAAAAAAATGACGCAAATTGACCTCATTCTAATTTTATTTAAGAGTTACACCTTCTTCGCAACATTTTCATAGCTGGCCTTGCTTATAAGAGAAAAAGCAAGAATAAAGACATTTGCTCCTGGATAGCTCAAGGGTCTTAGTCTATTATAATCCTCCTGACCTGTCAAACCACCAAAGGCAAATGAAGTGCCGAAAATCATAGGCAATTCTATTGAAATTAGTGGCTGCGGCATTACCAGCAGTATCCCATAAACCTAGGTTTACGGTGCTTCCATCCACAACTACATTAGCACTGAAATTGTCAAAGACGGTTGGCACGTAATCCTGTTATTTATAACCAAGAAAAACTAAGGGATGCGCCATAAAGCTATAATTACTATGAAGGAAAATCAAATTCAGTAGGAAATTTAAACACAAGATTGACACTCTACCCTGTAAAATACAAATCCTTAACACTTTATTATATCACATAACTTTCATCTTTGCAGCCTAATAGCCCACTATGTTTTTCAAGATTATGAAACGAATGTTGATCTTAACATAGGTCGGCATGTTCTTCATAATATTAAAATCCACTTCAAAATTCAGTCTATCTCCCAAGTTTACTGACGCTTGATGTCTCATTGTGCACTGCTTGCGCACAACACAACTACAATGTCTATGTATGATACCTGCAAGCCGGCGTTGATTATCTACTAATCCATCACGCGAATGAACTCTCAATCAAATGGAATTACATAAAATTTATCAAAGCAGAATAAATAAGATCTAAGAAACAAGTCACGAAGGTTAGAGGCAGACAACTACGGCTGGTAGAAGAATCAACCGGTAAACTTAATCTTCAATTATCTTTATGCACTTGATCCGTTAAAAGTTTTGGAGTATTTAATTGAAAATAACAACAATGATGAAAATAGTCGGTGAATATTGTATGTATGAAGTCAAGTCAAACATCACTTAGAAGCTCCAAAAAATGAGAAATATGGTCACATATACTTCTACTTCCACAACGATAACGTGAAGAACATTTCCATTTCCAATTGTCTCAGACGAAGAATAAAATCATATTTAAAAGGATTCATTCTATCTGCCTGCTTGATAACAAGTCCATTTTGCCAACAAGAAATTTTGATTAGGAAGCCACTGGTGACCATATAAATCAACACAGTGGTGCCCTACGATTTGTATAAGATTAAAGAAATGTGCCAGAGGATATGAAAGAAGGACAGACCGTGGGGAATGTATTGCTGGTGTACGAAATCAACAAGCTGGTCTTGCCAACAGCGCCGTCACCGACCGTGACGCACTTGATGAACCTTGACGCACTCATCTTCGACGGAAAGGGTGCAGATCGTCTACCCTGACAATTCTTTCCTGAGTCTCGGCTCTTCTTTTTCAAACCAAGGTCCTCCAACTGCGCTCATTGAGAAGGACAAATAAAGTTCACAGACTCCATGTTGGTGAAGAAAAACCTAACAGGCTAACACGCGAAGATTAAGGAATGAAATACTGAGCGGTGGAGTCCGCAATGGCACTAAAGCCTATCTGCAGCGCGCAGGCAGAGAGCGAAGAGAGGAGGAGAGTAATTTAAACTGAATTTTGAAAATTGAAGGAAAGAAGAAGAATCTCCGATAAAACCCCTTGAGACCACGCTGACCCACACAAAGTCCCCATTCCATGCATATATATATATATATATATATATATATATATATATATATATATATATGGGATTAAGATTTCTCCTGTGACTGGAGATAAGCTTCTCTCCAATCAGCCCCAAACTACACCGTTTTACTTAAATTTGTAGATCCAACATCTAATTTGCTCCCTTACAAACCTAAACCCCTGAACCGAAAGGCATCCATCGTGTCCACGAACCGAAAGCAATTCTTCGTTCTCCGGCATCCACAGTTCTCCGGCATCCATCGTGCCCCTGGAACCGAAATCACAACCTTCGTTCTCCGACAGATTTTACGGTTATTCACGACTCCATATCCTACTCTTCTTCTTATAATTTTTTTTTTTTGTTTTTTTTGTGAATTGATTGAATATAGGAAAAAACAGGACCCCTTTTTTCGAAATTGATTGCTTCACGTACGTTTTTGAATTGTCCGTTTTTGATTTTTTTTTTGTCCGCTTTTGAATTGATTGAATATAGGAAAAGGGAAATCGACAGAGCAGGGTTATCGAGGGTTATTGAGAGCAGGGTAATTTCAATTCTTACCTCTCTTCGGTTGCCTATTAGTGATTGATTATAATTAGCATCAAGCTAATAGTGAGACCTGGAATTTTTAACAGGATACTTTCAGGGGAAGAGTTTGTGAGTGCCCCATTGTCAATGGTATTCAGTATAGAGGGGATGGCTACACCTCCTGTGAAGGTATGCCCATTTCCAATTCTGAAGACTTGGGCTAAAAGTTTCTTACTATACATGTGTATTTTCCAGTAATCCAATAAAGATATAACCTCGAAGTATTTTTTATGACTTAGCACGGCAATATGGATTCCTTAAAAGACTTCCTTTGTATATCATATTTCCTTCACAGTGCTAGCTACTTTCATGAGGAGGAGGATGATGATAATATAGTCACTCTTTGCCTCTATTGACAGCTTTTGGACCATGGAGGATGTTGGTCAGAAACTAGAGATCACTGAACTTACTCAACTTGCACAGTTCAGCATTGCTTCCTTTTTTTTTGAAGAAAATAATGTTAAAGTACTCTCCTTGACATGCCTAATATAGTAGATGCATGAATCGTATTCATACTTAAATGCTATTGTGTTTAATATTTGTGTGCCTTGTAGGGTTAATCGTGAAAAAAAAGAACATAGGAGAAAATTGGCTCAGAGGTTAACACCTCGACCATCCAAAAAAGGTAAAGACTCCCAAGATTATTGCAGCGAGTGAGAAGTATGACATAACATTTTTGTTTAGCCCAAGCATGTATGCTTGTTTATATAAAATCTCTCACAAAAGGCCTATAATTCATTTGCAGAGAAGTTTTCTTATCAGACTCGGATGGTGAAGATAAAGTTAAGACTACTAGTAGGCCAAGTGATCATCAGGAAACGAGATGGAAGAGTTGCATGGTGAAGAGAAGCAGAAATAATAGTAAGAAGAGGCTGACAGTGAATAGTTGTACTAATAATAAGTATAAGCAAGAGAGATTTCTTCTCACAAATGGGAATTCTGCAATAGTTCCTACAGTATCTGTTCTTGATGGGTTCTCGGTTTCTAGCCCAAAGGTGAAGACTTTGCAGAAGGAGATGAAGATAGCTGAAGAAGAAGATGATGGGTATTGGTCAGCTGCTCTTGAAGAGATCAGGTGGGATTCTATGTTTCAAGATCTAAAGCCAAACTGAAACGAAATTAAGTTTCTTTTCTTTGGGATTTTGCATATCAGCATAGAGATTTGAGACTCGATCCATTTTAATTTCCTTTAGTGGTCAGATAAGTAACTTTAGCATTTGTCTGATTCTGTAACTATTGTGTCTCTTTTGCTTCTTTTTTTTTTTTAAATATGTTCAGCTTCAAAAGTGGATAACTTGCTTCAGATTTGGAAACTTTTCCAAAGTATATAGTTTCAGGAACAAATGAAACAGTTTGGATTAGCTTTTGCTGGAATCATTCATGGTGATTGTAAACATATTTAGCTTTAGAAATCTGGAATGGTCATTGGGGATTTAGATAAAGTTTAAAAATTGCAGCCAAGTTCTATTCCTTTAAAACTACAACTCAATTTGCGGGGACATAAATTTTTTGGTTGAGAATAGCTTAAAGCATAATCTCTCATCACTAATGAAAATAACATTCTGATATGCCATATACAGATACAGCTGGTTGAGCAAAAGAGTATTAACCATACACGCAAAATCATTCCAAATAAATTAGAACAGCTGCATCAACCTCTATTCTCCAGCAAAGCTTCTAATTATTAGCTGAAAATAAGAAAAAGAAATTAAGTACATGTATATAACATTGGAATGCTATATTTTAAAATAAACAAATTCTTACCAAAATAAAACATGAAAATATGTGCAATAACAGTTATTCATTTTGCTTCTCTTTTGCAACATCCATCTACAAATGAAACAACACAGATTTTAATTAAACATTCAAAGTAGGAAATAACACATACATCAACTTCACAAATACCTTTTGCTTCTGACAACTAGTCTTATTATGACCTTTTCCTCGACAATAACTGCAAGTCCTTTGCTGTTTTAATGACATTTCCACACTCGATTTTATTCGCGAAGCAACCTTAGGACGCCCTTTAGTTTTGACTAGTTGCGTAGGATCACGTACATCTTCAATGAGTGAAAATTGCGAAACAATACTAGGAATTGGTTCGTCTTCAATTTTCTTTTTCTTTCTTTCCATTTGTTGTTGCAGAAATTCAGCAACCATAGCATCAAGTCTTCTAATCTCAGAAATAGAATCTCTCGCTTCAGAAACAGCCATAGTGAGTTTGGAGTGAACCAACCACAATGACAATGCACTGACTTCATTAGTAGTTGTTTCAGCATGAATGTCTACAAGATTTTCTGCCCTATAGCTTGCATCCATTGTCCATCTAGACAAAATATATTTTTCAGGAAGAGTTATTATTTGTTTCTTCTTCATAATGTATAAAATATGTCTACACAAAATCCCCATAGTCTCAAATTTTGCACACGAACAATGAGCTGTGAAGGTTTCTGTCAAATGGTAGTCGACGATCGCCCACCACTTTTTATCAACTTCACGAGACCCTACTCGGTACTTGATAAGATTTTCGTCTGATGAAATCTTTTCATGAAAGTAATCAAGTAAGGCAGTCTTCCACTCCCTTTTAAAGATCTCAAATAATTTTTTTGTGTAGCGTTCTCCAGCTATTGCTTCAATTGGATGATTAGTCTCCAAATTTGCTTTTGTATTTCTAGTTTTGAAATCCTCATCTTCTTCTGCATCCTCCTAGACTTGATTGCTTTGTCATATTGGGTAACAAAATCATTTAACATCGTATTAGAGTTGACGTATCCATCAAAAATGCATTCATGCTCTCACTTCGACCACTAGTGGTCATTAAACAAAAAAGTATCTTTCAAGTATGCTTTTGCCCAATGATGACGTGAAGCATACATGTTTGACAACCAACTACCTTCTTTAATATCATATTTAGCCCTCAGTGCTTCCCACTTGCTTTCAAATTCTTCGATGCTTTGACTTTTATACCACTCACGAAAAGTCAACATCGAAACTCTCTTTAAATTGTGTGCGTAGTGCTTAACTATGCTCCATAACATGTTTTTTGATGTGCCATGCGCAAAAACGATGTCGTGCTTCTGGAAAAATCTTAGCGATGGATTTTCCCATAGCTTTGTCTTGATCAGTGATAATAGCAACCGGAGACTTATTAAACATACATGTTCGAAATTGTTCAAACAGCCATGTAAATGTTGCTTCTGTTTCATCTTCTAATAAAGCGTGACAAACAAAATTGATTGCCCATGGTGATTAACCCCCACAAAAGGGGCAAAAGGAAACCTGAATTTATTTGTTTTGTAAGTCACATCAAACACCAGGACTTCGCTAAATTGAGCATATGCAGCTCTCGACCTACCATCCGCCCAAAAGACACTTCTTAATGTGCCATCTTTTGCTAGATGCATATCAAAATAAAAAGCTCCATCAATAGTGGACTTCCTTTGAAAGTGTTTGATGATGCTTTGACATTCTTTCCTACATTATTCTTTCTTTGGCTTGATATAATAGTCTGAATTTGAACTGGGGTAATATTAACTTCTTTGTCCATAGTATTCACCACCTTTGAGATTTTTGAAGACGTTAAACCCTCTTGATAAAGCTGAGAAACAATAGATTTAGTAAACCCTGAGCGACGTAAATCTTTGTGAGAACAAAACTTCTTCACCTTTGAAGGAGTGTTAATCAATGGATGATTGTGTGTATCATTGAACTTCTCCACGACCCATGATTCATCTACTAACTTTATTTGGAGCATTGCTAAACAATCGGTCCTTGTATCCCTTCGCCTTTTGACATTATAAACATCAACTCTTTTATTATTTAGTCTCTTGACACCTTGCTTTGAGCACACATAATTCCACCTATATAGTTGTTGTGTTTTCGTATTCTTGCTAGAGTACTGCTTACGTATTCCAAACCCTTTACCTTCTGCATAATCATTATAAAAATCATAAGCTTCTTCTACTGTCTTAAAGACCTTACCCAAAATAGAGGTTTCAGTGAATTCACTATCATCATCTTCCACAATCTCATGTACATTATTTTCCCCATAATCACCATCTTTGTCTTCCATGATTTCATAGTGATCATCTTCTCTAAATTCATCACTGTCTTTCTCCAAATCAACAACATCATCAAAAGATACCAAATTTTCACGTATGTCATTGCCTTCAATAGTTGTTATTTGTGACTGATCCATGATAAAAATATCAGAACTTAAGCAACACCACCCTGTTAAAAATTCCAGGTCTCACTATTAGCTTGATGCTAATTATAATCAATCACTAATAGGCAACCGAAGAGAGGTAAGAATTGAAATTACCCTGCTCTCAATAACCCTCGATAACCCTGCTCTGTCGATTTCCCTTTTCCTATATTCAATCAATTCAAAAGCGGACAAAAAAAAAATCAAAAACGGACAATTCAAAAACGTACGTGAAGCAATCAATTTCGAAAAAAGGGGTCCTGTTTTTTCCTATATTCAATCAATTCACAAAAAAACAAAAAAAAAATTATAAGAAGAAGAGTAGGATATGGAGTCGTGAATAACCGTAAAATCTGTCGGAGAACGAAGGTTGTGATTTCGGTTCCAGGGGCACGATGGATGCCGGAGAACTGTGGATGCCGGAGAACGAAGAATTGCTTTCGGTTCCAGGGACACGATGGATGCCTTTCGGTTCAGGGGTTTAGGTTTGTAAGGGAGCAAATTAGATGTTGGATCTACAAATTTAAGTAAAACGGTGTAGTTTGGGGCTGATTGGAGAGAAGCTTATCTCCAGTCACAGGAGAAATCTTAATCCCATATATATATATATATATATAATAGTTAATGAGCAATAATACACATGGGCTTTGTCTTAAGGAGCGTCCAATACTACGAGTTTTTTTTTTTTTGAAGCAAAAGTATACACGTGGTTACTTTATAGGAGCAAAAGTCACACTGGGTGTTAGTTGACCAAACGGTCAATGTCAGGTTGGATGGAGTGAACAGTAACGCTGATGTGGACACTGAATTGGACTGACAAGAAGCCAAATAAAAAGAAAAATTACTGACTAGATCCAGTGGAAAGTAAATTAAAAAAAAAAAAAATTAGACACCCAACCCCAGCTCCATCCATCGGGCTTCATCATCTTCAACCACCGTCGCCTCCTCGACGATCAAATTGGGGAAAAGAGGAAACCCTAAATTTCGACCACCGTCGTTCATCATCTTCGACCACCGTCACCTCCTGATGTTCAATTGTGTTAGGAAAGAAGATATTGATTACTCTCCCTATCATCGTCACCTCCTTCATCGGAAAAATCGAAAGAACCTCAAACACATCTGTATTTATTTAAAGTTTGAATCTTTCAATATGATTTTGGTGTTTATCTATTAAATCACAGCCCATATTTTGCTTCTAGATTGTTTTGCGTGCTCACCTTTGTTGAAATCGTTGGATTTTGAGCTTTGGAGCGCGAAAAATACCACCTGGAATCACAACCGTTGCATTTATGTTTTTTTTTTTTTACCATGGTGGGTTCTGAAATTGAAGCTTGGAAAATAGTCGTGATTAGAGTCCATGGTGGTGGTGGGAATGGAAATCGAAAGCTGGGTGGTGGATGATTTATCGGCAAGATCAAACCATGAGTTTTTGCTTTTGTTGGGCCATTCGTCGAAGAAGCGATGAACAGTTTTATGATTCTGATTAGGTTCTTCTCTTCCTCAATCCCAGCAGGTAACAATCTTGACCTTGCTGGTTCATACTTTTGTTAATTGTTGGTGTTGTTCTAAGAAAATTGCCTCAATTTGTTGGGGCAATTTGTTCTAAACCCTAACTTTTTTAGGGTTTTATTTTTCCCCAATTTGTTTACCCTTGCACCGTGTCAGCATCCTAGTCAGCATTCCCTCCCCCCATTTGGCTTATTCTCACTCCAATTCATCATCCACGTCAGCACTAAAGGTCAACAAAGCCTAGTTAACGGTCAACATCCACTTTCTGAAAGAAGTGTGTGACTTTTGCTCCTATAAGGTAACCACGTGTATACTTTTGCTCCAGAAAAAAGCTTGTGGTGTTGGATGCTCCCTGAGGCAAAGCCCATGTATATTATTGCTCCTTAACCCATATATAATTATGTATTTTTTAGGTGCTCATACCTCTCTCTAGTTAGAGGTATGAGCATTTTTTTTATTTTTTATATATTGTATTTATTTATATTTAAATTATATATTGTTTTCTGAAATGTTTTTTACACTCAATATCTCAAATTAATTAGTTCCAGTTCTGCATTTATCTGTAACACCAGTATTATGGAAACTAATTAATTTGAAACACTGAGTGCAAAAAACATATCAGAAAACCGCATATAATTTAAATCTAAATAAATACAATATAAAAAAAATATATTCATACCTCTAATTAAAAAATATGAGCACCTAAAATCACATAATTATATGTATATAATGTGAACTCGACCCACACATGCTTTTGCCAGCTCTCAAGTTCTGGTATAGGGTCAAAGCTCACAAATGAAATTACACTTTTGGTCAATTATTTTCTTGCTTCGTGGGAGGTAGAGAGATGCCAAATAATAATAGGGTTAAGGTCAAAAAAATGTATATGTGTTTTATTTTAAAGAATGTTCATCATCAAGTGCTTTTTTTAGATGTAAAGGTGCACACGTTGTTATAAATTAGGTGTAAAAATACTATTTGATTATTAAGTTTGACTTTAACCGTTAACCGGATGATGACATGGCTTTCAAAGGTGCAAAAATACACATGTGGTTTGACCAAAAGATCGCCCAGCACAAAGTGTGTTTTTTTAATTTAATAATTTTATTCGATTAAAGAAAAATTATTATTTCTCTAGCTATAATTCTTGAGAGGCTATTTTTTTTCTGATTTATCATTTTAGAAAGGAGGATTTATTCAATGGGTAAAGACGGTAAAAAATTTATTTCGATAATTTATTTCTTTATTTAAAATTCTTATTAAATTTTCTAATTAATAATTGATAAATGAGTATTTATACTTTTGAAATTTGATATTATAAATAATATATTTACTTAAAAATAATTTGAATTTTTTGAAAACTAAATAGTTAAAGAAATAATTCATTTATTCTAGAGAACTAATAATTTTTCTTTAATTGAAATAAAATTATTCAATTAAAAAAAAAGCATTTGGTGTTAAGCGTTCTTTTTGCCAAACTATATGTGTATTGTTACACCTTTGAAAGACACGTTATCGTCCAGTTAGCAAAAAGGTCAAACTTAACAGTCAAACGGTATTTTTTCATCTAATTTGTAACCACGTGTGCACTTTTGCACCTAAAAAAACACTTGGTGTTGAGCGCCCATACCCTTTCCGGCGAGGACCAGGAAGATAAAACTGGAGAGAGGACGACGACGTGACGAGCTCGGCTCATCGCGACGACAGTGCGGAAGAAACCGGTCAACCGCAGGAGGGCCAATAGGAGGAACCAAAACCGGATGAAGAGGGTCGACCTCAGGCGAGGAACCATCAAGTGACAGGACGATTCCCCCAAGTGGTTTCCAAATGACGGAGATATGTCGGCCAAATGCACAATAGCTTTTTCTCGAAGGAGATCGAGAACGCCCGATTCCCGGAAGAAGTTGAATTTAGGCGAGTTGACAAAGTATGATGGCACACAAGACCAACGACTCATTTAGAAGACTTTGACGTTCACATGTGGTTAGAGGTCTCAAGGAACCAATCGTGCCCCCGGATCTTCGCCGCGGCGTTAAAGGGCGGCGTTGGGAAATGGCTTCACACTCTTCCACTTTGGTCGATCCACAACTTTGAAGACTGGCCGAGGCCTTTGAGTTGCACTTCGCGACTAGCAAACGGCAACCAAAATCCCAAGTATTCTCTCTCAAAATCAGACGGTAATGAGAGCTGCTCCTAAAGTTACATTGACCGCTTCAATCATGCGGCACGCGGCATGCGCGGACTTAACGAAGACGTACACGCTCACTTATTGGTGGACGGCCTCGATAAAGAGTCCCGCTTTGTGAGAATCTTTTTTTAAAGGCCGGGCAAAGAATCTCAACGACTTCATATCCCGCTCAAAGAAGTACTTGGACGTCGAGCGAGATGCGAATGGCAAACAATCCCAACCCGAGCGGGACCAAGATAGAACCTCCTCCTGGTGGGCTCGAGACTTCTCCGACAACGGGAATAGGATTCCGGAGAAGGGAATGAAAACAAGAGCCGAGGTGGCAAGTTTGATCGGCGGAGCAAGTACGAAATATTCGGCCACGACGGTGCCTCGATCTCAAGTTTGGAAGGAGGTGTCAACAACCGAGA